>CM070545.1:66479139-66922993 GCA_036346405.1 Phyllostachys edulis
GCATGATTGATGCTTCTAGGCTACTGGTTGTTGGTGTTGCTGTTGCCGGAGGAGGTGATGGCTGTGTAAAGGGATCCACTGGCTCATCTTGACTTGCTGAGTTGCGGGTCTAAATCATCTGCACAAATCTTCTCACGCTTAATAGATGAGAAGAAGAAAGCACACTAGGTAAGAGGGAAAAGCACAGAGGTGAGCAAGAACAAGGGAGAAAGATGGAACAACCTAACTAGGGAGGTCGGTTAAACCCAAAGAACAAATAGCCGGAGAGCTATAAGAGGCAACAAAACTCAAACAGGAGGTCTAAACGGTACTAGACTGAGGAGGCAACTCTACTAAAGCACATCTAACCCTACTTATCTAGGTGATCAAATTAAAGCAAAGCTCAATCCTATTGAGATCACTGAGATGAGAGTGATCCATTTAAATTTGAAAACAAAGTTTCAGAGGGGATAAGGGGTGAGAATCTAAAAATAAGGTGAGAAGAGATTAGAATAAGATGAGAACATAATAGAATAAGATGAGAAAAGAATAACTATTTATGTTACTCTGTTGGTTTGATTTATAAAAATAGATTTTGAAACTCTTGACTAAAGCGACCATGCTAACTAAGGTTACATCCTACAGCCGATATAGCTCTGATACCATCTTGTCACGCCCAGGGTAAGCAACCCCCGGGACCCACTGTGCATTCTGGACCAGTCCCAAGATCAGTAGCTAGTCCGCACGGTTCCGACACGATGAGATCACAGCCATACAATAAACTATAGAAGAAACAGACAAAGTAATAATAATATAAGCAAAAGACCTTATGGTCAAGGTTGTTACAGAGTTGCCACGTAGGGCTACAACACAGCGGAAAACCAAAACACGCGTGGAAACTGCCCGACATGCCCACAGGCAATTGAGTGGAGGACGCCCCCTAGCTCGCCTGGTCTTCGAAGACCTCCTCTTCGAAGAGGTCGGAGGTCCATGGGTGGTCTTCAGCTGCTGATTAACAGAGGGCACAAAGCCATGAGTACTTTGAATATACTTAGCAAGCCATAGGGAAAAGTATGCAAATAGTATTCATGCAAGGCTTGACAAGGAGGTCTTTATGGTTACTTTGTAGAAAGCAATATTGAATGGAAATACAGTAAGTAGATTGCAAAGCACAAGTTGAAAGATTAATACATAAGTAATCAAGTTTTCTTTGAAACAACTCGTGGACACCCTGTCCACTCCCCAGGCCTCTCGTGACCACCGTGGTCACTGCCCAGACCACTCACAACCAACCTAGACCACATTTTGAGAAAGTCTACCCCTTACGTGAAATCATCAGCATGTCCATAACTGGGGACACGGCTATTCGAATAGTTTTACACTCTGCAGAGGTCGTACAGTTTTACCCACAAGACACGACTTCTCTTGTTGGTCAGGCACCCGTCGATGCCCTTGCTCACTACCTTTGGTAAGCAGTCTAGAGCACGTGACAAGATCTTTACAAAGCTTTGTTTTTGACTCAATTCTGCTCGCTAAGGTTTCGCCATTCCTGGCCCCCTCTTGTGCCAATTCGACAGCCACAACAGAACAAAATCAAAACATCGCTAATTAGTTGGCCAGGTCCACCCCATCCTGGACATGTGGTTGCACGGTAAGGCCCGGATCAATGGTTTACAAGGTTAAGTCCTTAGTTGTTGCTCAGGCGAGGCTTTCCGCATTCCCATGTGCCTCGCGCACCTCAGTGCCTCCTGCACCTATGTGCCTCCCGCACTTTTCCTTGCGCATTCCGCCTTTGCCACCGACCACTCGCCCAAGCAAAAAATCATTTTTGGGTTTAACCCGGCCAAATGACCAACCTGGTCATGGCACAACAAATTTTATTAACAGCGGCATCACACCACAAATGACACAACTGTGATCTCGCACTACAGCTACACATCAGTGGTATCGCACCACAATTCCATATGTCATTTAGTCAAGTTTATCATCATTGAATCATATGATCGAGAGACGTCACACCTAAGAGCAGGGCTAAGCAATATACGCACCCATGTTGGTATCTCAAAGATGTCCAACTAAGATTACTCAACCTATGGTGTCCAAAGGGTACATGTCAACATGTCAAGTACAATTATTCAAGGAGTCATACTATCAAGTAGATATTTAGCTATCTCCCAAACCAGTTTTATACAAATAGCCATGCATGCTGATATAAAACAATATACTTTTTGCAAACTAGGTTCAACATGATCAAAGGTCTACGACTTGCCTTCGTTGAAGAGTTGAGGCTCTTCGGTAGAGGTCGTCAGGTCCAAGAACTCTTCGGAGAAGCCAGAATCTACACGTGCGAAAAAGAGCCAAATAAATACAACAAATCCGAATGAAAACCAAAGGCTAAAACCAAAATAAATGCATAGAAATAGAAACGGGCTCTTAGGAGGAGGTCCTGAGAGGAGGTCTTGAGGAGGTCAAAGGAGGAGGTCCAAAGGGGGAGGTCCTGAGGAGGAGGTCCTGAGGGCGAGGTCCTGAGGATACGACTACTCAACATGGTCGTAAAAGGGATACAACTACGCAACGTGGTTGTGAAAGAGATACAACCACGCAACGTGGTCGTGCGAGCAAAAGGAGAACTAGGCACGGAGGAACTCACTCGGATAGAGAGAAATATAGAGAGAGAGAAAGAGAGAGAGGGAGGGAGGAGGGAGGAGATGACAGAGGGAGGAATGGTGAGCAATGCGGGTGTTCCAAATAACTCTTCGACAAATGAGGTTCTTGACAGCCTTGAGGCTCCAGCGAACTCCTTGGCGATGAGGTTGATGAAGACGATGCGGCTTCAGCGGATACTGGTGAAGCTTCAATCATTGTGAAACTTGGGGGGAGAGCAAGAGGGACTGGAGAGCTAGGTGAGGAAAAATGAGATGAAAGAGGGCTGCTCAGGCTTTTATAGCCGAGGAGGACGGGAAGAGCTGCTAAGAAACTCAGAAGCACACGAGGTCAAGGGTAGGTAAAGGAGGATATGGGGGTAGGTCTGGTAGGAGACAAGAGGGGAACAGGTACTGCAAAAAGTAGCAGCATTTAATGCGACACAACAACATTTAATGCTCAAGGATCTTTGCGTCAGCAGTGACGCAGCGGGAGGAAAAAGAAGGTGAACAGAGCTGACAAGTGGGGCCAGTCAAAAGGGAGGTCGCGGCCCAAGTGGAGGTCGTGACCAACGAGGAGGTCGTGACCCAAGGGGTGGTCGCGGTCAAAGAGGGTGGTCGCGGTCAAAGGGGGAGATCGCGGCCACAGAGGGAGGTCGCGGCCACAGAGGGAGGTCGCGGTCAAAGGGGGAGGTCGCGGTCAAAGGGGGTGGTCGCGGCCATAGAGGGAGGTCACGGTCAAAGGGGGGAGGTCCAAATGAAAGGGAAGGTCTAGACCGAAGGAGAGGTCCAAACGAAAGGGAAGGTCTGGACCTAAAGAGAGGTTCAAACGAAAGGAAAGGTCTGGACCGAAGGAGAGGTCCAAACGAAAGGGATAGTCTGGACCGAAGGAGAGGTCCAAACGAAAGGGAAGGTCTGGACCGAAGGGGAGGTCCAAATGAAAGGGAAGGTCTGGACCCAAGGGGAGGTCCAAACGAAAGGGAAGGTCAAAACGAAAGGGAAGGTCTGGACCTAAGGAGAGGTCCAAACGAAAGGAAAGGTCTAAACCACAAGGGAGGTCTAAACCGACAGGCAGGTCTAAACCACAAGGGAGGTCTAAACCCAAAGGGAGGAGGGTTGGGCCAAGGAGAAAACAGAACGAACAGAGAAAAGGGATTCAGTTCTGTCTTCTTGTTCGGGACAGTCAGGGACAAATGTTGAGTTAGCAAAGTTTGTTTCATAGTAGAAAACTTAGATTAAATTTATTATGGTATCTAATTCTTTGGGGATTCCAAAATGTCTTAGATCACTATTTTTAGATGTACCAATTAAAAGTTATGGAATTTCTAAGTTGATAATATCGAAGATGACAGATATGTCTTCAGAGTTAAAAACAAGTGTTTAAACGAAACAATCTAAACTTTTGATTACCTGAGAAATTGTGTGCATAAGTGTGTAGGTTCTATAAAGTCTAAGTTCATGATTTTTGGAGCTATAAATCAAGAGTTATGATTTTTCTAGTGTGACTGTCCTGTTTTGGAAAGAATGGTGTTCGGGAAGAATGGTATCGCCTCGGGTTACGATTAGGAGGGGATATGTTTATTTATTCTTATTACTATGTTGTGTGCTTTTGGATGGTATTCTTAGTATGTTTTATGAATGCCAGGTGGTGGTGAGAAACTGGGGTTAGAGTCCCCTACCCGTCATCACCTATCACACAATTGAGGCAAGTACAACTAGTGTGTAGCATATGAGGAAGAAAAATTCATGCAAATTGTCATTGTTTTACTTATATGAATTTTACTCATGATCTTTGTGCTGAAAGATATTTGTTCATGTTCGATTAAGGTTATTATGCTCATTTGCATCAAAGCATACATCCTTGAGTCTTGGAATACGTGTTAGCCAAGAATGATTCTTTTGAGGTCCCCGTCATGTATTGGACAGGCATGAGGTCCCCACACTCATGGAGTGTGGGCTTGAGGTCCCTATGCTAGAAGGCACTAGCTTGAGTATGCATCGACGGATGCACTACTTCGCATTACAGGTAATTGCAAAGAAGGAAGAGAGTTGCATTCTTGGCATCTGCATTGCATGAAAGTAAAAGAGACTAATTTATGAATTCATTCTTGATGGCTATATGTGAACATGGTAATGTTCAATGGTTGATTATTATGTTCAGTATTGATGGTTATAGGTGAACATTGTAATGTCAATATTTGTGTATGTTGATCATTCTTGATGGTTATATGTAAACATTATAGTATTCGATATTTGTTTATGTTGTTCAGTTTGTTACATTAATTGTACTTTGCTGAGTCGAAGACTCACGCTTGTTGTTGGTGTTTTCTTTAGGTACTCGCCATGAAAGCGGCATGTGTGAGAATGGATAGAATTTTGGTGCACTTCGCTCGAGATTACCTATGGCAAATAGAAATGGCACATTCGTTTAAATCAAATAGAACCCGTTATTACTTGTTTTCTAAGACTGTGCTCGTCCTTCGTGGTGAACTAATTACTTTGTTTTCTAAGATTATGCTTTAGAATTTCATTATTGATTTATCAAATCCCTTCATGTTAGACTGTTTCGTGAATCTTGTTTAGTGTTAAAAATACAAGTGAAACTCTGTCAAATTTCAAAGAAAAATGTATAGCTAGTAAGGAACTCTTACTCTTTATGATATAATACTTTATTATGACTAGAAAGTTGTTGAGCAAGAACTAGAAAGTTGCTTAGACTCCTTTTATTCATTCCATGATGTTCAATAACATGGTTATATGTATCTTGTACCTGTTATTTAGATTAATGCTAGCTTAATTGATAAAGAGAAGCTTGCTGAAATTTTATTGTAAGTAGATGTAAAGTAGATTGTTAAGGTACTTTAGTAGTATTCCAGGCTCATTGTCGAAATTTGGGGTGTTCTGATGAGAGAGCAAAGGAGGCGACAGGTGCACCCCAAGATCGCCGAGGGTGACGGGAAGGCTCGGCTGACAGCAAGAACGGGTCACCGGCAAGTCAAGGAGGGGATAGGGAGTGGTGGCGCGGCGGGAGGTGGCCGATGGCAGCGATGGCGCGGCATGAAGCAGCGGCGGCGTGCGGGATGCGCAAGGCATCGGCGGTGGGTCGGCTCGGGGAGGAAACCGATGCGCGCATGGGTAGTGCCCGGGCATAGGGAAGCTATAGTCGTGGTCGGGGAGGCCAGAGGAAGTCCGAGGAGGTGGGGTGACGATGGCCGGCAGTGCCAATGGAGGTGCGACGGTGGTGGTGCTTCTCGGTGGCGGAGGAGATGAATGGAGGTAAGGGAATGGAAGAGGAGGCCCAGGAATGCGTGTTGATACGCTCGGGAGGGCGAGAGCATGGCCAGAGAGGGGGATTGCGCGGAGGAGCGCACGGCCGGAGTTGGGGAAGAAGATGGGAGGCACGGTGGAGGGAGCTTTGGGCGTGGGGAGAGGGAGGAGGAAGGGTGGTTGCCCGGTTTACAAAAGGAGGGGGCAAGGCGGCACGGGGTGCCGGGGGAAAGGCGACAGACCAAGCGCCGGTGCGCAAGGGAGGTGGGGAGGTGGCGCGTGAGCTGAGGGGAGGCCAGATGCTATTGTGAAGCCAAGGTGTGGCAAGTGAAATGAACGTGGCTGGACGCACAAAGAAGGGCGAATCAATAAATGGCGCCAGTGCACGGGAAGGCAGAGAACAGCCTGAGTGAAGAAAGGAGGAGGATGAATGAGAAAGGGAAAAGGGAGGAAGGAAAAAAGAGAAAGGAAAAGGAAGGAAAAGGAAAAATGGAAAGAAAAGGAGAAGAAGAGAAAAAGGGAAAAAGAAAGGAAAAGGATCGGAAGAATTCAAATCACAAAATTTGAATTTGGAAATCGACGAAGAGAGTTGAATTTGAGATGAATTCAAAATAAAATTTTGGATTCAAAATTTGCGACAAAAAGGTTTGATTTGGAACAAAGATTTGAATTTAATAATTTTAGAAATTCCAAAAGAAATCCAACACTTTAAAATAAATAATTTAAGTTAGATTTTTCAACAGAGAAACAAATTCTAGGAAAAGCAGTAAAATAATTAGAATTGCAAGGAATAACGAAGGGACTTGGAAAGCCCGAAAATCCGGAAGAGTGAATAAACCAAAATTTGAATTTAATTGAAGTTTGATTTATTTATATTAAATTAGTTTATTTTCTATAATTTCAAATTAAACCTTTTTAAAAAATCCGAAAAATTCACGAGATTAATTAAACTTTTCTTTTTAACTTTAAATCCAATAAATCTCAGAAGACTCAATAAATTTTATTTTTGGACTTTTAAAATTTAGGAAATTCAAGAAAAGCAATAAAATATTAATTTTATTTTGGTAACATAACTTTGGGACGTTACAGTCACATTCACAGACTTGGTTTGGCTATGCTCATTCTTTATGCCTTTACGGTCAGGACATTTGTTGGCCCAGTGGTCGTCCTTACCGCAAACATAGCAGGCACATTTTTCCTTGTTTGGCTTCTTATTCTTCTTAAAGTTGGTGGTCTGTACGACCTTGGTCTTTTCTTTGAACTTTTTGTTACCATGGTGTTGTACGACATTGACGCTAGAATATCCGTTGGTCACCTTAGGATGCACATCCTTCGCCCGAGCTTTCTCTTCAACATCAAGGGACACAATCAGATCCTCAACGACAATATTTTGTCTCTTGTGTTTCAGAGATGTGGCAAAATTCCTCCATGAAGAGGGTAGTTTGGCAATGATGCCACCAGCCACAAATTTATTAGGTAACATGCATTTGAGGTGGTCGAGTTCCCTCGCAATGAATTGTATTTCATGAGCCTGCTCAACTACAGAATGATTCTCAACCATCTTGTAATTATGATAATGCTCAACGGTGTACAACTCACTTCCAGCATCCGAGGCAGCGAACTTATGTTCGAGTGCCTCCCACGGCTCCTTTGCATCTGTCATGTGCATATACACATCACACAGACAATCGAAAAGAACGCTAAGAACGCATCCTACAAAAATTGTAGTGGCTGTTTTAAACTCCTTTTCCTATTCAGGAGTGAATTCTCCATCAGGTTTCCCGGAGGCAACCCAAAATATGTTCAGAGATGTGAGCCACAAAGTAACTCTTGTCTGCCATGTTTTGAAGTTCACTCCACTGAACTTCTCTGGTTTCATTGCCTTGGCAAAACCAGCCATTTTCATCACAGAGTGCCTATCAAATTCATAGTCAGGATTTTGGATTGTTAGAATACTTAGCACTTAGCTCTTTAGTGATTACATAATTCCATAAATAAATCATGACTACAGAAATAGTATGAGTACTAAATATGTTTAGAAGATGAACTATGACGATAAGCAATACGAACAACAGAATGTATATGTTCATGCTGACAATTAGAAGTAAGTGTTGAATACTAGATGTTACCGATGCAAAGCGAATAGTGTCGTGGAGATGAAGAAGAGGACATCATCGATGTAGACGATGCAGGGAACGGTGAGCAGTCGCGGAGTCACTTCCCAAAAACCTGATTCGCCCTCTCCCGTATAGGATCGCAAGGGTGACAGTTCCGGAGACCTACTCTCCCTACCACCGGTGCACGCCGGGCGTAGGGACGGAGTAGCTCTGAACAGCACAATGCTCAAAAACAGTTCAAGTCACACGGATGTGTTTCGACCACGTAATCAGATCGTTTCTTTCCATCCTGACAAGATCGCATGGCAAAAAAAAAATTACAAAAGAAAACTGCATGTGGCGTGGTGAGGCGAGGCGAGCGAGCACATGCGTGTAGTCCTCATTTCTCTTGCTTTACCAAGGCTAGACATGCTCCACCTTATAAGGTGGTGTCTCTCCACCTTGGCTAGCAATATGGGACTAAAGTATCCCACATGCCACCATGCATTTGTGGGCCTTTGTGATCTTTCCTAAGAATTATTCATAAAGGTGTGGGCTAAAGCCCTATTAATTCCAACAATATGTCCCAACCCCATCAATTACTATTTTGCTGGTTACACTCCACACTATGAGAGTTCATCAAATCATAAGTCCGTTCCAAGAAACAACAAATGTACATGTTCTACAGGTTATACATCCGAAACTCCAAACACCAGTGACAATGAGCAAGAAGGTGACGGCGACGAAAACTGAGGCCAATGTCTGTCTTGGACTCAAGAGGACAATATCAAACTAGTTTTCACTTCTTTTATGTTTTTTCTTTTGCTATTGCTTGGTTTAAGAAATATATACAAATATATTTGTTATATGAATGCACTAAGTGCTTAGTTAAATAATTTAATTGATCCTATTGACAGAAAAAACAAGAAATGAGAAGTCTATTGCAAAAAGAATACCAAAGACTACAACAAGAACAATCTGCTCAATCGAAGAAGACTATCCAAACATTGCTAGGATCAATGATCCTTCCAATGTTTAGCTAGATCGATTGATTGGACTGTTTTTGCTGTAGTCTTCAGTAACCTTCTTGCAATAGACTTCTCTCTTCTTGTTGTTCCCATCAATAGGATCCATTGAATTATTTAACCAAGAACTTATATGCATTCATAGAACAACTATATTTGTACATGTTTTTTAAACCAAGCAATAACAAAAGAAAATACAGAAAGGAACTACAAACCCAGTCCGATGTTGTCCTCTTGGGTCCAAGATAGGCGTTGTCCTCGGATTTCGTTGTCGTCATCTTCTTGTCCATTGTCAATGGTGCATGGAGTTTCGGATCTAGAACCTATAGCACATGTACGTTTCTTGTTTCTTGGAAATGACTTGGATTTCATGGACTCTCATAGGTGTGACTGTAATTAGCAGAATGAAATTTTGTGAGAATCGATGGTCTTGGACATTTGGGACTGAGATAAGTTCATTGGGTATTCTGAATATGGAAAATGTTCTAGATTTTCATACGGGGAATTGGGCGGAGTTAACCAATTTACGAAGTCATTTGGTAGAGGATCCATTTGGAATGTTATTGCAAAATAGTGTGACTCTGTTCAAGACGTGAAGATGGTGGACTGAGGCCCAATTTGCTAATGCCTGTCGTGTGAGGCGTGGGTGTTAAGGCCCCCATATAGTTTGTGTATAGATTCCTTTGCTTTTGGTAATACTCTTGGTCCTCACAACTCCGTCGTACCTAAAATTTAGAGCTAGGTCTGCCTCTACATAGCAAGCTATGCCGCTTCCCTAGGCACTACTGGCTCAACTACACACCAATGTATTTAGTAAGTTACATGCAAAAGCACATAGAACCTGTCTCTAGATTCCCATGCACAACTGCTCTCCCCAAGCACCGCTTCTCCTGGAGAATTGTATCGTGCGTGCAACCTACTCTAAGGGCATGTTTGGGAGTCCAAATCCCAGCGGGCATCCCTGCCGAATCCCCGAGCTAGAGTCCCACAGGGAACGTTTCCCTGGGCCAACTAGAAGGGCCATTTGGGGTTCCACAGAGACGGAGTTTTCTGGCTCGATCCACATGAAATCCCCAGGGAAAAAACAATCCCCTTGCCACCCATGACCTTTTCTCCCCTACCGCATCGTGCGATGCTGCGACCTCTCTCCACAGCACCACACCATCCCCGATCCAAACCAATCCCCGCCATGCGTTGCGCTCCTTCCCCCGATGGCGCTCCCATCGAGTGCATCCATGGTGCGACTACTCACCGTGCCGGCACTGCTCCTCTTGTTCTCCTCCATCGCGCTCCTTGCCTTCCTCTCTGGCATGCTCGGTGCCCACTAGATTCAATCTAATGGATCCCCGCCTCTCCCTCCTCTTACTCATCGCCTTCTCCGCTGCTGCATCTGCATTTGACGAGATCCACGGATGCGGCGACTTCCTTAAGATCTCCCCTCACTGCTACTCGCTGCGCTTCAGTTTGGCTTGGCCCTAGTTTCTAATGCGATTCTGTGTTGGGCTCTGGGTGTTGGCGAGCTCGAGCTTGGCCAAGTCGAGGAAGGCAACAGACTCCAATCTCGATTGCTCTGACATCACGGTACGGGATCCATTCCCCCCGCGCGTGGCGCTCGATTTGTTGCTTGTCCCGGATTATAGTTGTGCTCTGCTTGTTGCTGCTTTTGCTAATCGAGCCTTGGCGAATAATTCATGCATGGTTCAGTAGTCTTAAGTTTTGTTTCTTGAGGTGGTTCACTTCAACTGAGACCTCGTGGAGAGCTGACAATTTCCTGGTCATGGGATGCCACCGCTTCGAGTGGCTGCTGCTAGTTGAGCAAAGTGTGTGTGGTTGGAAAATTGCTCATTGTTTTGTACAATTTCACAATTGTTACTGATTTCTATCAAATGGATTCTTGTGGGTTCAAAACTTGTAGAATGTTTACTTTCTTCTCGTTGGGAAATCTGGATCGTGGAGAATTACGGTAGAGAGAAAAAAAATGTTATGCAGCTGATGTTTTGAGGTCTGAGACCATGTGTGTACATTGTAATTTGTTGTTTTGTGTAGCTTTGGTGAATGATGGGCGCATATTTTGCTTGTGATGAGTTGTAGTTTCTTGTAGTTTTGTAATCAGTATATATCAATCAATCAAACCAAGGACACTTGAATTGTTCATTTTGAGGAATTGCTACTACATGTAGCATCTTGAACATGCATGTGCCCAAAGTTTCTAATTTTTTTTCATGAATATTTCTTATTTTCCCCTGATTTTTCCGAGGGTTTTTTTTATGGTATGGATTTTTATCCCGTGGCTTCGAAATGGTGGCAGGGAATATTTTCCTAGGTGAGAAGTTGCCCTAGCTGTTTGAGGGGGATTCCACCTGCCTTCAAAATACCCCTTAGGAGAAATATTCCCTGGGTTTTCTTTCCCTAGCATCCAAACAAGCCCTAAGTGTCGGCGTCCTCTTCAAGCTACGACTCTAACACACTACGTGTGATGATGTCCACCGTGGCAAGGTGAGGTAGTTTTTTTGCCTAAGCGCCTAATATATCCCTGCATTGGATATGGCGTTAGGGTTTGTTTGGTTGGAGACTTGAGCAACATGCCCGAGAAAAAGTGGTGTCTGATGGTAGCTTAAAATTATGATTTTTTATGCCTAGCCAGGCAAGTCTGAGGTTGCGGTGTTTGGTTGGAGACTTGTGTCCGAGAAAAAAAATGTAAAAACAAATCAACACTCACTTTGTGACTTGGAAAACATAAAACGTGAAGTACACTTTCATTACATACTAGTAGGGTGTCTGTGCATTGCAACAGAGTCCTAAAAGATGGTGAGATGTATCGGCAGACATGATCCTAAACCATGTAGTAAATATCAAATTCTGGCGAGTGTGTCGATGGCGATGGTGGCGAGCAACCAGAGATGTGAGGTCGGGGCTCGAGCCACTGCCGGTGCAGGTGGGCACGACAAGCCTCCATCTCCCATCCCCCTTACCTCCCCCGCCCTCTCCTCTCCTCCAGACCCATCGTCGCCTCCATCTCCCTTCCTCGCTGGTGTCTCCGCATATCAATGGTGACGGTGGTGCTCGACTAGAGATGTGGAGCAGAAGTGAGGGGGTGAGGGTGGGGAGGGGAAGTGGTGGGCGGTTGGGGTGGGCGAGGGACTCACGAGCAGTTCGGATTCATTGGATTTTTTTGTATGAGAAGGTGGGACGATCGTTCCGCTGCACGGGGGTAAACCTCTTTTTTTATTAGTTAAGATATAATAAACATGCATAGCCATCACTAATCGTTGTTCATCCATTTTCGTTGCCATTGCACATGACGACGCCGACGACAAGATCGACTTGACTGCGACAGCGGTGGGTCACAATAGCGGTGTCAGCTTCATGTGACGGCGGCGAGTTGGGATTCCGCTTTTTGTGGCTACGACCGTTGCAATTGGATCTGACGAGATCCAATAGGATCCGACAATGGGGGAGTCGGACGGTAGGGGATCTGGAGCCGAAAAATGGGTGACTATGGCGGTGGAGGCAGACCTGGGCGAGATCCAAACAGGGATGAAGACGAGAGCGACGGTGACGACGGGGCTGCGGAGCTTTGTGAGACGCCGAATCAATGACAGCGAGCCTACAGAGATGTCGACGACGATGAGAGCGATCCTGTGGAACTGTTGGCAACAGTAACAAACTGACTGGGCGCCATGACGATATTAACACAAGTAAGCTTGATTACCTTGTTAATCATGTTTGCTTGCTACTGCCTGGAGCTCCGAGGATAGTTTTTGGTCACCTGGCTCAGGCTGACAACATGCCAGGACAATGCAGGCCAGCCAAGGAGAGGTGTCTCAGGATGGCAACCAAATAGGCTCTTTACCTCTAGATTTGAATAAGAAATACAGTTCAGGAAGCCAGGTATTTTACACATTGGACCCTTAGAAAGATAGGAATTACAACAAGGGGCTTGAAACAACGAGATTGCCACGGATGCGAATAAGAAAGCTTAGCATACAACGAAAATCTTTGTCTTCCACACCGGGAAATCTGGATCGGCGACTCGAGCACCAAAGCCTCCTCTTACTCATCATTCCTCCACCCCAACTCCTCCCTCCCTCATCCTCCTCAAGCGAGTCAAAGCTTCGGCAAGCCGTCGACGACCGAAGATCGTCACCAGAGATGATCTCCTTTCCTGAGGGGGTGTCCAGGCGATGCGCTAGAGGAGTCGGGGGTGCCTGTAATATCTCGGCCTACTCGTATGCGGCCTATGTGGCCCATGAGGTGTTGTGTGGTGGGATTAGTCCCACATTGCTTGTCTAAAGTGAGTTGTACTAGTATATAATGCCTGTTGGGTCCAAACATAGCACCTCCGGGTTAACCCTTTTACACGAAGCGAGGACGAAAGTGTAAGTGGGTGCTATGTGTGCTGGTCCGCCCCACTGTGGTCGGGCATTGAGCGGATTTTGGGCTGTGGTGTTACAGATGGTATCGAGCATCAACCTCACCGACGGGCGCAGGGGGCGAGGCGTGGGCATATGGCGATGGCGCGTGTGGTCCCGTGAGTGGACACACTAAGATGGCATATGTGCGCAAGACCGGACGACGGACGTGTACCGAGGGGTGGTTACAGGCATTTGTCACAGTATGCGGTGTCAGCCGAGGGCCCATAAGGGGTGAATGTAATATCTCGGCCTACTCGTATGCGGCCTATGTGGCCCATGAGGAGTTGTGTGGTGGGATTAGTCCCACATTGCTTGTCTAAAGTGAGTTGTACTAGTATATAATGCCTGTTGGGTCCAAACATAGCACCTCCGGGTTAACCCTTTTACACGAAGCGAGGACGAAAGTGTAAGTGGGGTGCTATGTGTGCGCGGGTCCGCCCCACGGTGGGCTGGGCATTGAGCGGATTTTGGGCCAGGGTGTTATAGTGCCGGCTCTATACAAATCGGAGGGATCAGGTAGAGGGCCGGTGACGAGCCATCGAGATGGCCTTGGCCCCACCCAGATCTTGGCTTATCGGCGACGAGGCTCTGAGCTAGCCGTCTTCTCCCCCTCCGGTAATCTCAGTCATCCAATCTATGGGCATGGCCTCCGCCTCCGGTATGCTTTTGTTGAAGACATTTTATTGAATTGTTGCAGAGTTGTTTATCGATTGTTGTATGAACTATTGTACTTTATTGCAGTGTGGTTTTCTCAAATATTGCTGCAAGATGTATTTGTTGCAATTTCGTTGTTGATTTGTTACGTAAGAGTAATTTTTTGTCATAATGTCGCTTCTCAAATGTTGCTGCAAGATGTATTGTTTCAATCATGTTTTTTATTTGTTGCACAAGAGTAAACTTTTGTTGCGGTAGGGATGTCTATTTGTTGCACCGAAGAGTCTGTGCTTGTTGCATCAAGTTGGGAATTTGTTATATTTTTGTTGCATCGGAGGGAATTTGTTGTAGCCTCACTAAATAATTGTTGCGCCTCACCGATTTTTATTGCGTTCGATCGGATGGCTGAGATAAAAAAAATTCAAGTTAGATCCGATGATGGAGAGGAGTGTACGATGGGAAAGCTCCTATCATATGTTTGGGCACTAGTTTCTCCTTAGCCCATATGACCATGTCTTCTACGAGCTCCGTTGTTGCTTACAACCAAGCTAAAATAAGTTATGAACCTATGATCCAATTTCAATAGGTTTTCTCTGACATTTAGGTCCTTAAATATCTATTTAGTTCATAGCCTAAGGATGTATAAGTTTGTCAAACATTTATGCCTAACTTACTAAAGTTGTGGCAAAAAAAAAGTCACAACTTAGCTTGCCTAAGAGATTATTGCTAGAACTTATTGTGTTTATGATGTGTGAGACCTTGCCGAAAAAAATATTTGGTATGTTTAACTTATAGCTGGGACCAATACTAGCCTAACTTAATTAAACTTGTCTAAAAAACTTGTAGCAAATTATGACAACACGTGGCTTCCAACCAAACCGTCCCTTGTATCCCTCTACAACCTTCTTCACTCTCCTCTCTCTCTCTCTCCCGCACCCAGCCCTCTCCCTTCCTTAACTGCACCATTGTCTCTGCACTCAATGTGTGTAAATTGTGGGATAACATTTTAGCGCTAGTAGTAGAACGTTCACCCAGACGCGCTACCACATGTGCGTGAAGTCTTCTTTGGCACTGGCAGCGGAGGTTGGAGACTTGGAATTGGCAAGGGTGCCACCAGTCGCAGGTGGTGGGTGGCCAGCGGCGAGGTCAAGAGGTGAGTTAGGTTTACGGGGTGGTGAGTTGCAGCAACGGCAAGTGGGGAGAGGTGGTGATGCGGTGTAGAATTTAGGGAATATTGTATGTGTCCCTTGGGATCCCCACACTCTTTATTTATAGTGCTAAATATTACAGACCGACTCGCACACGACTTGAACTCTTATCTAAACTCTGGAATCTTACCTAATATTTAATATCTCCAACACTCTCCCTCAAAATGGGCATGAGATAACAATCATGGTCATCTTGTTACATATTGCAGTACCATTACTAGAATTCACCAAACCTACATCGACTCTATAACTAATACCATCACAAAGACTAAAAGTTGCTCACCACCAATACTACTAGGGACGTCACCAAATTCATCTCCACCATCTATCAGTTGTCTCGACCTCGGCCTCATCTTCCTCTACCCTCATGCCCCCAGCCACCCCGGGCCTCCACCATCTCTACCCACACACCCCCAGTCTCAGCCTCCACCACCTCTACCTATGCCATAGACCATTACGCCTCACTCAAGTCTCAATCCTCTCCCGGACATCTCCAGCAACACTATCTCCGGCACCCATACCAACACCACCGCACGACACCAATACCATCACCGCCGATCGACATAGCCTCCACTGGAGCTACCACCAACTCCTACTTCGTCCTCACCACCGTTGAGTTCATCACCATCACCCAATTCCACCATTAGCACAATCACCAAAGCACCACCTGAACAGTCTCCCCCCCTGTCTTCCATACCTTCCGTCCGATACTGTCACCACCGAGCAACACAATAGCTGAAACTCTCAGCAAATACCACACCAGATCCTCCACCGATCTGGATCCACACCAAATCCTCCTAAAAAATCAATCCTCCACACCTCCACTGGATCCTTCACCCTCGAAGCACCCACACCAGATCAGATTCTCTACACCAGATCAGATCTGCCACACCAGATCCCACCTCTCTCTTTTTTTGTCCTTTTTCTTACCTTACCTTTCCTTTTTCTCATTTCTTCCTTCTCCACTCATCTTCGTTCCCCCCCCCAGCGTCACCACGCTACCTGCTGCCTCCACCACAACACCTGCCGCTTCCTTGCTCCTTCCTCACCTGTGACCCACACCGCACCCGGATCCTGCCACCTCCAGTCAGATCCCCCCTTCTCCCACACAAGCCTTCACCTCCCCAGATCCCTTCTCCTCCTCCACCGCCGCATCGGTCCCTTCCTTCTCCTCCAAAAGCTCCTCCTTTTGAGACCACTAGATCCAAGCGCCCAGCTCCTTCCCAGATCAGATCGGATCCACACCGGATCGGATCCCCTCCACACCTCCAGATCCGAGTGCCCTGCTCCTTCCTCGAGCTTCTTCTCCATGCAGCCTTCTCTTCCTACCGAGTAGCCTTCCTCCAAGCGCCTTCTTCTGAGCTTGACCTCCAAGCATAGTGTGCAACCCTCCTTCCTCCCGCAAGCACCAGCACCTTCCTCCTTCGTCTCCCCCGAGCCCCGAGCGCTGTCTCGCCAGATCTCCTCCCTTCTTCCCAAGCGACCAAGCCCAAGCGCAAGAGCACCTCCTCTTCCCTTCCTCTCCCCCGAGCACATCTCCTCCCTCCGCCTTCTCCACCACCAAACTAAGCACCCCCCGAGCCCTCACGGTTCAAATCTGGGCGTAGGCCGCTGGATCCGACCGCCTCTACCGCTCGTTGCCACAGCCGACCCCTATCGCTCGTTGCCGCAGCCGACCCATGTCGCCCGACCTCTATATCCACTCTCTGCCTCGACCGACACTGCCTCTGCGCCTCCTCACGCTGCCACCCCGTCTTGCCCACACGCAACCCGGCCGGCCGCAATTCGCTCCCGTGCGACGTGGTCGCGGAGGACCATGTGCAACGAGGCAGCGCGACCGGCTGATCGACAAATGACAACGACGGTTCCAATGTAAGGATTTTGGATTTTGGTCGGGTTAGGGTTTGGGATGAGTTGGCTCTAATACTATGTAGAATTTCGAAAATACTGTATGTCTCTCTTAGGATCCCCACACCCTTTATTTATAGTGCTAAATATTACAGACCGACTCACACATGACTTAGACTCTTACCTAAACCCTGGAATCTTACCTCATGTTTAATATCTCTAACATGCGGCAAGATGGTGAAGGCAGTATTGACCGTAGGAGGCAGCATCGGCAACGGCACCAGAAGTTGTAAGGGGGGGGGGGCGAGCCAGTGGAGTCAAAGGTGGCCGTACTTAGTGGAGGTAATGACTCTTTTGAGTAGTCTAGAAGTGCAGCCCGTGATTTCAGAGCTTACACTGTAATTCTGACTTCAACCACGATATGACGAAAATGAGAATACATTGATCTCAGATCTTATAGTGTAATTCTGACTTCAACAACGACTTCAACAACGATTTGACGAAAATGAGAATACATGGGAGGGAACCATGTGTATTTGATTTCAAGGAGAGTGGGATTTAAACCCATGACCTCAACAGCCACAACCTCTTTCTTTTTTATTTTGGCCCCCTCACGTCAATCAATTGCAAATCTAGCCCTCTTCCTGTTTTTTTTTTGCAAATCTTGCCCTCCTCCCTCTCCTTCCGCGCTCGGGGAGCGCGGAAAGTGCGTATTCAGCACGAATCTCCACGGGAATGGACGGCGACCACGGAATCCCTCTCCTTCCGCGCTTGGGCACCGTAGAAAGTGCCTCCCGCTCTCACGCACCGCGGTAGGTGGCCGATCCCACGCTGGGCTAGGCTTGCGTGCCTTTTCGCGTGTAATAGCCCAAAATCCTTAAGTTGGATTAGCTAAGCATCTAATGTGCATTCATGAAATTTTGGACCTTTTTAAAACTTTTTGTTGCAAAACAAATAGGTTACAACCTGGTTTTCCAAAACCTAGAAATGAAATTTCTAAAACAAAATAAAAGTTGGGCAAGAATTTGAAAACTTAATTCAGAGTAGGGTATAAAACCCTATGTTGAAAGTCCTTTGATTTTGAAGACTAGATCTGAAACCTAGTAATCCCATACTCCTTCTCCCATTCAAAAGTATAATTTGAATTTGAAGCAAGACTAAAAAGATTCCAGGTGTGGGAATGCTATTTTGGGATTCGACTTAAGCACAGCGAAACCCTTAAGGCCCTATAATGCCTGAGGTAATTTTGAAAGCATTCTTGTTTTCAAACCCGAAACTATACTTTATTTATCTCAGAATTTCAAACTGACTTTTATTTTTGGAAATATGGTATACCCATACCTGGGAATAATGTATTTGGATTTTATGTGCTCTGTTATACTTGTTTAAATTTTTCTGGAGTTCTTGAAGGATATTTGGTTCTCATGTGATTTGCATGTTCGAATTTGAGTTGGAATTTAAAATACAAACAAACCTTGAATAGTGCCTGGAAATAATTTTCCTAGGTTCTGGAACACTTTATCAATTCACCTTTAAAAATTCACAATTTTTAGATTTTAATTACTATTTTAAGTAACCAGTCAATCTAAGAAAATCGAAAGTCAAACCTCAAACCCATGCCCTGCTCTCGCCATGCCGCTCACCTGCCCTGTCCATTCGCCATCACCTCAGCAGCTCCCTTGCCCCAGGGCCGGTTCTCCCCTTGCTCCTTTTCTCCACTAAGTAGACAGGCCATTTCCCTTTCCTTCTTTTCTCCACCGAAATGGAGAAGCTCCTGGCCCCCCACCCACCGAGCTCACCTCCCACCTCCACCGAGCCGCCTCCCCCTGGCCCGGCCATGGCGTCGCCGCCCCCGACTCGTCCCTCCGCCTCAGCCCGCGCCGATCCGCCGCCGCCTCCAACCCGTCTTGCCGCCTCCCCATGGCTCCTCCATGAAGCAGCCGCCAAGCTGCCGGATCCGCCTCCACCGCCAGATCCACCTCCTCCTGCGCCGCAAGATCTCCTTCCCAGTCTCTGCCGCCATGGCTACGCCCGATCACGGATCTCTGCCGAGGCCTCGTCTCCCATGTGCCGGCCGGCCCGATCCCGCCGACGCGCCGTCCTCCTGCTCTCCCCGGTGGCCCGCCTCTGGCTCGCCTCCCGGATCCCATGGCGCTGCCCAGCCGTCCTGTCCGATTCGCTCCTCCTGCCCACCAGCTCGGCCAGCGTCGGCCTCTGTCTTTGTCGCCTCCGGCCAAGGCGCCACCACCCGGCCATTGCCCACGTCGCCGAGCACCTCGGCTCCTCTGCCCCTCGGCGACCACTCCGGTGAGTCCCCACCTATCTCTCACTCGTGCTCGCCCAAACTCCATTCCTATCTCACCCGTGCGCCGCCGCCCCTTTTCTCCTCTAGGCCCGGCCGCCGCTTTGCTCAAGGCCGCCTTAGGGCCGCTGAGTCAAGCAGACCACCACCACTAGCTTACTTGTTCTCTGGGCAATCCATTTTGGTGGCGGTTGTTGCCTCCGTGCCGCTCCCCTTGCCGGCGATGAGCCATCTCCATGCAGCCGGCCACTTGTCCCTATAGCGCCATCTCTGAAGAACACTCTGTTAATGAAAATGGAACTCATGTGTACAGCTAACCCAGTGTTGTTAGCAAACCTTAGGATTGTCAATTAAGCTTTAGTAAACATCTTTATGTTTAAAGTGTCAAAGGAAGATTAGCTAATAGAATTTCAGTTATGAAAGTGGTTTTGTTGTAGGTTGTCTAAATAGTAACCTGAAAGATTAAGTCTGAAGGAAGATTGGCTAGTGACTTTTCAATACAAGTGATTAAGAAAATTTGTTGAATCAGTTAGCTAAGAGTACTGTGATCTCTCAAAGATATGCTTAAACAATTACAAAGTTGATCTAGTAAGAAGTTTAGCTATCAGGCTCTTGGATGAATGAATAGGGTAGGATACTAGCTAAAAATCTGCAACTAACTGACAACAGCCTTTTAATCTGAAAACAAATTTGAATGCTTGGTCTAATAAGAAGTTAGCACTTGCAGCTAAGAGTTGTGTTGAACTAATTAAATCACTCGTATCTGTGTTTAGATTTTGGTTAAGTGAATTAGTGGGAAGGGTATTTTTGCCCACCTGTATAGCCTTTTGGATGATATGAGGATCAGAGAGGAGGAGAAATGGTAATTAGATGAAAAAGTTGTTTTTGTCAGTAAACTCACTTGCTAGACCTTCCAAGTGTGCTGTAGCTAGTGTTGTGTATGTCCTTTGAGTCACTCAATTTAGTAGCATTAGAATCTGAAAATCAATATGGTTATAATTTTTCAGAAAAACAAACAGAGAATAGAAGGGAGTTGTAGAAAAATTTGGTTTGTCAAAGAAACTATTGTAACCCACTGTCTTCTTGTTATTCAAAAGCCAGTTAAGCCACTGGTGAACTAGCAAAAGTTAGATTGGAACTTGTAAGGAAATTTAGCACTTTAGTTCAGATGAGGTTGCTGTTGTAAGTTACTTAAATCAGATAATCGGAATTTATTAGCAATGTCAGTAGGCTAATAATAGGTTTAACTCTAGTGATTAGATTTTGTCCTAATTCATTTAGTTATTTGGCAAGTCCCTAACAATAACAACCAAACCTGAAAAGCCCTTTTTGGTTGTGAAAATATGAAACCCACAGAGAGCAACTTTGCCAGTAGTGTCACTCAAGGTAGTGATTAGAAGAAAAGTTGTTTTGTCAGAGTAACCCTTTTTGCAATAACCTTATGGCTTTGCTAGCAAATTTTTGTGTTGGAGAAGTTGGTCACGTCAGGGAGTTAGCAATAGGAAGTTAGAATTGATGTTGAAGTTTTGAAAGAAGATTAGTTCATAGCATTTTGGTTCAGAAGTTTCTTGCTGTTATTAGTATAAGAACAGTAGTCTGTAAAATTTCAGAACTTTGCAGTGGGCTAATAGCAGGATTAAATGCTAGTAGTTAAATGTGAGTTTTCAGAAATCAACAGAGAATAACCAATTCCTTTTTGTTGTAGTAAAATCAATGCTAAGGACTGTGTTTAGTTGTCAGATCACCCAAAACTTGCTTAACAATTGAGTATTGGATTTGGTGGGAAGGCCTAGTTAGCAACACACCTTATCAGAAAATTGTCTTCTAATAAGGTGCTTGAGCAGGGAAAGTGTTTAGATGAAAATCTGTTCATGGCAGTGGGCTGTTGTCCATTCTAAAATCAGTCTCTAAGTTAATAGCTAGTGGATCATTCAAAACTTACAAACTGCATGATTGAAAACTAAAACCTTGTTGAATGCATAAGATCAGTAAGTAAAACTATTAGTGGCTTGGCTAGCCATTAGTATTTCGATCTACAAGAGTGAAGTTACTTAGAAAGCAAGAGTGAGGTATATGTATGTCAAACAACAGTAGACCTAATGCCATAGTCTTAACTGTAAGAATTCATACTAATTCAAATCAACTCCAAATCCATTTATTTTTGTTCTTAAATTTATTTAAAATCATAATCTATCTTTTTTATTAATTAATTTCTTATTTTCGGAGACTTTTGGAATTTTGGTGTTTATTCGGTGTTATTCGTTCTTATTGTTTCTTCTCGAATCTTTCGATAGGTTCTGACGATTCTATTATATACGAGAGTGACCCTCTGCAGCATAGTGAGCATCTCCAGCAAACAAAGGCAAGCAGTTTGATCATATCCCGTTAATCCTATTACTTTTAAAGTCTAATACTTTGTTTAACTTGTATGTATGCATGCTTTTGTGTCAAAGTAATTTTATCGTTTAGAGGTTGCCCTTAAATTGTTATCCCCTGCCACAAACCATAGGTTAATAATATCGCTGGTGAATTAGAGCCCGGTGATTTAATTATGCTCTTCTATTGTCTTTGCGGTGTCATGCTTAGAATGCTTAGCTACCGGTAGAATTGGGTGGTTGTCGACTTATGTCGATGACCTTGATCACACAAAAACTTTATTATTATTCCATTATATCCAGCACTTGTGCTTTGTTACTTTGTAAACAAATAAAACCAAAATGAAAACAAAAATGGTTTCATGACTTGGGCACAATGGATGTTGTTGTGGTCTGTTGAGTGTGAATGGAATGGTGCCTAAGTCCCCAAGGACCGAGTTACTTGTGTCACTGCATGGTTAAAACTATTCGAATAGCCTCGTCCTAGGTTATGGACATGCTTGGTAAGGTCGTGCAAGAACTAGACTATAACCTTTTAATTAAAACTTGACATGGGTGGTATGAATGGGTAATTCATGCTATTGTTGTGGTGGCTATTGGGTTAGTCACTTCCAGGATTTTTGTTGTCGTCTATCTATTGTTATTATGTTATTGTCTCGTTGTTATTTGCAAATTAAAAATGAATTGCAAAACTGCTTTGAATCTATTTAATTATTGCAAATGAAAACTTGCTTTATGCTAAAATGAGCCTAAAGCCTTCTACTTAAATAAAGCTTGCATGTAGCATATGTATAGGCCTGTTACGCTTACACGTCAGTCTTGCGAGTACATTTCTGTACTCATTTGCTCTGCTTAAATTTAATTGTTGCAAAGGAAGAGGTTGATCCCCAAGGGATTAACTTTTGTGAGTGATCTTCGCTTTGACGACTAGCTGGCGGCCCAGTCAGTTTGCCTTGTGGGGTAATGGCAAACCGGTTGGCTTTTGTTTATCGCCATCTTATGGCATATTTGCTTCCGCTGTTATTTAAGTTTTAGCTTGTGTGGCCGGTTGGCCTTGTTGTAATAAAATCTCTATTATGTATGTCTTTTGTTAAGTTTGTGTTTCGTTTCTATGTTTGTATGGAATTGATGCGTGATTTTGTAAAAAGGTGTGTATACAGCACTTCTGGGATGTATACATTTTCCCAGGGCACGGGATATTTGGTTTGTGATACTAGAGTCAAGAGGATGGCTAAGTATTACAAGTTAAATACCCCGGAGTCTCACACTGCGCTCCTCGAGCATAGAAGGAGAGAGAGGGGGGCTAGATTTACAAAAAAAAAAAAAAGAAGATTAGATTTGCAATTAATTGGTGTGAGGGGACCAAAATAAAAAAGAATTCTATATTTTACCGCTGGCTACATAGGTGTCCCTAATCACCAATGATATGGCAGTCATTGCCAAGAATGATTCGGCCCAGGTTCAACCTAGATGATTTTATTAGGCTGCAAACAGTTGGAATCCTCTGAGGACAGTGCACAGCAGCTATGATCAGATTATCGTACAGCTCTGGTTGTACAGTGTACACAATTAGCACAGCTTCCCCAACATGAACGCAGTCACCACACCAACACCGCACCACCGACCAACCACACTGGTGCATATTAACTCGCGTCTCCTGTCGATGACGAATTCCAGTTAGCATTCTACATTTGCAAGGACGAGTTTTTGGTTGATTTAGCATCTTTCTAAAATACAATAGTAAAACTAATCCTTTTGTATTTAAAATAACAAAAATAGCATCCTCTACAATGCAAAATCATCACGGTAAGTCATATGCTGCTAACCTAGTTCGCTAAAAGTCATGTGTCGAGCTCATAGCCCGCGGTAGATGGTCTATCATGCATCCAAACTGTGACAGACTTCATGTCGCTAACTCAGTCCGTTGCTATCGTGGACTTAGTAAGTGGTAGATAGCTTACGGTCTAGCTGCACAGCAACCCACTTGCTGAGGGCTGAAAGCTGGACACGAGTCTTTTTGCAAACTGGTTTAGCGAAACGTGTTACACGACAAAAATTATTTTTGTCATTTGGAATGTAATAGACTGGTTTTCCTATTATGTCAAAAATGTGTCATTTCAGCTAAACAGTGTGCAAGGAAGGTGACAAACGTCTTGCAAAACCAGTGGGCAAAGAGGGGGAGCTCCCACCTACTGCTGCAGTCATCAGCCATCAGACAAGTACCGCACCTACTATAGTAGAGAGGGAGAGTGACAGACGGGAGCAGTGTGCTTATGCGTCTTCGCCCGGCAGGGCCCTAGTAGAGGAGTAGCATAGCATGGGGTTATTGGTACGGCTTTGTTGGGCCCTCGCCTCGTGCACCCAATCCGCCTCAGTGCCATGCACCGCATTCGCGTCCCCTTCGCCTCCATGCCTCCACCGTATGGTCAAAGCTGCAACTTTTGCAGTTTTGCTTTGTTTACCCTGGCATCCTGTACTGTCCGGCGCACCAATCCCAAGGGTTGAAAAAAACAGCGGCCTTTGTCCCTATCCTTGCCTAATTTCATTTTATCAGTATCGTCGTCTACATCTTTGCAATTTTGTATTCGTCTTACTTCTACTGCTACTATGTTTTATTCAGCCCCTCTCTGCAGACCATATGTGTGATTCTAATCTGAATGTTGTACAATTGGTATCGATGTCGAAATATTTGGAATTAAGACATCAGTTTAGCTAATTGTCAAACTTGCTGTCAAGTTAGAGGCGTATGACCGACTCTGGCAACGGTCTGACCGGCCAGAGTCGCCGATGTGAGCTTTTGATGATTGCGCACTAAACATTTGTGTGAGTGTTTGAGAGTGTATTTGCACCATGTGCCATTGAAATTGGACATGGGGTGTGAAACTATATAGAGTTTTGCCGAAAAGCCTAAAGATGGTGTTTTCCAAGTTTTGAAAGCGGTTTGACCGGCCAGAGTGGCGGTCAGACCGGTGTGGCTGGCGGTCATACCGGCCGAGGGGCGGCGGTTTGATCGTCCAGTCGGAGTTCATGCACCAGGAGTGTGGATAACTTTGCTGATTTGGTCAAAGTCACCAGATTCGGTGCATAGGTGTTACATGATGCATATTTTGGCTAACGTAGATCAAGTTGCGATGAACTTGTGTCCAGAATTGATTTATTAGTATATTGTTGTGCAGGGACACTTGGAGTCAACTATGGTCAACGGCGGGGATGATCAGGACTAAGCTAGAAGAGCTAAGTTTCAGAATGATCGAAGATGTCAGGTGGAGTGGTTGGACTCAATCACGTCGAAAGATGGACAAGAACGACCGAACATGAAGTTCGGTGCAACACGTTCCATCAAGTGGCTTGGGGGTCAATGCAAGTGTCATGGTAGTTCCGGTGGGAGTCGAATGTGTGAGAGAGAGACTCTCCGGCATGAAGAGAGCCATTGATGAACTTACACATGGCGAAGCATGCGATTGCTTCGCATCAATTGGGCTCGGTGAAGGAGAAGGATTGAGAAGGGGTATTTTGGTATCTTCGCAAAAATACCGGGTTGGTGACCTTGGAGAAATCGCAGTGCAAGATGACGCAAAGGAGATACGGTTTAGGTCAAGAGAAGAAGAAGACAACGAAGAGACAGATTCGGGAGACACTACACTATGACATAGAATTAAGGGCAATATACTGTCGGGGAAAAATGGGATGAGTGGCAAAACATGTGCCGGTAATATCCAAGAGATTAAGGGTCCTATTATCTGTCGAAAATAATTATTGTCTAGAACAACTTATCTGCCGACTATGTTTTTATATTAGCTACAATACATCTACCTTGGAAAAAGTCAACTAGGTCAACATATCTACCGGGGATAATAGCCAACCCCTTTGGGCGCGAACATGAAAAAAAATAGATGAGGAAGGAGCGAAGACCAGTGGACCACAAATGTACAGCTCTCAAACCTTATCCCCAAATTTCTGAAACCCTTCCTCTCCTAGTGCCTCCTCCTCTCTTACCACCCTCCTCCCAGCGCCGCCCTACATCCCAGCGCTGCCCCTCCTCCCCGGCTCCCCCCTCCTCCCAGCGCTGCCCTCCTCCCCAACCGCCCCTCCTCCCAGTACCACCCCTTCCAGTTCCCAGCGTCGCCCCTCCTCCTAGCTCCGCCCTCCTCCCCAACCACCCCTTCCTCCCAACACTGCCATCCTCTCTGGTCGCCCCTACTCCCAGCACCCTCTCCTCCCCGGCCGCCCCTACTCCAAGCGCCCCCTCCTACCAGCGCCTCCTCCTCCCTAGTCGTCCCTACTACCAGCGCCCCTTCCTCCCTGGCCACCCCTACTCCCAGCGCCCCCTCCTACCAGCGCCTCCTCCTCCCCAGCTGCCCCTCCTCCTCAGCGCCCCCTCTTTTTGAGAGCTCCGGGAATAGCTTGAAGGAGGTCCAACCAACATCTTGAAGCAGATTTGTGGACTTCTATGCTGCCCCATGTTTGCCCCCCTGCATTTTAGGTGAAGCTATCCGCCCCTCGTTCATCCTGTCTCTCCTACATGCTAAGTGTTTGCTTTTTTTTTGTCCAAACTAACTTAGTCATGGTTCAAAATATGGGTGGCAACAAGGAACTAGTAGGCAGATATGGATGGCAACAAGGAACTAGTATTTTTGCTTTATTTTGCTGAGTGTGGTGCTAATATTAGTTTATAGGAACTAGTTTTGTGTAGTCAGTTTGTAGTGGACATATTATTAGTTTATAGGTTTTTGAAGCAATTCTTGGTTTATGGGTTTTTACAGTTGCCTTATAAGTGCAAGAAAATCTAGAAGCATGATATACAAATTTAGGACATGGCTAGATTTGTAGTAGATTTGGTTTCATGGGCCGAAGCAATCCTACCCATTAACGTATAAAATGTTACTTTGGTTTCAGCCTTTTTCTAATTATGGACTTTTCGCTTCATGGTGCAGTTCAAAACATGCGATTGATACCGTGACTGATATGAGGTGTACCTAGGTTTCTGGTTAGTGCTCTTAATCTTACCATGAATGTTGTTACGAAATGGCACATCTTGATATCCCATTTGTACTTGTGTGAACTTGTTAATTTCTCTTTGGGCATCGGTGTGGGAAGCATTTGTACTTGATGTTTTGTATATAACAATACTACATCATTAATGTATTAGTTACGTATTTACTGACTATTCCTATAGTTTGTAAAATTTAGGTGACTTGTGAAATTTGATAGTACATACCAGCTATGGATAAGAGATGGATGGATCTGTCTAGGTACAACATAAGCTTAGAAAATAAATTTATTTTCCAATATTTTTTCACGTCCATTCTTACAACAAGTAATTAATTGTAGCCACACGTCTGAATATGTACAAGGGATCAAAGAATTTCTACGGTATGCTTTTGCCCAATCGGCAAAAGCAAATGCAATATTATGCGCTTGCAGGAAATGTCTGAATAGTTGCTGGAAAGAAGCTAGTCTTGTCCATGTGCATTTAATATGTGATGGGTTTTTAGAAGGGTACAAGAGATGGATTTTTCATGGAGAGGCTTCATCTTCTTTTGCACAACAAAATGTGTATGCTGAGGTTCAAGTAGAGGACAATTTTGAGGAAGGTGGTGAGATGTTTGATATGCTTCATGATATATTGCATGTGTTAGATGGAATGGGGGATTTAGGTGAAAATAAGGATAGTCTTCAGGAGGATCCATGTGAAGGTGCTGAAGATTTTAACCATTTATTAGGTGATGCCAATCAAGAGCTCTATCCAGGGTGCAAAAGCTTCTCAAAACTATGCTTTGTTGTCAAATTACTCCACACCATATTTCTTGAAGGTTGGAGTGAGAGAAGTTTTGACATGCTACTACAACTTCTTAAAGAAGCTTTTTCGGAGGGCTCAACCCTTCCTAAGAATTTTAATGAAGCTAAGAAAATGGTTAAATGCTTTGGACTTGGATATGTTAGTATTCATGCATGCAAGAATGATCGCATACTATTTTGGAAGCAGTACGAAAAGGCATAGTGGAAAAGAAGTTATCTTGTACTATGTTATTCGACCACATGATATCCCTGTGGCAAAGGCTATTGTTATATCAACGGATCGGAGGATAGCAGTGGGTGGTACTCCGTTGGGTGTTGAATGTTGTGAAGTTGTCGTTAATCATGTGCTAAAAAGGGCTGCTCAACTGACTCGTCCTTATGGGGATATGAGCGCCATGGCTGATGCTTATGGGAGATCTATTGCATGGCCACATCAACATGTAAGTATCCATCTATTGTATCCACCTACAATTTGTTTCCTCAATTAATGTACCTGCGTCTATTGTAATCTACAGAAAAAAGAAGATCGAAGTCAGTGGGACCATCACAACAAGCTAGGCGAACACGAGGTAAAACTAGAAAATATGCATTGGATGGCATTTTGTTTTTTTCCTTGGCCCTTAACTGTGGAACGACACAAGACAATTTCCCTATATTGTAACAAAATTGGAGTACCATACACATTACAAGTTTAAACACATTATGGAATCTCATTTAGAAGCATTTGATGTTTTCATTTGAGAATTGAGAAAAAGTATCCATCAAACTTTGCTGGTCAGATACTTGTGAATTTAAGTGGGAAACCCTGCTGCGGTTGGAAGTATCCAAAAAATCTAAAATTTTAAGAAGGCAAAACACCAAGTGATAACAAACTCAATATATACTATTTCCTATTCAAAGGATATATAGGGATCTTTAGTGAACGATGAGTTTGATCAAACATACAAGTTTATTGTTGCCTGTTTTTAAGCATCCATATAGGCGTTACTGTAGTATCGTTGTAGTGTCCTGAAGAACTCTTGAGACTGAATAGCAAACTTCAGGTGCCCTCTCTTTGCAGAGAATATCTATACATAAAACCACATAGTATGTTCATCACATAAGTGCTCAATGAACAACTCGACATGAAAAAAACATGTCATAAAAAATATGATGAAATGCTCTATACTAGCTACTGATAGATAGTGGTCAAATTCTCACGGGTGATTACCTTTTTTCAGCATAGCTTGATGGATGATTACCTTTTTCAGTCCTCTAACTATGAGCTATGCCCAATTTAAGCAACAATTTTTCATGTACTGGTTAGTCCTCAAAATTACAATTTTTTATCTCCAGCTAGGCCTATGGTTTGATTTTGTATTTTGGGAATAAATGCACAGTTTTTTTAGTTATTTCCTAACATAATTGGTTCCTTTTGAAAATTAAAAGTTAGAAGGGACCAGATACAAAGCCTAAGGAGAAAAAAAAAAGACTAATCCTAACATAAGTAGTGCACCACAGTCACCCCTATTTCAATCGAGAATCTTCCTATGGAAGGAGTGAGGTAACTACAGCTTATCTCACAGATTGAAGCAAGAAGCCACTAGGCCTACTTTGTTAACTAGAATTGGAGGGGAACTGTGATTAACTTCCACATCATTAATCACACAAGCCTTGGCCTTCAATGTGTGTTGAGACTTATATTTTGTTTAGCTATTTGACGCTTATATCTAGTTTGAGCTTATACATGGTTTGTGGTTATTGACTTCCCGAATTTGTTTTCAGGTCCAAAACATAAGGGTTGTTGAAGTTATTGTTTGCTGATGGACATCTACATTGTCGACTTCCTTTGCGTGGATATTTTGTACATGCCAAGGCAAGACTAGTATTATGGTAGAAGGGGTTGAAGTATTTCCATGTGCTTGCCAAGCTTTAGGTTGAGTAGACTTCAGATGATTGTGTTGCCATGGCTATATTAGAATACTCAGAATTCTAAAATTGCACACACTCTGTATGTACTGCACATTTACTGTTGTGCTTATCAGAACTTTCATGTTTATGTATTTTGCAAAATCTGAATTTGATCTATGTGTTGCAACTGTATTTGATTGTTGATATGACATGTTTTCTGAGTTGTATGATTACCAAAATTGTATGTTTTCTAAATTCTGGTTGAATGGTGCAAACTCCAAAGAAAAATAAATCACTATTTCTGGCAAATATCTCAACAACATAGCTCGCATAATTAAATTCCGTTGGTTTTTTTACATATATATTCCAAGGTGTCTAATCTGCCGGGAATAATGCCAACGCTGTCAATATATCTGTCGGTGAAACTCTAACTGTCGGAAAACAACTAACTGTCCGGGGAAAAACAACTTATTTAGGCGCTTAATCACATTGAACCCATATATCCGTCGGAAATGTCTTTCCCAAAGAAAGACTTTACCAAGGCAGCAATAAGTACCGAGGAAACACATTCCCAGCAGATACTTTGCTTTTCAACATTGTTTTCCCCACCAATTTGATTGCAATGCATACTAGGTAATGGTATAGTGAGACCCGGATCTTCATCCGCTTTAAGAAGTATGCGTGAGTGTAGACCCGTTTGTGTGTTGGCTTAACGGGTGTCCAATAAGGTTTTCTTTCAAGACCTAGCCTCCACTATATAATGGTTGGTATAAGATTTGCACAACCATGCCTTGGAAACCCTAATTTGAGATTTGGAAAAAAATAGAGGAAATAGAGGAGGCTAGGGTTTGAGAGAGCTGAATTGACAAATTAGGTGCTCAAGTGTGAGCTTTCATCCTCCATGGTGGAGTGGCTATAAACCTACAATCCCTCTAATAAATCCAATTAAGATTGTCCTAGGATGAGTTCTATCTGTTCTTGTTCTCTCTTTGATGATTTTAGGTTTTTTGTGTTTCAATGGTTTTGACTGAGTCTTTTGCTGTGATTTAGCTTGTTAAGACTTGTGGGATCTAATCTAAAGTCATATTGACCATCTTTCACCTGCGAGCAAGCTTTTGGCTCAAGTTTTGGTTTTCCCCGAGGATTTTTTTTTTTGCCTTCTTGACCTCAATCAAGAAATTCGTAGAACCTTAGTTTTAATCGCCTCGATCGTCGATTGGAATAGGTTTCTGGTCTTCTTGATGAGTTATGTCTAAAATCTTAGGGGATTTGGATCACGAGATCAAAAGTTTAGTCATTTTGTGGATCCTTTCGGCTACTGATTTGCAACTAGCGGTCAGACTAACATTGATGGTCCGGTCGGCCAGCTCGACGGTTAGACCGACTGAGAAAGGTTGAGCTCGGGGTTTTCTGGTTTCAATGCAAGACTTCAACTATGATCTTGTAACTTTGATTTTCATAGCTTTCATATCTATAAGAGTGAAAATAAAATTGAATACCGCATATATGAAAATATGTGGTTCCTAATCATCCTCTCTAGTCGCTAATTCGGTCCAACACCCTCCTATCAACATGTGTATGGCCAGTAAAATTATGATTGGCAGTTTTGAGGAAACTGTAGGACAAGACTGTGGGGCTGTTTGATTTAGACCTTCTAATTACCAAACTAAAATTTTGATAATATCAAAAAAAATTCGCTACAACTTGGTTTGGTACCAATACTTGGCATTACTCTTGAAATTTTGGTAACTCCACCATCCTTACTAAAGCACTCGAATTTCGGTATTGTTGCATGTAATGCTACGATGATGTGTCAGCTTGAGGCTGTGCAATAATTGCTTTGATTGTTTGATAAACAATCTTCGAATGATCATATCTTCTAAACCAAGAATCCGATTTGTAGTCTGTTTGAACCATTGTATTTCTTGTGATTTAATCAACAAAATAAGACCATATTGGCATATTTTGGTACAAAAAAATTAGATGTCATGTGAGGCCTACGTGCCATACTCACAAGTTTAGTAAACTTTGACATGGTTGTAATTCAAACACATCAATTTTGTACCATAATTCCGGTACTGTATGAGAATTTGTATTTCTGTAATCCAAACACTATTTTTATTGCTCAGGTTTTAGTATTACCTATATTTTGATATTGCTAAAACTTTGATCCGACTACCTAAGGTCACAGACTAAACTGACCCTGTGTTTCATCTTTCATGGGTTTTCAGCTGTAGAAAATGGTGTCTGGATTCCGAGCAATGGCATAATTTGAGCGGTCATCGTGGGACACAAGCTCTGCCGTACTGTACTTTCCCTGCTTATCCTTTCTCAGGAGGCAGCTTGGTGGCATTTGGGCCTTCAGACACGGGTAGGCAAAATTCAACATGCGCCTCTCTGAAATTCCAAGAGAATCTCTTTTAGTTTGCACTTGCGTTATTTAATTTGAGCCCGGAAGGATTGCTTTTTGGTACGTTCTTTGTTAGTTTTCTGCCGTATGCCGATCAGTACTGACCAGGAATTTCAGTCCGCTTGAGAGTTGAAACACCACATGTAGAATTTGCTTTCGATTAGAACACGTTTAAGAATTGCCGCTTGTGACAGGCAGTAAAATACAGAGATGGCAACTCTGCAGAAAGAGGCATAGCACAACGGAGAGAAACCAACCTAGTCAGATCCAACACTCCCAACTAAAATCACTCACGCTTGCACGAAACTATATAAGATTAGTTAAAGAAATTATCGCTATGGAGACAAATTTGTTTGAAGTGTATGCAGTTCTCCACTTGTATCGTGCCGTTCTGCCTGTATTTTAAACATCGCCATTTTTACCCCCAGCTTGCGCCCTGCGACAACAGTGCAAACCGCTTGTGAGTTGTGAGATGACTGGAACATCTTACAGGTACGTTAATATACTAAAAAATAAACCTGTTAATAAAGCTAGCGGCTAGCCAACCATCAAGCCTCAGGCACGCCATCTCTCTGTCCTATCAATTTTCATTTATCAAATGGCGCGGTACTAGTTTCTCCTGCCTGCCTGCTGGGTGCTGGCCCTGCCCGCACTGCCACGATCTGCAGAGTTTGTCTTCCACTTCCTCATCGAAACACAACAAAACAGAAGAGGACCAGGCCAGAAACAAGACGAAGCCAAAGAGTTTCTCACACGGTCACACTCTCCTCTCCTGTCTGCTGCAGTTTGGTGGATTCTGCTTACCAGTCCCCTTTCCAGTACAAAACCCCCATTCCTTCCTCTGCACTCAGAAGCCACTAGAAAGAGAATCACCGCAAATACTTAGGCACGACGCGCAGTAGCTAGCTCCAGCAAGAAACCATGAGAACCATCATGGCGAGAAGCCCCCACGAGTCCTCCTTCTCCTTCTCCCGGAGGCACTTCAAGTGGCCGGTTCTTGGCAAGAGCAGCAGCCATGGCGCCACCAGCACCACTGAGGAAAGCTTCGACAAGGGTACCGAGGCTGAGGACGAGGAGGAGGCTACCATGGCTTTCTCCTCCTCCTGCCCGTCGTTCCACTCGGAGGACTTCGTGTCCCCTCCGCCCAAGCCGCTCAAGCAGCAGCGCAAGAAGCTGGCCCGCACGGCCGTGTCGCGCCTGCGCACGGTGCTGGCCGCGGCCATTGCCGGCCGGCACCGGCAGGTCGGACTCGGCACGCGGCTCACCGGCACGCTGTACGGCCACCGCCGCGGCCACGTCCACCTCGCGTTCCAGGTCGACCCGCGCGCGTGCCCCGCGCTGCTGCTGGAGCTGGCCGCGCCCACGGCGTCGCTGGTGCGCGAGATGGCCTCGGGCCTCGTGCGCATCGCGCTCAAGTGCGAGCACGGGAAGGGCGCCAGCGCCTTCCCCACCGCGGCCGGCTCTGCCGGCGCAGGCAGGAAGCTCCTGGAGGAGACGGTGTGGCGCGCGTACTGCAACGGCAAGGGCTGCGGTTATGCGGTGCGGCGCGAGTGTGGCGCCGCGGACTGGCGCGTGCTGCGAGCGCTGGAGCCCGTGTCCATGGGCGCAGGGGTCATACCGGCGTCGTGCGGCGGGGGCGAGGGCGATGTCATGTACATGCGCGCGCGCTTCGAGCGCGTGGTGGGCTCCCGCGACTCGGAGGCGTTCTACATGATGAACCCGGACAGCAGCAGCACCAGCAACAATGGCGGCCCGGAGCTTAGCGTCTACCTCCTCCGAGTTTGATCGCACGTCTGCTTTGCATGCCTCGAGCTGCTTTTCCTTGTGTTTTCTGTAGTGCTATGGTGGTGGTGGAATAATAATGCATGTGGTGTTAAGTTAGACTTGTATGGAAAATGAGAAGGGAATGGAAACATTTTCTTTTTTGGCTTTTTTGGGAGGTTGGTTGTTGCTTTGCATGCAGTTATAGTGGTTACTGCTCCTATAAGGTGGTAGTGAGGTTGTCATTTGTGAGTGAAAGAAGGAAGCTCCATGAAGTAGTAGGCTAGGGGCAATTTTTTTAAATAATAATATATTATTTTAATTAAAATTACATAAATAAATGTATGATTAACAAAATTATAAAAATAGGTTTTTTATCTTTTGAAATGGCAATATACTCATGTCGTGTCTTGTCCAACTAAAATAGTAATAAACCTCTCTGTTGTCGATCGAAACGGCCATACGACTCCTATTGTCAAACTAAATGACCACATCTGCTCAATGTTTTTTGGAAATATGATGTGATGTATGTTTTGCTTCTTATCATTGTAATTTCTGACACAGGTAAAGACTATGTGTCAATAGCGGACTTGCGAGTGTGTTGTATGCCGTGCGTATGAAATATTACAACTATGTGACGTCGTATGTCTTATTTAGTTATGTTCTCTGATATATTTATGTTATATCAGACGTCGAATAATTTTGTACAATGTATTTAGTACCGCTAATTCTAAAGTTTGAAGCTCCATTCTGTCAAATAAATGAATAAATTTTAATTTATTTCACCAAAAAATTGAGCACTTGTCTCCGATCCAACTTGGATGGGAGCATGTCTTCATTTCGAAAAGACAACTATATTGTCATTTCAAAGGACAACGGAAGTCTATTTTTATAATATTATTAAACGGATATTATTTTTCTCTAATTCTATTAAAATATTGTATTATTTAAAAAAATCGGCTAGCGGCGACAGTGCTGTGATGGTCGGACATCCGGGGTGACTGTGAGTCCGTGAGAGAAAGTGAAGCTGACACGTGGACCCAGCCGCCCCCGCTTTCTCATCCACATGGCCACATGTTCGTGCTACAGGGCGTGTGCTATTCGTACGTGGCGGTTGAGTATTTTCGCGAATTTTTCCTTGTATTAGCGTGATTTCGTTGGTATTTACAAAAATAGCCGGAGCTAAATTTTTTTTGCAAAATTAGCACCCGAGCGTACGGCAGCCGCCACCCCAACCCGCCACGCGTCGCTTCCACACGGCCGTCGTGCGGTGACGCCGCCACACGGCTGCCGTGCGGTTGCCCCGCTCGCCACGTGCCCCCTGGTTAGGGTTTCGACCCTCCCCGGTTAGGGTTTCGCGGATTAGGGTTTTTGCTGTATTCGTTCTATTTTTAAAATATAGCAAATGACTTTTAAAAAATATGAAATTTTATGTGAATGTTCCCGACACAGTGTACTTTCTTGTGTAATTTTCTACATAATTTTACTTGTTCCGATTTTACCGCCTAATTTCATTTAAGTGTATTAATTTTATCCCGACACGTGTCAATCCCTCCCCCTCCCGCATGGCCCTCCTTCGGTGGCCACCTTTCCAACCGTCTATGATATTACTACCAAAATCTCGCAGTCGCTCTTCGCTCATCCTAATTGTGTGTCTCTAACACGGCTCTTTCTTAGATTCTGATACTAACTCACCAACAAATATTCTGTTAGTGTTCGTGAAAGATAATTACTCCTGACCTGTATGTATATCCAGGCTGTATTGTAATGGTGGAGCTCTAACACAAATTGGAACTTCCTAGTAAGGCAAGTGTGTATTGGGTAAAGAATTTTCTTTGCAATAGCCTCAAGTCAGATTTATCTATGTGATAAATTTTCTAATTACATCTATATTAGACTTTATATCATGCAGCTTGTCCAACTCCAACGTGGACTGCATCAGCATTCGTATAGATGCAACTGGAGTTTCATTTCCTGTTATTAACCCAAGTAACACTGGAAGACATTAGCATTCCTGTAGAGAAAGCAATGTGTCTAGAAAACGTGGAATGTTGGAAGACAACGAAGGTGCTACTGGCTTGAAGAGACTGCTATATAACGATATGTGTTTATTTATCGGTTTAATGGTGGATGATGTTCTTTAATAATGTACAATATGTTGCTTTCTATAGACGTGCAAGGCATATTAGGGTTTGCAATGAAGTTGCAATGTACGTTTTCATACAGATAATTGTCAACATTTCAAGCATTACATGAAACACGCGCTGGTTTATTACAATCGGGATGTAGGAGGAGGGGTATTATCACAGGTAACCCGATCAAATAGGATATAGTTTGTTTATTTATCGGTTTAATGTGGATGATAAAATAGTGCCCTCAATGTTCTACGGCAAAATTATATGTTTTTGCGATGTCTTCTGGCTGCACTATGTTTTTTGGATGTCCATTGGCAAATGACGCAAATGTGTAGTGCCATGTAGCCAATTTCCCCTTAAGAATTTGAATCACACGAATTGAAGTTCAGGTGAAGAAGATCGAGCCTTCGGAAGGAGGTCTTTCAGTTGAAAGGGAGGTCTTCAACGCAAAGGGAGGTCCAAAGAGGGAGGTCTTGAGGGGAAAACAAAATGAGGGCAAGAGGGCTCCCTGGTGCTTATATAGGCACGAGGAGGTCCTGAGAGGGGAGAGGGCGGCGACAACGGGTGCGACAGAGGACGCTGCATTCAATGCGCGTGACAGGGGACGCCGCATTCAATGCACGCACGGCGCTGACCCGAACGGAGGGGGTCCTAAGGAGGAGATCCAAAGGAGGAGGTCCTGAGGAGGAGATCCAATGTAGGAGGTCCAAAGGAGGAGGTCCTAAGGAGGAAGTTGAAAGCATCTAGGCCCCTAAAAATTGTTTTGGTAATTAATGATAATATATGAATATAGGATTAACATATTTATTGAATATTTACAAGGTTAAGTCCCATTGGTGCTTTTGATGACCTAGAATTGCACGCGAAAGGATTACATGAAGATCATTTGGCTCAAAGACAAGGTACAATAGTCTAGGATCCTTTTATTTTACCGGTCTTAGGTGAATTGGTTGGAAGACCGGGTTATAGGCTAGACAGCCGTACTATAAAGAGGGTTCAAGAATTGAGTACCTTGAAAGTGAATGATGCCACAATTGCTCAAATCATATCTGGTTTAATCTTGGATTTGTTTTTGGTTTGGCCTCGATTTAAATTTGCTGAAATTCTTTAGAGGCTGGACTTACCGATGGCTAAGTGCCGGACTGACCGGGGTCCCAGACCAAAAAGAACGGTCAACGTTTTTCAGAAGGTGGTTTTTCCTGGATTTGCTGAAAAACTTCTTGGCCGGACTAACCGACGGCTAAGTGCTAGACTGACCAGGGTCCCGGGTCTTGAACGCGATCAACATTTTCCAGAGAAGAGAATTTTCGTTTTTCGCTTGAAATCTTGAGGCCGGACTAACCGCCGGCATACTCGCGGACTGACCGCACTCCCGGATGTTCCAAGTGGTCAGCTTTTTCCAGCAGGTGTATTAAGTGGTTTCTGTTTTTCTGTAGGCCGGACTAACCGCGAGTTTGCCTGCGGTCTGACCGGGGTCACCGTAACAACTATTTTTCCCATGCATTTAATGCGTTGCAGAGGAGGAAAAACGACTGTTACGGCAAGGGCCGGACTGACCGCACTTTTGCCTGCAGTCTGACCGTGCCATCTGAAACATTGGGGGATTTCGTGCCCCAACGGCTAGTGCAGTGGGTGGAGGCTATAAATACCTCACCCACTGCAACTAGAAGTGTGGTTGAACCTCATAAAACCCCCTTGAGCTCTTTGCATTGTTTCCAACTCATTTGAGAGCATTCAATTCCTTTTGCAAAGGTAGTTGAGGTTTTTCCAAGAGCATTTATTTGAGTTTGATCATTGTGGCATTAGAGCACTTTCAGCGAAGATCTCTTGCTCTATTACTCTTGGAGATTGCCATCTCCTAGACGGCTTGAGTTTGGTTGGTGATCTTCTCAAGGAGACCGTGAGAAGACCGGGCATTTGTGAAGGTTGGAGCTCGCCTATCAGGAGAGGAGAAGAGCTACCACTAGTGATCGAGGAAGGCTTAATTAGTGGAGCCGGCTTGAGTTGATCAAGCTTCCTCAACGTGGACTAGTGAAGACCAAGCAAGTCTTCGATACCACAGAAAAACATCCTTGTGTCATTGTGGTTATTTCTAGTCTTTACATTTCCGTATTTATATTTCTAGCTTGTCTATTGTGTTAAATTGCTTAGCTAGAATTATATCTTGCTTAGACTAAGTTGATAATTGGCTAAAATTGTTAAATTGTCAAAAAATTTAAAAACCTCCTATTCACCCCCTCTAGTCGATTATCCTTGATCCTACAGAAGTCCAACGAAGGAGGTCCAAAGGAAGGAGGTCTTGAGTGGTCCAGATGAATCCACGAGGGTGCTCCTAAAGAGGTCCTGACCACAAAGGAGGTCGTGGTCAACAAGAGAGATCCTGGCCACAAGGAGGTCCTACAAAGGGGTGCTGAAAAGAGGGTGGTCTTTGCAAAAAGGGAGGTCGTAACCAGAAAGGTGGTCATGACTGAAAGGGTGGTCTTTGCAAAAATAGAGGTCGTGACCTGAGGAGGTCATGGCACTGAGGAGGAGTGATGGAGGCCGTCCGATCTCGGACGGTGCAAAACGATTGGGTCGTTCGATGGTCCGAACGTCACAAGCTAATCTAGCCATCCAGGCTAGATCGGATGGTGCAAAGCGGTTTGGCCGTCCGGAGGTCCGAACGTAACCAACAGATCTAGTTGTCCATCAAAGATCGGACGGTGCAAAGAGGGAGGTCGCGACTGGGTCGTAGAGAAGATCTACCTTGTCATCTCTGAACACGGTGGTCCGCCGCCGTCTGCGTTCCGGCTATCTCCGATTTTCTCTGTCATCCGTGTTCCGGCTATCTCCGATTTAATTCTTTTAGAAATTCTGAAACAAATTAAAATTGCACTGAAAATTCAAATAACTTAGAAAATTCATAACTTATTCAATTTAACTCCAAATTGAATGAAACCAATTTTGCTGACGGTTTTTACACAACTCTCAAGAAAAAGTATTTTCCTGATGGTTACAACCATTAAGTTAATTGCTTTTCCAAATAGTGAATTGAACAAATATTAAAGCACCAATCAAAGGTGAATTAAGGCTGCTTACCCCTTGGTTAGTGCTTGGGCTTTTGCCAATTAGGTTGCTAAAGATGAGAGCTTCGGTTAGGGTGTCCACATTGTGGAGTGCCTCCACGCGCCCTAACTTTAGCTTTTCCACATAGGGAGCTACTACACAACGCTATACTGTGGGGAGGCTCACCCAACGGTATAGCTATACATCGTGCCACATCTTTTCAATGGTACGGCTCACCCAACTTCATTTTTTCATCAAACCAGCACACTTACAGGAAAAAACGAGTATCATGTTCAAATCTTTTCAACGAGCGCAATAGTGACATCGTGTCACATCAAGTTTCAACTAGTATTATTCGGTTATTTTGGGACATATTTCATTAAGTTTCATCAAATATCATTGTTTCTCCATATTTTGTATAGTAGGTTTCACCTAATTTCATGTCGTTCGACTATGTCTCATCAAGTTTCATATAGTTTCATGAAGTTATTTTAGGACATGTTTCATCAAGTTTCATCAAGTATCATTGTTTATCCATATTTTATAGAGCATGTTTTCCCCAGTTTCCTTAAGTTTCATCCAAAGTCTCATGGGGTTTCATAAAGTTTTATCTTTTTGTCTAGGACAAGTTTTCAACAGCGACATCGTGTCACATCAAGTTTCATTAAGTTATTTTGGGACATGTTTCATTAACTTTCATCAAGTATTATTGTTTCTCCATATTGTGTAGAGCAAGTTTCACCCAGTTTCATGCAGTTTCATTAAGTTTCATCACAAGTCTCATGAATTTTCATAAAGTTTCATCTTTTCATGAAGTTATTTTGGGACATGTTTCATTAAGTTTCATCAAGTATTATTGTTTCTCCATATTTTGTAGAGCAAGTTTCACCCAGTTTCATGTAGTTTTATTATGTCTCATCAAGATTCGACTGGTTTCATTAAGTTATTTTGGGACATGTTTCATTAAGTTTTATCAAATATCATTGTTTCTTCATATTTTTAAGAGCAAGTTTCAGTCAGTTTCATGCGGTTTCATTAAGTTTCATAAAGTTTCATCTTATGAAACTTCATGAGACTTGGGATGAAACTTAATGAAACTATATGAAAGTTGATGAAACTTGGGATGAAACTTCATGAGACTTGGGATTAAAACTTCATGGAACTATATGAAACTTGATGAAACACGATGAAACTTGGGATGAAACTTAATAAAACTTCAAGAAACTTAGGATGAAACTTTATGAAATTTAATGAAACTATATAAAACTTGATGAAACACGATGAAACTTGGGATGAAACTTCATGAGACTTGTGATAAAACCTCATGAAACTTAATGAAACTGCATCTCCGCCAACCAGCCAATGAAACTGCTTCGGTGGCCATTACACCATGCTTGCCCACCATGGTCACGCTCGTGCCCCCTCACCCATATTGGCCACGCGCTTGCTCGCTGTGACCATGCCCGACGCCACTGAAGCATGCAAGGCCTAGCAAATCCATATCAAATGTGTCAATGTTCCCCACACAAGTGTGCCTCCCCCACAAACAAACTACACACGAAACGAGTGCGAAACGTGCATCATGCCATCACCTAGCACCGTGGAGGCGTCAGCAGAGGATCCGGACTCCATGGACGCCATCTAAACGACGGCGCGGTCGTGCGACTCCACCGGGTGGTACCGCGGCGATGGCGGCTTCGACGCTGGGGACTCTTCGTCATCGCCCCCGCTCTACATTCCCGAAGGATCGATCAACTTCGCGGCACAAGCCTGTTGTTGTAACATCCAGGGTTGGTTGGGCGAGTCTAGGAAGTCGAGGCACTATGACGATGCATCGATTCATATTATGGCCGCGGGTGAGCCGCGGGTGGTGAGATCCATCATTGCCGGTGGGGAGAGAGAGAAGAGGAAATGAGGTGGGTGCTTAGTTGACTGCGTGAAGAGGAAGCACTAGACGTGGATGGAAAAGAGAGGCCAGAATTCCTGATGCCGTCTGATACAATGGATCCTATGGTCTCCACTTATCCTGTCAAAAACGGAACTAAAGCTATATTGTTTTTTGGGGGATTGGCATATTTGCCATACCACTTTATGCCCAATTGCCAAAATGTCACTCAATGTCTCAATGACATGTGGCCCCAAGACCCACATGTCATTAAAACATCAGATGACATTCTGGAAATTGCACATAAACTTAATGGCAAAACTTTAATTATCCCTTGTTTTTTTAGCTTTTCCCTTCTATATATGTAGTACATCCCTCTCTCTTCATGATGGGTCCCACCACATATTGAATTAAAAAAAGAAAAACTCCCCAGGCTGATAGATTCGTCTCCCTCTCGTCTCTCTCCTCGGCGCCTCCCCACTCGAGCTAGCCCGCCCTGCCGCCTCCCCTCTGCACTGCCTCCCCACTCACGCTAGCCAGCCCGTACGCCCCCCCCCTTCGCCGCCGCCTACCCCTCCAAGATTTGGAGGCGACAGAGTCCAGCCGATCTGGAGCTGGCGGTGGTGTCTCGCCCAGATCTGGCTTCTTCGTCCACGACCACAATCGGTGGCAACGCGTCCTAGATCTGGAGTGGTGGGTTCCTTAGGCGTCGATGACGGGTGCTAGCTCCCCTTCCTGGTGTGAGCGACGACGACCATGGTGACGCCTCCCTCCTGGCATTGGTGATGGCGAGCGGTGCGCTGATAGGTGGGGTCGTTCTATTTCGCCCTGGAACCGGTGCCTCATTTGGTACCAATAGCAAGGTTTGCACCAACGTGTGGTGCCAATACCTCTCTCTCCTCGCGATACTAGTGAAAATCACATATTGAAATGCTCTTATGCGCCAATAATAGCTTAGGTGGTACAATGAGTTTATATCAGCTGTCTATAGCTTCTGTTACGTAGGATTTAAGCTGATGTGAATGAAAGAGAATAAAGAGAGAAAAATATGTTGTCTACAATCCTATAGCCGACTATATCATCAGAACCAAGGAAAACACTAAAAGATTATGTGAGTATCACCATAACCTATTGCATGAGCTGTCTTTAGTGCTGTCTACAGATGATATAGAGAGTTACTATAGATAACAGCTATCTATACTATTGTACATACCCGTAGAGTGACCGGACCAACGGGACCCTGGATTAGTTGCCCCCTTCGATGAAACTAGTGTGTACTCCATGAATTGTAGACACAGAAATACCAGCTATATTGACGTGATCTCTCAAAAAAAACTATATTAACTTGGTCAATGCTACCACTAACGTGGAATATATTACTTTTGTTGAATTTGCACGTTAAGACAACCCTAGTGAATAGTGATGTTAACCTTCTATCATCAAATGTATGAAAATCATTCAGCTATTCTCACTTAATAACACCCCTTGAAATAGAATGATGTGAATTCAAAATCCCAACTGTATAATTAGTGTGATATATGTCGCAATCAGAGGGTGGATGCATGGGCGGACCTGCAAGGGTTCATGGGTGTTCAGCCGAACACCCATTTTTCTTTAAAATGTCTGGTATATAATAGGTATATTAGATGTATATGTTATTAGTTAGGTCAAAACTATATATTTATACCCGCAAATAAATTCAGCTCGCACTCCCCATGTGTAACACATTAGACCTATTTTCCTTCATACTTTAGCCCACTAAACTCTAACCTCTATTCTTTCTCTCATCTTGTGGTTGTCTGTGTGTGTTGGTGGGGGGTGGGGGGGGCTCCGGTCTCCAAGTGGCGAACAGCGGGCGTGGGCTCTGGCGGCGGCAGTCGGTGGACACGACGCTATGACGCGATGGTAAGCAGGCGTGAGGCGGCACTGGGCGAGCGTGCGACAGTGCACACAGGTGGGCGAACAGAGATGCGATGCGAGCAAGTGGGTAGTAGCACGACAAACAGGAATGAAGGGAGTGGACGGCACCAAGGGAGCAACGCGATGGCCAAGAGGGAGCGTGGCGGTGGGAAGGGAGCAGCTTATCCAGCTCACCGTCATCGTCCTCTCTCCAAATCTAGGTGTGTTCTGCGCACTCCACTTCTTCTCCTTGGCTCTGCTTCGCTCCAGCTCCGGTTCATTCTGGAGTCTAGCCTCTTCCTCTGCTTTCTTCGTTCTTTCCAATGGATGTTATACAAAAATACAATCTTTGCCTTGAGCAATGAACAGATAGTTGGGCTCTTGTTACATATGTTTACATGTTAATTTTTGCGCTATGAAAGGAACATTCTTAGATCTAGTTCTTGCTGATGGAAAAAAGCAAAAAAAAAAAGAGTAGGATCAGTAAGGTATGCATCTGTCAAAAATAAATTGAAAAAGAAGGTAGGTGCTCTGCCGATCACTATTAGAGGAAGAAAATAAGTTTTATCAGTCTAGCTGCTATAACCTGGAACAGAAAAAATGAGAAAATAACAACTAAGACCAAGCACAAGTTTTTTTTTTAAAAAAAAAGAAGACATGGCCTCTACCGATCACTATTAGAGGAAGAAAATAAGATTTAGCGGTATAGCTGCTACAGTCCAAAACAGAAAAATAGAAAAAACAACAACGGTCAAGTACCAAGCACAAGTCTTGGCTGCACGCTGCAACTACAACATAACTCAGCAAAATAAGAAACCTGGAGCAAAATTAGCTCTATTACTAGTTTTCACCTCCTCAACTGTCATTGATATCTATAATTTGAGTTTAATTCATGCCATTATGCTTGCCTTATATCACTCAATTCCTCGTATAAAATCATTAATTTCTATATTTTTTGTATTTTATTATATATACGTGTATTGTCGTATTAGTGTTTTAGAGAAAAATAACATCTCATGGTATCTGCGTATTGGTATCGACGTATCTGAACAAACTAGCGCTGAAGTCTGAACACCCATTCTAAAAATTCTGGGTCCACCACTGGGTGGATGCACCAAGGGTTAGCTGAGTCAGGAGTACCATATACCGCCGCCGCAACCCTGGTTACCTGTTGCCCTCTCACCAGTGGCCGCCGACCTAAGGCCGAAGAAGAACGTCGGATTACTTTTGTTTTGGATATATTTCATATCCCGTTAGCGGTGGTCGGCGACATGATGCCAAACAAAACTCCTCATATTACATTTGTTTTGTATACATTTCAGTCCTATGTCCGCCATTTCAAAATCACCTGCATTGATTTTGGTTCTTTGCCCTAATGAAATAAATCAAAATTTGGCATAGCAAAAACTTGAACGAAACCAAAATTTGACAAAATAAATGTTGTTTGAATTACAGCCATGCCAAATTTTGGTGTTACCAAAATTTTGGTGAGTGATTTCCTCACCCTTGAATTATCCATGTGTAACATTGGATTTCATTGGTGTTACAAAAATTTTATTGACATTACCAAATATTAGTAGCAAACCAAATGATAGCCAATTTTTATTGATGTTACCAAAATTTGGTTTAGTTCACATTGGTAACAAACCAAATAGATCTTATAGACTTATATACTACCTAGCTTCTGTGGCTTTTCATAGTTCTGTGGCATTTTATCATATACTACTACAAGTATATTCCCACAGTCCCACTAATGCCGAATTTTTGGCAGTATTGTTAAGTTTTGCTTTTTTTTTTGAAATTTAGCCACTTACTGCACAGATATCGTGCGGCAACCGACAGCCGGCCGCCACGCATCCACGTCGCACGGCCGCCGTGCGATAGCGCCCATGGCCCGCCATGTGTCCCCTATTTGGTTAAGCCGGAATTAGGGTTAGGGTTTCAGCGGGTTTCAACGATTTTCGTTTGAATTTTAAAATATAGCAAACTACTTCAAAAAATTATGAAATTTTACGTGGAGCCTCCCGACACAGTGTACTTGCTTGTGTAAATTTGCTATAATTTTATTCGTCAAGAACCGCCACGTGCCCTCTCCTCCGATTAGGGTTTCGGTTTCGCCCCTCTCCAATTAGGGTTTCGGTTTCGTTCTGTTCGTAGGATTTTTTTAAATATAACAAATGAGTTCAAAAAATTATGAAATTTTATGTAGAGCCTCCCGACACAGTGTACTTGCTTGTGTAAACTTGCCATAATTTTATTCGTCTAGAACTTTTCTCACAATTTCATGTAAGTGTACTGTTTGCACAAATTTATAAATAACTGTACGGTAAGCGGTAAAATTTGCAACCAAAAAAAAATTATACATGGCCAGATCCGTAAATACACAACGAAAACCCAGTTTTCTTTCTTAAACATCTCCCTGAGCACTTTTATTGTATATGCCTAATGCCTACAGTGCTTGTGTACTCTTACCTCTGTAGAAGTGGCAGCGTAGTGATTCCACTGTCCCCTTTGTCAATCCGGTTCCGGGACCAGGGGAGTCTGGATTCTGGACCTGAGCCGGCAGCATGCAAGGGTCAGCATATGGCAGCAACAGTAGCATGGTACTGTGTACACAATGTACAGTTGTTTTTGCAAGGACATAATCTCCCAATCATCGTAATGGCGGTAATGTGCAAATGTTTCTACTTTGTTTTCTGATGTCAATCAAATGCTTAATTCCATGTGTTAAGCATCATACGCTTGGTTCAACTCGAGCTAAGCGGATCAATTTATCCGAGGCCATGAGCTAAACATTAAATTAAATTCAAATCCGTCACGTCCGAGGACTACTACAAATGTGGTACTCCTACTATTTAAATGTCCATTTTGCAAGGATTGGCATCCTCTGCCAACGCAATGGCAGATGAGCACAGTGTCGTGATATTTGGTAGATCTGAACTGTCCGATCAAAAAAGAACGGTTCAGATCAACCGCCACAATGTTCATGAATAGTGATGATACCACAGTATTTTGCTGCAGTCACATAAGCGGTGTCATCATTTTGCTTTCTGATCCTACGGCTACTACCCAATATTATGGTACTGTAGCACCAAAACGTTGCTACACAATGTATGCGTTTCCTGCTTCCAAAGTCAATGCATCAACTGATCAGATGAAATACCAGTATAGTAGTACGTAGTACATCAGTACATGAAACAGTCAGACGGTGAGGTGACTGGAGGTCGTCGTCTCCAAAGAGCCAAATTCTTCTCCCCTCTCAAAAACCCGATGGGCCAAATCATGGCGCTTGGGAGGACGCCCTCTTGAAACCTGATTGTTAGTAAGGTGCGACGTGCTTGGAGAGGAGCTATTTTTTTTCTCTCTTTTGCCTCTCATGTGATTGATTCTTCATGATGTCAGATGCTAATAAATCCCATGCAGGATTTGACACAGGCGACTCCACAGATGGATTCCTTTTTCGATTATTGCGTCGGTACTTCCTGCTACACTTCCATCAGACCTTCGACTTGCGTTCATTTTAGGCAATTAGCCCGGCATTTTGAGTAAAAAAAGTTCATTTCCTACAGGAACGGGAAAATCCAGCATTCCAAACGAACCTGCTGTTTTAACTTCTTCTCTTTATGAGAGTACATTCATTTGTATTTCTTTTCTTTCATTTTAGTTTTGTTTGACGAGCCAAGCAGTTTTAGAATTTGGTTGAAAGATAAAGCAGTATTTTGGATGGATTGATGGGAAAGCAAGATACAGAAATTCAGAAAGTAATCTCAGCTTGTTGTAAGCTGAACTGTTCTTGGTGATGTTTATGGATGGTAGGCTCCACCATCTACCCCATATGATTTGGAATCTTTCCAGAGCTACTGCTAAACTCAATGAACAAAGAAAAGCAGCAAGCAATGTCGAACTCCTCCTGACAGTAGCAGTTGTTTTCAATTCTTGTGCCAGTTATGCCAGGGTGCAGTGCTTGCTTCTTCCATTCATGCACTCGTGCCAAAGCTCTTGGTCCTTTTGTTTGGCTAAGTAAGACAAGACGGTATTCCACGCTTGATCCCACTAAGTAAACAACCTCTGTTAACTAAGCACGCAAGTGATGATGGCCTGAGAAGTGAGAACCTCGTGTTATCATTCCATGGGGTGCGCCCAGGACAGCATGCGGCGTCGACCATGAAGTCCTGCCCGACTCGAGAGCATCTCAATCCGCTCTCATCGTTGCAAGCAATCCAAACCCAAAAAAAAAATACCAGATAGGACAAAGCTAATTACCTTTTTTATGGAAAAGCAAGGGGTTTGCTGACACACAACAGCAGCCGTAATCATGTAAAGAGCACCACGCTGGCTCTAGTAAGTCGTAGCGGCACTAGTACTACATGGTTCACATGAGCTGAATGTCTGGATTAGGGCCGTTGGTAGCAGAGATGACGGTGATGCTGTGCCGATCGATGAATAATCGCTAGTCGCTTACGGGGCAAAGAATTGTAGAGGGAAAAGACGTAGCAAAGCTCATATCTAAGCAGGAAGGCTTCAACAATGTTCACTTTACCTCAATCCATTTAAATTTCCGAGCCTTTACTGTCACTGACACAGGGGGGCTGAACCCACCTGTCAATGACATGAGAAGAAGAAAGTAGAATGTGGTCCGAAAGTAAAGCTACAAAAACAGGAGCTCTGAATCCAGAAAGGGTTATAGGACTCCAAATATTCATTTACATAGTTGGCACGAACACTATCTAATCCAAATCCAATGTTCCTTCCATTTATCACCTGGAACTTTACCGCGGGGAACTCAACATCGAAATGGAGGACCCTGGGGTGTGACAACTGTACTGGCAACGCAGGTGATCAGTTGTCACGCTTCATCTGCCGTGCCTACTGCCATGGCATCCAAGGGAGGCAGCCGGCAGCTCTGCCAGGCCGGCCGGCCGTGCAGCGGCCAGTACCACTAGCACCCATGGCCAATGGGCGCCAGAAACCTCGAGCAAGCGGCCGCAGGAGATCAATGCACGAGGAAATTAAAGCAAACCACGACCGCACTGCACTCCGCCCATGACTGATGCCTTCCGATCGTCTCGCTGCCCCGTCTAGCCAAATCTCTCCTGCCTATTATAGCCAATAGCCTACGTAATACCATACGGCCTGCTCGCAGCGTGGCTTATATAACCCGAGTTGTGTAGTAGGCTTAGCTTATATTACTCGTTTAAAGTTTAAAGTGAGTTACAGTAGTATATAATATCTATTAGATCTAAATATGATACCTCTAAGTTAACTATTTTACATAAAATAAGAATAAAAATATAAGTAATGTGCTATGTATAAACAAATCCACTACCATAGGATAGACATCCATCGAATTTTAGACCAGCGTGTTACACCATAGTACACTGCTACTGGTCCTTAGTCCTGGCTGAAAATTTTCTAGTACACTAGTACACTCCTACTAGCCCTGGCTGAAAATTTTCTACCAGAGCACTATGGTATGGAGTGGAGTAGTACTACTGGTACTGGCTTTAGGGACGGAGAATTGGAGATGAGACGGAGATGGATGACCCATCGTGATTTTAGTATTATTATTGCTGTCACTTGTGTCGTGCGAGGGGCATGATTGATGACAATGTGCTGCGTGTACTACGTTGCCCTCTTTCGGCCCTTTGCTCGAGCACGGCCCTCGATAAAGAGCCCTGTAAACGTCGCCCCTGTATACGTGTAACGTGTGTACTGTGTTGTTGTATGCTCGAGACGAGATCTCTGATCTCTCCTGTATGTTGTACGGTAACGGTAGGAGGCAGGCAGGCATCATGCCTTCATGCGAGGCTCACGTGAACGTACCGTAGCTAGAAAAGGCAGCAGTGGCGGACCTACCCCGGGGCAAGCCGGAGCGGCCCCCAATTAAAACAGGTACATTACGACGTATCTAGACTGCAAGCCATGCCCAATTCAATTACCAAGCACATGGAGATGGAGTGCTAAAAGCGGTTTAGTCCTGACTCCTAGACACTGACGTCTATATCCTGAACGTAACATCTCTTGATCCTCTTCCGTCTGCAATCCCGTCAAGAAATGCCAACTAGAGACAAACATCAAAAGCAACAAGTCGAACTACATCGCCGTTTTCCCTTTAAACAGAAGTTGGACTTCTAAATCCTAAGCTAGTTCCTGACTGATTATCCTCTCTCTTGTGACAATGCTGCATGGCATGACCCATATGCATCCAGAGCTTGTCATATTGATGCTTAATTTGCCACTGATTCTTAGACTTTTACACCCCCAAGGTTAAGCGAACGGATTCGGTGAGATATTCAGAGAGGAGGGATAGGTAGCAAACTAGCAGCTGTAGATTTATGCAATCAACTGAGCAAAAGGATATATGTATGTCCTAATGTCCATATGGATCGATGCCCACGCAACGAGATGGTTACATGCCTGCCCAAGTCCCATTTCACCCATTAATTTCGTCTCATATTATCTGCTGCTCACAGTAACTGACTTGCTATATATAACACACTAGTCAACCTATTGCATGTGGGACATAATTAAGAAGGCTTTTCCTCGTCAGAACACTAAAAAAGTTCCTCTCACATAGCAATACTGATGATGTAAGTGTCCAAGTACAGTCTGATGACCAAGGTTGGAGAGAGGCTGCTTGTGTCTGGCGGATTCCCTGTCTAGGCACTCAGAAACTGTAAGGTTGGTGTGACTACCAAATGAGGGCACATGCACATAGCCACTGCGCCGTAGTCCCTGCATGGCCACGCCACGTTGGGCATTGGCCGTAGCCGTAGCCGTGGGCCGAGACGCGCCGAATGCAAGCTGCAGCCGGCCCAGTTGCAGCCTAAGCCAAATCCCCAATGAAATGCAGATGCACTAGTAACCCTAAATCCCTAATTCCCTAACCATTCCCCATTCATCCAGCTCCAGGCTCCAGTTCCAGCTGCAGGGGCTGTGGCGCAAGGTCTACGGCGTAGGAGAGGTGGGTCTTGTGGGCGCGGCGAGTCTTTGTGATGGGCTGCTGCGGTCATGGCTCATGGCTTGCGGCGTGGGCGCTGACGAACACTGAGGAGGGGGTTGTGCCGCGGGGACGGTGAGGCGCCGACTAGTCGACTACTGAGGCTCGGCGCAGGGGCTACGGCGCGAGAGAGTGCTGAGGCACGGCGCAGGCGGAGGTTAAGGCGAAGCACGTGTATGGGTTGAGACTCGATGTGGCGCGGCGAGCCACCGAGCCAACACAGTTGGTCAGTCTTCGCTTCGGGTCTTCAAAATTCCTGGTTCCGCCACTGAATACGTGGACGTACGCACATGGTGTATCCTGGCAATCCAAAACGAGATTCGCGGCCGAGATCGAGGGACAACGCACTTGATGGAGGGGGGGGTGCTGGACGCCTGGCTACTGGCTCGGTCTTGGGGGCAAGGGCTCAGAAGGAGGCGCGTGGGCAGAGACACAGGAGGTGGCGGCATTGGCTCGGCGTAGAGGGGCGGCGCGTCGGCTTGGTGCGGGGGCGGAGGCGCAAAAGGTAGCGTCATCGGCTTGGCGCAGAGGGGCGAAGGCACAGGACACGGCGTAGGTGCGGTGGAGGCGCAGGAGGCGGCGGGCGACGTAGGGGGTGGCGCGGGGAGGTTCTGGTGGAGGTGAGCATGGGGACCGAAATGAGAGGGAGTTTGTTTGGGCGGAGGGTTTTCGCAAAAATGCGTTAAGTGGGAGGTGGGATCTAACTCCCTTGATCTCGGCCGCGAGTCTTGTTTTGGATGGCCAAGATGCACTATGTACATATATCTACAAATGCAACCATGTGCATGAGATATACCGCCGGTTATATGGAACCAAGGATTGCGACATGCATGATTACAGCAATCCCAATCCAACTTACGAGGTAAATTTTCATCCACTCTATATATAACTGTTACTAATTACTCTGTTAGTATTTTGGTCAGCGATCTCTTAATTGCTCTGGAATGTTTAGCATGATTATATGTACCCATGTCGTCATGGAAACGTTGGGTAGACCGATCCTTGAGAGCCAACATTTGCACTTTTGTAGCTAGCTTGCAGACTGCAGTCAGGTTAGAGAAGGTACTGTATTTTGCTACAGTACTACACCGGATCATTATTTACTCTCTCGCAAAATAATATTCACATAGTGGATCTCTACCGTAACACAGAGGAATCGGATCTTTTGCTAGATCGATCGCCACGGTGCTATCCAAGAAGTCATGAACTCTTACCCGTGCCGCAAATAAATCAAATCACCACAAGTGAACAGACTTCAGTAGCATGGATCCATTACAACGAAATTCTCGTATCCAAGTTGGCGGAGATATATTCGCTAGCCTAATCTGATGAGAATCGTGGCTTGCAAACTTCGACTAACGCGTGAACGGAATCGAATCCCGAGATCTCTTAAGTCTCGGTCGATATATTATATTCCAAGTTCCTGGCCTAGTTGGAGAGGCTTGGAGCTGCTTCTCCATTTGCGATCACGGGACCTCATGCTCAAAACACCCTAAAACACATCGAACTCAAAAGCGTTTTGTTCGTTTTGGGTGGGACGGAATCACGAAAAGTAGGAATGATACAGAAGGTTGAAGGCAGTATCGGACGATATCATTTTGTTTTGCTTGTGTCCTGACAATTGACATTGGGGTGGCTATATGGATTTGTGACAATAATGTATTAATTAAGAGAAAGACTACAAAACGCTATAACATTTTTTTTTAGAACAACGGAACAACACATCACCTCTCTCTTGTCCCGTTGGTATTCCTTGTACGCTTCCATCCATCCTCCCGCGAGTTAAATCAAAAGAGAAGCCGCACCCAAACGCTCCAGTTCCACTCCAATGTCGTGTCGGCTCCCCTCCAAAACCACACTGCCTCTTCCTCCCTCCCCTCTCTGAGTCGAGCAGCGAAGAGGAGCCCGAGCGGAGCGCTTAGCTGGGAGGAGGCGTTCGCGGCAATGGAGGGCGCGTGGAGGAAGGCCAAGAGGGCGCTGGGCCTCCGCCTCTGCGTGCACGTTCCCGCCGAGGGCGACGGCGGTGCCAGCGGCCGGCGTCGGGCGTGGGTTGTTAGAGTGAGTGGCTGTTTCGGTGGCGGCGGGATCAAGTCGGAGCCAAACACGCCGGTGGCTGGCGCAGTCCGAATGTCCAAGTCGGGGGGCAAGCCCTCCTCCAAGGTGAGGCCTTCTCTACGAGCATTTCCGAATTCGGGTTTGGGTAACTTCATGAAACACTTCAAAAATTAGCATGAATCTGAGTGAAAATTGATGAAACACGATGACACTACATGAGACTTGGGATAAAACACGATGAAACTCACGAGACTTTGGATGAAACAATGGTACTTTGGGACCAAACTATATGAAACTTGATGAAACATGATGAAACTCCATGAGACTTGATGAAACATGATAATATTGCACAAGACTTGATGAAACACGATGAAACTCCATAAGACTTGGAATGGAATTTCATGGAACACTTCAAACATTAGCATGAATCTGAGTAAAACTGGATGAAACACAATAATACACTATGAAACTTGGGATGAAACATAATGAAACTCCATGAGACTTTATAAAACACCATGATACTCTATGAGACTTGATGAAATACGATGAAACTCTATAAACACTTCAAATATTAGCATGAATTTGAGTAAAACTGGATAAAACACGATGATACTTCATGAGACTGTATGAAACTGGATGACTGAATACTATAGAGCTCCCAATGGTGTAGCGTGCCCTAGTTTCTCTTATTAATTAATTACCGCATCTTCAAAAATAATGCCAAATCGTAAGTCGTCGTTAATTCTGTGTTACTCCACGTGAGAGTAGTGTACACACATGAATAGACAAAATTTTCAGGTAAAATTTCATAACGCTAACTGTACCAAAGTACCTTAAATCCTGCACAGTTTCGAGGCTAAGTGCTACAGTATACATGTTTATATTTTCATTTGTTGTACAACTCTAATATTTTGTAAATAATATTTATTATACATCTATGGTTCATATTTGATTAATCTAACTGTTATATTCAATTCCCAAATAATAACCGGTACATATCTATCTATTTTTATCTTGATTATTGAAAGAATTTCCAGAAAAAATCCTTTTCGTATTTAAGGATTATTGGGGTGCCTTTAATCCATGAGTTGTTCATATAAATATAGATATAGTAGTGCTTCTTTACTTTCAGAAAATTAAATTGTACAAATCTTGAAGTAACACTATTAGTAGTGGAATAGGAAAGTTGGGCCTTTTACTGTTGAGGAGAGCAGCAGTGAGCGAAGCACCTATATATAAATATATATGTCTCAATTCATGCGAAGTTTCCGGCCTAACTTGTAGTTCTTTTGTATATTCCCCTCATTGTACTGTACTCTTCTTTTAGAGTGGAGACAACATGCTAGAGTAGTAATCTTAAGGCTTATGACATACAAGTCACATGTTTAAATCTCAAAAAAAATCATAAACGGATAGGTTGTTGGGAACAAGGGGTTGCTTGATTCGAGACCTGGTAGTGATTTGTCTGGGCCGGAGGTTCCTCGGAGGTCGCCACCACGTGTTGGTTGCTTACCGCATAGGTCGTTAGGACCGAGGATCGACGCCGATTTGATCGCTTTGGGAGGCAGAAGTTGTCTTTGGGAGGCAGATTTTGATCCACTGTTGATAGTTTCAATCCAACGTTCTATTTTTTATTCATCAATTTCAGGCATAGTCTTTCAACCAAACAGCTCATCTTCAGATTTACCTGGCCAAGCAAAAATCATCTACTTTCTAGGCTACCTCCTGACACAACTTTTTTTCAAACATAAAATCCAGGACACCAACCAAACAAGACCTAAAACTCTGATGAGAGCCAGAGAACCGACGTGCTGCATCGTTTGGGCTATAACTGATTGCTAATTGTATGTATACGACTAGGTTCCGTTTTTTTAAAAGAAATAAAATGGCTACCTGGCGCTACCCATTTTATCTTCTTACTAACCGAGTGTCTGTATATTACAATGGATCTCAAATAAACATATATAAGCTCTAAACTTAAAAAACCAATATCCTACATCTAAAGGTTGTATACATAATTCGTATCATATCAACGAGCCATAAAAAGCCTTATCACAAACCACATGTGCAGATAATCCGATTGTCCACATAAAATCATTATAGTAAAAAATGTTTGTATGCACATATCTATTCACATCGTATCCTACCAACTCAAGAAATCGAGAGGTAGATCCACCGAGTACTTCTTGGCCGCGACTGGGGCTTGTTCTGCTCGCAACGAATATAGATGGAGATGGGCTTTTGCACCTTTCACACTTGAAAATAGTCGGGCCTACGCACCCAGAGTCCCAGACTTCTGACTTTTCCATGCATCACCAACTAAGAAAACACGTCTAACGAGAACTGAGCTGTGCTGGGTGCGAGGATGTTCACCCGGTCCGTCCGCATTCGAGCCTTTAGTTTGGCGCACGTGAGGGTTTATTTCTTAAGAATAGTACATACTAGGAATAGTACATACATACATGGATATATTCAGTGGTCAAAACATGTATCCGCGCTTCGTAAGGTTTAATCCTCAATCTAAATTAGACGTGTGTTAAAGACACATCTACATATATGGGCGTGCATGTGGTGTGTGCGCGTGAATACCTTCGACGTGTACTCTTAGAAAAATACGTCAAAAAACAACTATGAAAACAAGATTAAGAGGAGGAAAAACGCACTCACAATCGTATATGATCTAATCCTGTGTGAGCTTCCATTCTCTTCGAAATGACTCCATGGTGCGTAACCGACTCACGGAATAATGGGCCTCAACCATTTCCAATAGCAAACTTCACGTCCGGTAACTCGCATCCTACCAGGCAGGCATCCAATTCTGTAAAAAAAAGCGCCCAGGTGCACCGTGCCAGCACTTGCTTCGTACTAAACAAGCAACAATAATTCAGGACACCTTTATTCTTGCGCATATTTTTTTAGACAATAGAAGAAAAAAAATCTCTCACGATCTCTACATCAAAGATACATACAATCTATTCTATTAAAAAGTTAAAACACCAATGTAACCAAAGCTGATAAAAGGGGCTTAAAGCCTTACAAACTAACAACGACTGACTTCTTGCGCATATAAGATATGTATTCGGTACACTTCGGAGATCCCAGAACACGGCCTATAAATACCTCCTGCCATCCGTTTCCAGTTCATCAATTCCACAGCTGCTTAACTGCTTGAGCTTCTGAGCCTTCCCCAGTTAGAACACAGTAGCATAAGAAGAATGGCATCCCTGAAGGCCGTGAAACCCGCCGGACTTGCAGGACAGGCCAAGGAACCTGCAGCCAAGGTCAGTGAGACGGCGACGAAGCCAGCGGCCGCCAAGGGCGGCGTCAAGAAGGCTGAGCAGAAGCCCCGGGAGCCTAAGAAGAAGGTACAAACCTGCAGCTCATGCCATACTGAGATCCTTATTGCCATTACCTTGCACGCTCTTTTCGTGATGATTTAGTGTTTTTCCCGTGAAAGCAGGTGAAGAGCAGCAAGCCGGCAGCAGCCAAGAACTAACAATGGCAGCGACAGAAATGGAGCTTGCATAGCGGTCTCCATGATATGCTATGAATTATGAATCCCGTCTTTCCCTTCCTCTGTCTCCCGTGATGTCAAGATCATGCCTGTAACCTTAGTCAGACAGGTCTTGACGGTGTGTGCGACCCTCATGTGATGGATATTACAAATAAGACGGTATAGTTGTGCCACCCGCTTCATGTTTTCCAGCTTGATGTTTCAGTGCATTCTCCCACTTACCCGTACGGTGCTTTGTACGGGTTTCCATGGGTAGATCTCACAGCGAATACAATGATCATCCGGTGTCTTCAGAAATCCATCGTCTCTATGGTCTCGCCTGAAAAGCGCACAAACCCATCACGTAGTCTGCAGTTGATATCATATTGAGATTTGAGAAGACACCTAAAAAAGCACCATGTAAAAATAATATCAACAATAGTTACAATATTCATATGAGAAATCAACATCAAGCACGAGCACAGCCAGCAAACCAGCAGCGATATCACTGCACAAAAGTACAAAATTGACCGGGTCACAATCATCCATCACGAACAGTACATGTATGACCAAACACGCTACCAAAAACTCGAATAACAAGCACTGGGTAACTTAAAACAGAAGAGTCAAAGGGTGGGCGCTTGCTACAACATCCTGATGCATTAGAAAATATTGCAAAAATATCTTGCTACATTAATCTCAATATAGCATAAACTTTTAAATTAGCTATCTCCACTACTTTATCGATGATTTAGTATCGATCTTACAAATAAATATTCTGGTGTCTTTTAGAATTAGAACCACGCAGAGAATAACAAAGAATTTAAACATGTTCAGGCTTTCTTCAAAGAGAATAATAACCCTATTCTTGTATTATTATATTGACTACGGATTACAATCAAGAAGAAGAATTATGTCCAATCTCTCCTCCTGATCCCCAACCCCATGTCTGCTGATTTTAGTCTTTATATAGCGCATGAAGCGGTGACAGTTTCTCCAGGCTAAGAGGTGTCGCAACGTTTGGTGTAACATGCACATTGATGAAAATTATTGTCAGCGCTATGACGCCTCCACATTGCCTGGTAGTAATCATCAGAGACAAAGGGCGTAATATATGCAGTTATTCCAGAGAATAACAGCGTATACTAACTACTCTGTGTGTTGAACACAACACATAAGATTCCCTAATTGATTGGGCCCGCAAGTCTGCAGGCTTTATCAATTATAAGATGGTCGTAGCTGACTTGGTCGTAGAAGGTCTTACGACCACAAGGTGGTCGTAGAAAGGCTTACAACAATGGTATGGTCATAGAAAGGCTTACGATCATGAGATGGTCGTAGAAAGATTTACGACCACATAGTTAAGTTTCTATCTTATGAATATTAAGGGGTATACTTAATAATAGTGTAATGATATTGTTATCTATAATAAAAATTATAGATAAATAAATAATTGAGAATTATTAGATCCTCGTCATCTAGCTCTCCCAATTTCAAGTGAAAATAACTTACTTGAAAAATAGATCGTAGAATGGTGGTTGGAAGTAAAATCTTTCCGACTGGTATTTCGTTTGACCAGAAAAAGACTTGGCCAAGAAGGTAATTTTACTTGAGTTGTAAAGACAACCGCTTTTCCCGAATAGACAGAATAAAGCCAATCATCTCTTATAAATTCTATTTATGAAAGACAATTTCCAAGGAGGCAGTGATGCTTTGGTTTCCAATGATTCATTGGGAACAATTTCTGAAGGATTTTTAACCCTAGATTGGTGGACTGGGTCCACGGGCGTGCGCCGGTCCACGGTGGACCCAGCTCGTGGCACAGGGCCGTGCCACACATGTCTGGCCACACGAGCAGCCACGCAAGCGTAGGGGCTAAGGTGGCACGGACGTGGCCGCCATGTCACCTCCGGCAACGCGGTGGCGCTCGGGCGTGTAGGCTCGTCGGCGCTATGCACCATGGCGAGCCCAGCGGGTGTGCGGAAAAGGGGGGTACAGCTTCGCCGGACTTGGTGCGCGGGTTAGCGACGGAGGGGCGCGACGTGGCGGCCAGCGACGGCGACGACGGTCGAAAGGTGGCGACACTACTACAAAAAAAAGGTCTTCACAGACGGTTCAAAATGACATCACAGACGGTTTCGTGAGCCGTCTGAGTTTATGGGTCAGTGATGACATGAGGTCTTCACAGACGGTTATTAACTCAGAACCGTCTGTGATGTATATTATCACAGATGGTTATTAACTCAGAACCGTCTGTGATATTCGACTATCACAGACAGTTTATAGATGGAATCGTCCGTGATATCTTATGCATCACAGACGATTTGTCCTAAGGAACTATCTGTGATATTCTTTTTGTATTTCTAAATCTATTTCTGTTTATTGGCTAGCCTCAGGAAATGCTAGCCATGCCCTCTGAAACAAGCAGAAACACAACAAGTACATATCCAACTCACATTCATTTCAGAAACAAACACATCCAATTCACATTCATTTCAGAAACAAGCACATCCATTTCATAAATCAATTAACTCAAGTGAACTAAAATTAACCATTTATGAACAAATATACACACATGTTCAATAAAATTCAATCTTATCTCAATCAAGCTCAATCTATATTGTGGAACTTCTCGTTTGGGCTTATGACCTCACGCATCAAGAAGGCCGCAAACTGTCTTTGATTGAGTTCGAGCTGGGTCAGTTCCAACGGAGTTTCAGCGATGGTTGCAACCTGTCGCTAGGAAGATTAAATTCGTGCATATATAAATTAATAAGTATGAAATAATTATTGCAAGATTGGCAAACCTGAGGATCTTTGGTCATCGGGGAACGGAGTAGTTCCATATTGTGGCAAACATAGTATCCACAGGTGTTGCCCGACGGCTGCTGGTGGCACTACAAAAATAGAATTGGTTAGTTCGAGAGGCATTACTACGAAGTGTTATATAATATTAATGTGTACTAGCGAATACCGGGAATTTAAAATCGTGTCGGGGGTTCACTCCCTTGCATTTCTCTCCCTTTGCATAGTACGTGATGAACGACCTACGTGATTCCAAAAACTTAGCCTTAGCCATTGCAAAGGAAGGAAAGACTACAATAGAGTTATCTATGGAGGAAATGTGTTTACCTATCGATTAAGTTTTTGACAACTGTGAAGTTGTTATTAGACCTCTTTAGGAAATCAAGGTATCTTACCTGGTTCCATTTTGTTATAATTACAATTAGAATCCAGTGGTACCTACACAGGTATGTCGCCATGGTCATTAAACCTAAGTTCGTGTTGCTTATAAAGTACAAATCAACAAGTATAACCACTAGTGCAGCACTTACCCTTGATTGTAGGGCAAAAGTATGAAATCCTTCTCGTGGTGATCCAGCAAAAGCGTCACCATGTACTCGTCGATGAAGGTTGCATTGGCGTTGATGCATTGCTCAGAGACCAAGTGTGGGTCGAGGAAACCTACCGATCGTTTACTTGATGTGGTTTCTACGATCATGTATCTAAATATATGTACAAAAGCTAGAAGTAATATATGACATTTATCAGTATTACACGAACATAGACCGTGATTGTACACACTTACAGTGTCCTGCATCGCATGAGTGAGGCGTCAAGGGAGTCGAGGTTGAAGAGTAAGAACAAGTCATCGAAGGTCACTGTGAAGACACAGTCTTGAAACTCATTGTTAAAATGAATTTTCTTGAACTTGACGTTAACACCCGAGCACCGTTGTACACCCATCTTTTTGGCCTGTTCCATGTACCATTCATGCAATCTCTGGGAAGCCAATCCTAGGGTTTTGATGTCCTCTTCTAGGACGACCAACGGCTTGCCATGCACGAATTTTCAGGCCAACGGCAACAATGGGATATCATCGGGCTACTTCGATTTGCCCTTGTCGCCTCGCTTTTTAGAGGTCGACCGGGCACGAGGTGTAGATGCATCTGATGTATCGGGTCCTTGCCGCATCAGTACAGGTAACTTTGGTGCAGGTAGCTCCGGTGAAGATACTTCCCGTGAAGTTGACACCGGTGCAGGTAGCTCCGGTACAGATAATTCCCGTGATGTTGACACTGATGCAAGTAGCTCCGGCAGATGTCTCTCTTGGACCACTGGATGAATGCTCCAATGGCTTGCCCTAAAGTCACGACCTCATCGTTTGGGGCCATCTTCAATTGGATGACCTCGAATTTAGCATAAACACCATCCATATTCACTTTTGCAACACCCGACGCTATATTTACACCGTGCAGCAAGGCCCCGACACCGGATGGATACGCCTGGCCCCAACCAGCATCCAGGGCAACGGAGCCACATCTCACTTGGAGCTTGCACTTCGTAGCCACCTGCATAACGATACAACATTAGCTACTCCAACAGGCCTATCAATGGATCGAGCATTCCAAGGATAATAATTATTACCAAGATGTCATCAACAGGAAATCTATTATCGATTTCTAAGTTATGGTTGGACGCGCAGCTACTCGGACGTTTGAGGGGTTGGCTAGCACAGTAGCGACGTGGGCTTCCAACTGATTTGTGAGGGATGCACGAATCTCTTCTCGTGCGACATCCCGCATCTCTCGCATCTCTTCTCTAAGGGATGCGTGAATCTCCTCTCGTAGCTGTGCTTCGTGCTCAGCTTTGGCTCTCTTCCTACTCCGGTACGCCCCGGAGTACGCTGTGAATCCATCTTTCCATGTAACATAAAGACCAATGCCTCTCGTGCGACCCGGATGCTCCTTGTTTCTCAGGGCTTCGGAGAGCATATCTCTCTCCCTATCTGCCTGGCAAGAGCCTGGCATGTTATTTCACTTCCTATGAAGTTATCGAGTAATTACAAACTAGGTAGTTCGATGTCTTACCAGGCGCCGGGACACTTCCAAGTCTAAGGGGTTTGGAAAGGAGATGGCCACCGAAGATGCGGTAGATAACCTCGCTCTTAGCCACTGTTGGGTACGCTCATCAGAGATCTGGGCAAATGGCGGGGAGGCGTCCAACCGTCTTGCATGCTCGTCCTGATCCCTCCATTGCAAGAGTTTACTCGCATACCCAATGGTGCCGAGTCTGTGGGGGTGCGTGTTTTTTTCCTGGAGGGCCCTGTGCGTCTCACTTTCACTCCTAAAATCATCTATCGTCTTCTTCACCACAAAGTCTTCCCAGTACTCCTCCACGAACGGATACTTCTGGAAGGGCGTCAGATCCTTCTCCACGTAATTCTTGATAAGCATGCTCTTGAAGTTCCTCCACGCTTTGCACGCCGCTAGCAACGTGCATCATTGCACGGAGGCCTGGTGTTCTTCCGGAATCAGGAATGATTGTAAAATTTCCATCACCAGCGCATCTTTCTGATCTTTGGTCAAATCCTTCCATAAATCGTAGGTGATCTTGACCTATTCACGCGCAACTACTTCGACCGCTGTCCGGAATGCGGACGCTGCTCGACGAGGATTCAGAGGGGTTCCAGATGCATCAACTCTCGCGATGGTAGATCGGCCCTTTGGCTTTTTCGATATTCCTCTTTCCTTGAGCTTGGATTTTCCAGAGGACAACACATCAGACTCAGGAGGCCATGATGACGAAGAATGAGTGGACGACATCTTCACGAGAAATAGAAGTTCTAACACACATGAACATGTTATCATAAGATTCTCTATGTGTATGGGTATGCACACCAATTAAATGACATATTGACATATAAACTTGTAAATTCTCTAAGTCAGCCAACAACACTTGATCTACTGGCAAAATAGCATGTATTATGAATTGGATCACAAGACCTGGAGGTTCAACCAATTAACCAACCGAAAGTAACAGACCAAATGCTAAAGATCAATCAACAGTAGTAAGCATTCCATTCCAATTAGAGCTCAAAATAATTTCAATACAAGACTATTATCATCACAGAGCATTCATCTCAAGCCCACTACACCACATTGCAATATGAATATATTAAATACAAAGGGGTAATTAAATTGAAATATTGTGATATTCACGAAGCAGATGACAATCAAAGCCACTGAGCAATCTGAGCAATGTGTAAGGGGAAAGGACGTTGGGGTCGACAACTCGGCATATGTTACCTTTGGGCGTCAAGAGGAAGGACGAGCAGGGAGCACCAGAGCAGCAGGGCGGCGTCGAAGGGGAGGCGTGCCGGGCTCAGGGGAGGAGGAGGCGACGCGGGCTTGGGGGAGGGGACAAGGGGCGTCGGGTTCGGGGAAGCGGTGGCTGGTGCTCGGGGAGGAGTTGGCGAGCTTGGGGGAGGAGGCGTGCCGGGCTCGAGGAGGAAGCGGCGTCGAGGCCGACGGCGATGGGCTCGAGGAAAAGGCGGCGATGAGCTCGGGGAGGAGGGATATTAGAGAAACTTAATCGTTTGAGTGGGGGCATGGCAAACCCTAGAGCCCGAATATAAATAGGGTTCGATCTGCGCTTGGTTCTTAAACATTTTCAGAATCTCGCAGTCAATGCATGGACAGTACATATATTCCGCCCCCTTATTCAACATATCCCCCTCGGCAGCTCTTGTAAAAGCAGACACGCCATTAATGTACTCTTCACTCACACGATTCTTAGCGTACATCCAACTTCGATCCATCACACAGTTCGTATTGAAAATCCTGGAAATAAATAAAAGGTGGCTTTTCTCATTTTTTATATTTTTCTGGATTTTATTAACTTACATGTGGGCCCTACTTGTCAGTGACTCATCTTTTTATTTCATGATTTATTTTATAAAATCTATGGCGGTCCCACATGTCATAGACTCATTAGTTTATTAACTAAATGATTAAAAGCAGTAGGATTTGAAGCTCAAATTGGGCTCGGGGGTTCACTAGCGATTTCGGCGTAAACACTCGAAACTACTCAAATTAAAGGATGTTTAGGCTCCAGTAGCTCACCTCGATCACGAGAAAGGTGTCAATGAAGTCGGGGAAGGTCCAAGGTGGCTGGTCGGTGGGAGCGCGCGGCTGGGCTGGCGCGGGGAGCTAGGCTGCGTGGAAGCGGGCCGGGAAGGAGGGAAAATGGGTCGGGAGTTGGGGCTTTCAGCCCAAACCAATTTTCGGAATTTTGAATTAGTTTTTGAATTATCGAAAATACAAAAACTAAAAAGGCTTTTTGGGAAATAGTAAAAGGAATCCAAAAATTCAAGAAAAATACACAAAAATTCCTTGAATCATTTGGAACTTAATATAATTATTTATAACTTAACTTTAGCTTTTTATTTTGTAAATAAATTATTTTTGGCTTTCGGGCAAAAAAAGGAAAACCCTTTTTAAATTCCAGAAAATTCAAGAAAATACTTAAAATACTCTTTTTGACTTTAAGTCCAAACAAAATACAGAAAACTTGAATAAACCACATTTGAATTTAATTAAAGTTTGATTAACTCATATTAGATTGTTTTTATTTTCTAAAATTTCAAGTTTAAGCTTTATTAATCCCATAAAATTGAACGGTTAATTTTTAAAAAAGCCTCGAAAATCGGGATGTTACAACACACTTAACGGGTTGGGAACAAAACGTGTTCGGAGAGGATCCGTAATGGGCACTATATAAGGAGATGCATGAGCCTGTTGGGAGCACGAGACATGTGAGTTGTTCCACCGAAACCCTAACTATCATCTTCTCGAGAGAGCCCTGCTGTGCGACTTGGTGCTAGCATACCGACGTACGGTGTTCCTTCCCTAGACGTGTGGATATCGTAGAGGCGCTACTGCGGTTGCTGTTGCGCTTGGGAACGATCCGCGATCTTCACAAGGAACTATAGAGGTTGCTGGAGGAGACGATCGACTTGCGAGGACGCTGGACGATCGACTACGACCACTACATCGACGTACTCAACGTAGGACGATCGACTATGACCACTACATCGACGCGCTCTTCATTGGATCAGACTGCTCCAACTCTTCTTCCACTACACTGCGCGTCTAATGGTAACGACCTATGATCTCTTGCTTGCATGGCATCTAGGTTTACGTGGTAGATTTTTTGAATTGCCAGCTAGTGTAATATACCTATATCCCTTCACATACGAGTTCCATTGGACAACAAGTCGAAACTTTCCAAGAGCTGATAACAACTCTAAAAACCAATCAGGCTGACTCGATAAGAAAAGCGGTCAAGAGTGCAGTGAGTTATGCTTAGGCAAAACTTAAGGCTCATGACCGTAATTTGAGCCTGCAACTCATCGAAGCTGATTTCGACTGTTCTGAAGCAGAGGCAACATGATTGATGGACAGGTGCAGCCAGTCAGCAAGAAAGTTATGGGGGAGATGCAAATTGGATCCCCCTCGTCAGAGTAGTTTGTAACAGGGAATATTATTGTAAAGACAATATTTTGTTTATGAATATAAACCTTCTTTTTCCTGTAAATTGTCTCATCGAGTAGTTACTAACTCATACGACAATAAAAAGAAAAGGAAAAATGAGTTTAAAATAAAGAATTGAAGTCGTATTAATAACTTTATCCTAGCCCCCAACTATTTGCTTAGTTTAATTATATAAACTAAGTAAATAGTGTAAAAAAAGTTTGCTTAGGAGGTGTTTATCCGACTCTTGTTGTCAATCGCGATTATCAGGTATTGGTTACAAGAGTTAGTAACAGATCGACACTAGGAGGTTCCTTCTAGTGGGAAAGTCCACATGTAGAAAGAAAAGTCTTCGACGAGGTGAGTTGCTTTCTCTGGCCAGGTGAATCTGTGGATATCATAGGGATATGTTCACGATCTTAGGATGGTGATACAATTGACAATGGCGTTGAAGGTTTGCCGAAACACGCGTTTTCGGCAAAAGTTCAGGTTCTGTCAGTCTCGGTGGTCGAGGCCGGCCGTGTGGCGCTCAGACCACCACCACTAGCAATGACCGCCAAGCCTCAGGCAAAGTGGCTGGCGGTCAGATCGGCCAATGGGCGACGGTCTGACCGGCCATAAAAGATTTTTGAGTTTATAGCTGGGCCAAAAATAGAGGGTGTAAGCAAGAGAGGGGATTCTTCTACACTTGGTCTCATAATTTTTGGAGCTTCAAGTCAAAAGATCTATTTGTTTAAAACTTCTAGAGAGTTTCGGATTTCCAGGGTGGAAATTTGACTAAGTCCCTTATTTGGGTGGTCGACCACCGGCCAGTGCTGCTTAGACCGCCAAGCAGTGGCGGTCGGATCGTTAGAGGGCGGTCGACCGCCAGCCATGGGTGTGATCTGACCGGTTTTGACTTGTTCGTCGGCCATCTTGGTGACAAAGATTGTTTGGTTAGGTCAAGCTCGTGGGTTTCAATGCATATGTGTTGCATGATGCATGTTTTGACTAACGTGGGTCAAGTTGCAAAGAACTTGTTCCCGGAATCGATTTCTTTGTCTATTGTTGTGCAGGAAGCTTGGAGGTCAATGACGGTCAACGGCGAGGATGATCGGGACTAGACTTGGAGAGCTGAGGTTCAGAACGATTGTGAATGTCGGGTGAAGTCAGAAGACTCAAGCATGGCGCAGAATGGACAAGGATGACCAAACGGAAAGTTCAGTGCGATGGGTTACATCAAGCGGCGTGGGGGTCGGTGCAAGTGCCATGGTGGTTTCAGTAGGAGCCAGATGGGAGAGACTTCCGACATGGAGAGAGCCGTTGATCAACCTACACGTGGTGAAGCATGGGATTACTTCATGAAGATTGGACTCAGTCTTCGGAGAAGGATCGAAAAGGCATATTTTGATAACTTCACCTAAATACCGCCTTGATGACCTTTTGGCTAAACTGCAGCGCAAGACGGCGCAAGGAGAAGTGGTTTAGGTTAAGAGAAGATGAAGACGACGCTTTGAAATACTTGCGTAAGTGAAACCCGTTTGTGTGTGGGCTTAACGGGTGCCCATTAGGGATACTCTTCTAGAAGCTAGCCTCCACTATAAATAGACGAGGGTGCTGGTTGTGCACCCCTCAACCCTCATATCAAAAACCCTAGTTTGTGTTTTAGGGTTAGGAGAGAATAGTGGACAGGTTAGAGTTCTAGAGAGATGGATTGATTGTGTACTCATATGTTGAGTCTTTGTCCTCCTAGATGGAGTGGCTGTAAACCAACATCAATCCCAAATCAATGCAAGCAAGATTCCTCAAGATGAGTCTGTTTTGTTCTTGCTCTCTATTTTGTGATTTTGTGGCTTTTTTTGATCCGTGAGTTTTCCTTTGGTTTCTAACCTAGATCTAGCTTACTGTGACATGTGGGAATACATCTAGAATCATCTTGATCATCAATCACCCATGAGCGAGTGTTTGGATCATATTTTGGTTTTGACTCGGTTTTGGAGCAACCTTCAATCAAACGAAAAAAAAAGGTCAGAACTTTGGCAAGGATCTTCATGATCTTTGATTGGAATAGGTTTCTGACATCCTAGAGAAGGTATGTCTCAAGTTTGGTAAGATTTGGAGTTGCAAATCAAAAGTTAGACCGATTTCTGATTTTGAGTTCAGGCTGATTTTACTGTTCATTATACTAGAGATCAGACCGCCAACTAGTTAGAGGTATGACCGATTTGCCAAAGGTCAAACCACCAACTACATGGAGGTCTAACTGCCCAACTCTTTAGGTTTTGAGTTTTTTTGATTTTGGTCTATTTGCTTCAGGGTTTTCATTGGATTCAATACAAGTCTTCCACTGTGCTTGTATATTGATCTTCATAGCTTTTATAGGAGTGAAAATCATGTTGAATTCAATCAAGGTAAAAAACAGATCATGCTCCTATTCACCCTCTCCCCCTCTAGTCGCTGTTTCGGTCTAACAGAATCAAATCGAGAGCATCAACATTACTCGGATAAACTAAAAAAGTGTGCTCAAAAAATTCGTTCGACCTTTCTTTGTGAATTCAATTGCGTCGTACTAATAGCAAAAGAGAGAAATAGCACGACGTTAGGAAGTTTTTTCTAGTGGGCAGGACCACATGAAGAGAGGAAAGACTTCGAATAGGTGGTGTTTCTTCCTCTGACCAGATTAAATAAATCGAGTTTACCAAAAGTAGTCAAACATAAACTAGGTAGAAAAGAGCTTGCTGTAAATTATTTCGACCACATTGTGTTTAACTTTGTTTCTTTTTGTTGGTAACAAAAGTTAGAAACGATTCGACGCTAGGAAGTTCCTTCTAGTGGGCAGGACCACGTGTAGAGAGGAAAAACTTCGACTAGGTGATGCTACCTTCTTTCGACCAGTGCAAAGAAAACCGAGTTATTATAAAACATGATCGAAAAAATCATCAAAGCATAGCTCAATGTAAGACAATAAAGATTGGAGGCAGCATAAACTTTATTAAGAAAGTAAGAAGTTACACATAGAATTTGCGTAGTTGGTCGGTGTTCCAAGAGTTAGAAAGGACTCGACCATCTTCCATTGCTAGTCTTATTGAGCCTGGTCACGTAACTTCGACCACAGTGTAAGGACCTTCCCACTTGGAGGGAAATTTGTTCCGATTAGACTAGGATTGAATCTTTTTCAATACCAAGTCAACTACAGTAATGCTGCGAGGTTGGACCTTACGATCATAGTATTTGTGTAAGGCTTGTTGGTAGACCGTCGAACGAATTAAGGCTTGATTCCACATTTCTTTGAGTAGGTTGATGTCATCTGCTCAAAGTTGCTCCTGGCTAGAGTCGTTATAATTTTTGACCCTTGTCAATCTAATCTTTAGTTCTGGTGGAAGCATGGCTTCAGCCCCAAAGACTAGAAAAAAGGGTGTTTCACCTGTAGCCCAACTAGCAGTCGTGCGAATTACCCATAATACTGAGGGTAATTCTTTAACCCAAGCTCCCGAGCGCTTTAAAAGCTGGTCGAAGACTCGAGTTTTGATTCACTGCATGATTTGGCTGCTCGCTCTTTCGACTGCCCCATTGCTTTGTGGGTGGGCGATAGAGGCGTAACACAGCTTGGTACCCAATTCTTTGCAAAATTCTTAGAATTTTGCACTCAAAAATTATATACCATTATCTATAATTATTTAGCTAGGAACACCAAATCGAGTAATTAGACTTCTCATAATGAACCTTTTGGCTGCTTATGTTGTTATCCCAATCACAAGTTCGGCTTCAATCCATTTTGTGAACGTATCAATAGCCACAAAAATAAATTCAAAACCTCCTGGTGTCTTTGGGAACGGTCCTAGGATATGAAGCCCCCGGGTTGCAAAAGGCCAAGAAAGATGTATGGTTTGCAATGCCTGAGCCGGTTGGTGTATTTGTCTGCTATGAAACTGTCATTGCACACACTTTTAACCAACTCTTTGACATCATAGAGGGCGGTTGGCTAATAGAAACCTTGTCGAAAGGCTTTTCCGACCAGCATTTTGTAAGAAGCATGAGTTCCGCAGATACTTCTATGTATTTCGTGAAGGAGACTTGGTCCTTCTTTCTGTGATATACATCGCATGACACCCCTTGAGTACCTCATTTCTAGAGGACTTCTTCGACCAAAATATACATTTTGGCCTTACGGGACAAACAATCAGCCTCACGATCGTCACCGGGTACTGTACCCTTCTGAAGATATTCGTAGATGGGATTCATCTAGGTATCCTCGTATTCCAGAGAGGCTGTCTCAATAGGAGATGTCTATGGTGTTTCGATCAGAGACGACTTCTGAAGTTGTTCTCAGAAGACTCCTTTTGGTATTTGTAACGGGGAAAAAGCCATTTGAGCTAACTGGTCAGCGAGAAAATTATCCTTTCTATGGATATATTGTACCTCAAAACCGAAAAATGCTTTTCAAGCTTCCTAACTTCCGATAAGTACCGATACATGGTCAAATTAGAGCACTGATACTCTTTTTCAACCTGATTCACGACTAGTTGAGTCTCCTCTCACGAATAGTCGTCGAATCTCGGCCTTCATTTGTCAGATGCCGACCAATAAACCTTCGTATTCTACCACGTTGTTCGTAGCAGGAAAGTTTAATTGAATGTCATACTTTAAGGTCTCTCTTATAGGAGATTACAGGACCACCCCAGCTGTAACATCACAAGGTCATGTTACTATTTCAAAATTAACAAAATTATTATTTTATTGGATTTTCTGAGATTTAAAAGAGTTTTATTACCTGTCTTGAATTTCCTGGAGTTTAAAAGTCAAAAAGAAAATTTAAGGTGTTTTCTGGAGTTTTATTGGGTTTAAAGTTAAAAATAAAATTTCAATTAATTTCATGAATTTTTTGAATTTTAAAAAGGTTTTTCCTACTTTCTAGAGATTAAAATTTATTTATGTGCAAAAGTATTAATTTAGTCAGAGCTAATTTAGTCTTAGTTATTTAGTCGTACTTAATTAGTCATAATTAATTTGGTCGCAGTTAATTAGTGCATATTATTTTGTCGTCTGTATTTAGTCGTAATTTTTAATTTGTAGTAATTCGTCGTAATTTTTAATTTATTCACTAATAACTTGTGTCTTTAATCTCTTGCAAGTCATGCCTTTGCCGAAGCTACTAGAACTCTTCTACGACGAGCATCACCGGTGCAAGCTGTGGTTCACCGGGGACACGGATGGCCCTCCACCCATCGTGCTTTGGTCCGAGAAGCATTACTGGGAGCTCGATGCTCGCTACGTCCCAATCCTTCGGGACACGGGCTTGTTGCCCTTTGTGAGGCTGCTCTCGGTCGAACGCTGCTACACTATGGACAGCAGCCTGATCTTGTACTTCCTCCTAAGGCCATTGATCACTCGGATGGCGTGCATTCGGGCCTTTTGCATCTTCTGGTCCATATACCTCTGCATGTTCTCGGACTACTGGTTCCCTTCTTCCATCTGTCACCTCTCTACGGTGGCTCTTTTGACGAAGTAACCAACCGTGCGAGTCCATGTCTTCTCGATGATCGCATTGATAGGGAGGCACCGCACACCTTTGAGAACGCTGTTGTACACCTCGAACATGTTGGTCGTCATAATTTCGTACCTCACACCGTCTATGTCATAGAGCAGGAACCATTTCTCCAACTCAGGAGCGTAGAGATTAATCTATTGCGTGAAACTTATGGTGCTCTTGGATTGCCTGCTCGTGGCCTGTTGTGCCTCCTGTGCCGCCGGAGGGGACTCTCTTGTATGCCTCCTAGTCCGATGTTCGAGATCTGTCCAGATGGACTCAAACTTTCACCTCTGCTTCTGCAGGCACAACGCCTTGAAGGTCTTCATAAGTTTCTGACTGCGAAACCACATGAAGAAGTTCGATGCAAGATGCCTCATGCACCACCGGGTTTCTATGTCGTTCCACTGGTGAGGAGGTTCCATCCCATACTTCATGGTGTTCAGAGCCGACAACAACCCAGCATTGCAGTCTGTGATAAGGCAAATGTTGTGCCGGTGACCCACAACTGCCTGCTTCACATTCGCTAGGAACCACAACCAACTGGATGTGTTCTTATTCTCTACAATGGCAAATGCAACCGGAAGAAGTAGGTCATTTGTGTCAGCCGTCGCCGCAATGAGAATGGTGCCCTTGTACCTCCACATGAGAAAGTTCCATCCATCATGAGCGCAGGACGACAAAACTTGAAGCCCTCTATGGCCTAGACGAAAGCCCAGAATATGTGGTCCAGTATGAAGCGGTTGTGGCCTCTATCAGAATCTTCACTTTTAAGCTTGTTTATGTACATGCCAGGGTTTGATTCGGCAATCTGGTGAAGCATTCTCGGCACAAGGTTGTACGACTCTTCGTATGTCCCGTACATGGACTCGATGACCTTCTGCTTAGCTCGCCAGACCTTCCTATAGCTGATTGGATAACTAACCAGATTGACGACTTCCGACGGCATCACCTTGGGGGAGACGGACACATCCTCCGCAACTAGGTGGCTGATGAGGCTTGCCACATATGCGGAAGTCATATTCCGATGCTGCCGCAGTGGCTCGTTAAGCTTGCAAGTATGGTTGGTGATCGCCTTGACCGTGAAGACCGAGTCGAAGAACTTTGCTCGGTGAGCGCTGACCTTGCCAGGGCAGCCGTCCACTACGCACTTCACTCCGTAATATCCTGGATTAGACTAGTGCACCTGGTACACACGGCTGATGGACAAGACGTACCGTGCTACAGCTTGCAACACGGCCACCTTGCTAGGGAAGTGCTGCCCAACTAAGAGAGGGTCAACATCAAACCCCCACTAGGACCCTTCTTCTTGTGGCAGTATGAGCGATCGCACTGCGATATCTCAAGTCTGGATGCCACGTACGGCACCTCCGAAGACACAATTCTGCCAGTAGGACCAGCACCCTAGGGTGTGTCCTCCTCGCAACCATCCATTCCTGGGTCGGCATCCTCATCAAATTCCAACCCTAGAGGCTGGTCCGGTAGATATTCGTGGCAGTTAATACGGGCCAACCACCACAGTCCCTTCTCCTTATTTTGCACAAAATTGTCTACAACTCTTCTCTTGTGGACTTTCTCCAAAACTGCACATTCTGTGCTACCGTCTTCAAACTCCAGCTGCGGTGGCCCGCTTCCCGAGGCATCGACATCATCATGGTCTCCTGGTGGCCTGCGTACGAATTTCACGTACACTATCGGCTTCCCGTATATCACCGTCTCGGGCTGGGAACTAATCTGCATGTACTGGCCCCATGCTACGGTTCCATTCACCTTCACTAGCTCCCATATGCCCTACCCTCCCCTACTCGTGCAGGTGTTCACCTCGATGGAAAGTTTCTTCGTCATTGGCTCTGTATCGAACTCCCTCCGGATGCAGCTCCTAAGCTCGTGAATATTCATTGCTTCGAGCCCCTCCGCCCAGACCACCTTGTACTTGCATCTCGATAGGTCCAACCCATCGGGTCTAGCCCGTACGAGGACGTCGCCATAAAACACTACCAAGCCTTGCATGTTTGAAATTACCTAAAGCCAGAACAACCCGATTTACAGTATCCAATATAACAAACAATGTATGTAATTAGCATTAATTATTTTATTGTACAAGAATATTTACATCGGATTCTTTCTTTAGTCACAACTAATTAAATAGGACTAGACTAAAAAGTACTAATTAATTACAAGTAATTTATTTGCCACTAATTACCCTTGAGACAAATAATTATTACACATTACATACAAGTAAGCAATTAAATACGAGTAATTGAATACGAATAATTAATTAATTAGCAACAATCGATTACTTATCAATAAATTACTTACAAGTAATTGATTGTATCCAAGTAATTCTAATTGAATTAATCACGATTAATTACTTCAGATTTATTAAATACGTGTCATTAATTATTCGTGATTAATTATGTTTATTTAATTATCACTAATTAAGCGTGAGTCATTACTTACCAATAAATTAATTATGGCCACGTAAATTTGACCACTTAATTTGCACTAATGTAATTATCACTAATAAACTACGCGGAATTTAATTACAATATATTAATTACGACTAATTAATTAATTAACACTTCATTTTCATTAAATAATTATGACTAATTAACAACGAGTATTCAATTTCAACCGCTAATTACCACTAAATAAATGTGACTAATAAATTACTACTTACTAACAGCGACTGAAATAATTACAACTACAGCATAAGAATTAATTACAACTAAAGCACAAGAAATAATTTTACCTGGATGTCGACTTCACGGTACTTATATGGTCGTAATCTGGACCGCTGCTCTAAACACTATTTACTTCACAGCGTAATCCAAACAAAGTTTCGGTTCAATTCTCTTTGTTCTCAGCGACAAGCGCGAGAACGAGAACGAATTCCAAAACGAGAGCGAGAGCGAGCGCGGCGCGGGTTTTTATAGGCGCACAAAGGCATTTCGCGCAGACGAGCCATGGATGCAGACGGAGGTAGCGAGGTGACGGGGGAGCGCTTTCGGCGTCGAAAGCAACCAGAAGGGAGAAAAGGCGAGGCGGGCGCAGGTCTAGCGGCCACATGGACAGACGGTAGGCGTCTAGGCCACCAAACCATGGATTTGTTGTCATCCGGGCCATCGAAGCATAGCACAAGACGCATCCGGGGCACCAAACCACGGACAAAAGAAGTCCAGGCCACCGAGCCACGGCAGCGACTTACCAGGCTAGGGGCGCATAGACGGTGCTCTCCGGGTCAAGGGCGCACAGACGGTACTGTCTGGGCCAAGACCGCACGGACAAGGTTGTCCGGGCCAGGGCCGCACGGACGAGGACACATGTCCACCACCGGCGTGTTGGTGCTGCCAAATTTGAAAATACGGCGCGAGGATCGTCGTTTTTGCTAATACCAGGCGCAACAGTATCATTTAGGTCAAAACCTCCCAAAACACTACCTCGACTGCTCCTCTAGTATATGTAGTGATTCTTTGACGTGGGTTTTGGTTATAGCACAATAGGTGGTTGTTGCACAATAGCTTCTTGATGTTATGCACCAACGAAGCAATTAGCTCATCTATATCGATATTACTAACATTAAAGGATGCTAGGATTGGAGCTCTCCCACGCGCTCTACGTCGACAAGAATTCAGGCTCCGTCCGATCGCGCCCACCGTGTGCTCCGCGCCCTCCGATTCGAGGCGATGTGCTCGGTGGCAGTGCGCAGCCCTCGCGCGTCCACGTCGCCCTGGGACCTCGCCCGTCGGATCGTCGCTTCACGCTCGAGATCGCGTGGGGTGGGGAGGTCTTCTAGTGCGGCTTCCTCCCGAACCATCGTGCGCCACCTCGACTCTATCCTCTTCAGCCGTCCTCTTGCTCTGCCTCCACATCCATCGCCGCTTTCCCCCTCTTCCTCCCTCGTCGCCCTTTCGATCTGTCTTCTCGCCCACTGCCTCAGAGCCTCGATCCCCTTCCGTCCCCCTACTCTAGTGTAGGCGCCGCTGTGCCTCCGACTTCTACCTAGCAATATGATTAGCTTCCTCCTAAAGCATCGTGCGCCGCCTCGACTCTATCCTCTTCAGCCGTCCTCTTGCTCTCCCTCCACATCCATCGTCGCTTCCCCCCTCTTCCTCCCTCGCCGCCCTTTCGATCTGTCTTCTCACCCGCTGCCTCGAAGCCTCGATCCCCTTCCGCCTCCCTGGTCTAGCGTAGGCACCGCTGTGCCTCCGGCTTCTGCCCAGCAATATGATTGCTTTCATGATCTAATCTCCACACTGAATTATCTAGAACCCGCATGTATAGAGTATAGCCTCTATTTACTATATACAGCCAGTCCTATTGTATATATATACTCCAATATTTATACGTGTTCACTACTTACGCCGCATTTTATTGTTTCATCGCCTGCTTATGTGCCTTTGGGTTTTACAATATTGCCTAATATTATCGGATTAACACCAGACAACAAACGCCAACAATACACCATACTCTTTGAATATATTAGCAGTCGTAGCTATGCCGTTGACGTCCCTCCAGGACCTCCCCAGGACCTCCCTCCAGGACCTCCTCAAGGACCTCCCTCTAGGATCTCCTCGGGACCTCCCCAGGACCTCCCCAAGACCTCCCTCCAAGATCTCCCTAGGACCTCCCCAAGTCCTCCTCATGACCTTCCTCTAGAACCTCTCCAGGACCTCTCTAGGACCCCTCTAGGGCCTCTCCTCGCAGAGGATGTCCTGGGAAGTGGTTATCCACAGGATCCACGACCAGTTGGTCTACGACCACGACCATGTGTCTTACGACCACCCCCAGTTGGTCTATGACTACGATCAGGTGGTCTACAACCAAGTCCAAATGGTCCACGTCCACGTCTTCGACCAGGTGTTCCAAAACCAATATGGCAAGTGAAGAAGATGGAAAGATCGGAAGCCAGAGATGGTCCAGGAACAGAAGAACATACGGTTTCATCGATCAGATGCATACGTATTGGTTCCATACCAATTCAAATCAGTTTATTAGGAAAGTAAGAGTCCATTTTGGATATTTAGTTTGTTTCCTAGGGATAGAGTCCAGGTAGATCATGTTTGTTAGTTTGTTCGCCTCGGTAAAATGCGTGTCGTGTTTGGTCGCACCCTTAGGTGCCAATATAAGGCCAGGGCATCGCCCATTGTAAAGGGAGTTGAAAAGTTATGGGTTAAGGAATAGATACCGGAAAATCACCATGGTTTTAGTTGCACACGATCGGTGTGGTCTTGAGATTTCTGAGAGGAATTACTCTTTGGTGTGTTGAATCTAATTGAGGTGTTGGATTTTGCTTACTGGAACTTTGGTTCTTATACCCTTTGTTCATGTGATGTGGTGTGCGTGAGAGAAGGTTTATCCAGATTTAGCAAGGAAGTCTTGCTGTTCTTGTGCTGTGCAAGAGTTAGGAGGCTACCGTCAACGTGTACCATGAAAGATCAGGCCAAAACAATGAACCAGGTGCTCCACAACCACCCCCAGGTGGTCTACGACCAACCCAGGAGGTCCACGTCCACTTCCAGGTAGTCCCCGAGGAGGTCTTCAGGACCACCCCGGAGGTCTTTCAGGACCACCCCGGAGGTCTTTCAGGACCACCTCGGAGGTCTTCAGGACCTCCCCAGGACCTCTTCGGGACCTCCCTATGACCTTCCTAGGAAGCGGTTATCCACAGGGTCCACGATCAGTTAGTCTACAACCACCCCCAGTTGGTCTACGACCACGACCATGTGTCTCACGACCACCCCCAGTTGACCACCCCTAGGAGGTCCACGACCACTTCCAGGAAATCCCCGAGGAGGTCTTCAAGACCACCCCGGAGGTCTTCCAGGACCTCCCTCCAAGACCTCCCCAGGACCTCTTCGGGACCTCCCTAGGACCTTCCTAGGAAGCGGTTATCCACAAGGTCCACGACCAGTTGGTCTACGACCACCCCCAGTTGGTCTACGATCACGACCATGTGTCTTACGACCACCCCCAGTTGACCATCCCCAGGAGGTCCATGACCACTTCCAGGTAATCCCCGAGGAGGTCTTCAGGACCACCCCGGAGGTCTTCTAGAACCACCCTAGACGTCTTCGGGACCTCTTCGGGACCTCCCCAGGACCTCCCTCCAGGACCTTCCTAGGAGGCGGTTATCCACAGGGTCCACGACCAGTTGGTCTACGACCACGACCATGTGTCTTACGAACACCCCCAGTTGACCACCCCTAGGAGATCCACGACCACTTCCAGGTAATCCCCGAGGAGGTCTTCAGGACCACCCCAGAGGTCTTCCAAGACCACCCCAGAGGTCTTCAGGACCACCCCGGAGGTCTTACAGGACCACCCCGGAGGCCTTTCGCACTATCTTTTGCTACTCGCACTACTCTACAGAACTGTTTTGTAAATATTAACCTTTCGCCTACACTCCTGACTTCTTACAGCAAAGCAATATGATTGCTTTCATGATCTAATCTTCACGCTGAATTATCTAGAACCCGCATGTATAGAGTATAGCCTCTATTTACTATATACAGCCGGTCCTATTGTATATATACTCCAATATTTATACGTGTTCACTACTTAAGCCGCATTTTATTGTTTCGTCGCCTGCTTATGTGCCTTTGGGTTTTACCATATTGCCTAATATTATTGGATTAACACCGGACAACAAACGCCAACAATACACCGTACTCTTTGAATATATTAGAGGCTGTAGCTACGCCGTTTAGCACGGATAGCATCTATTATACTCAATTGGCGTGGGTCCCTTCTAGTACTCATTAGATTATTTCTTATCTGCCGCCCGCGCCAATTGGTGCGGGTCCCTTCTAGTACTTTTATTAAAGCTCGTGGGAATGCCATTCAACCAGCATGTCCACGTCGCCCGAAAAAAGTCCATCGGATCATCTCAGGATGCACGGGATCACATGGAGGAGGGAAGCCAAAACCTTATCCCCGCCTACCTCTCTTCTCCCATGTTCTCGTGGCTGAGCACTGCTGACTCTGTTGCTTTTCCCCTCCTTCCCCACATGCGCAAGCACCTCCCTCTTCCTCCCACACTCCTTCCCCTGCCCTCCAGCATCCTCTCTGCTGCGCGCCTGTAGCCCCCTCGCGAGCCCACGGTCCCCTCCCTCTCCCTCTCCAAAGTCGTCGCCCCCGCAAGAGAACACACACACAGCTACAAGGAGGAAAGGAAAAGGGAAGCTTCAATCCCTCCCAAATCTGCACCATTTCATGGGATTCCAACGCCTCTTCTCCCACACATGGACCTTTCCTCTCCGATTCACTCATTCTGAGCAACAAAAATCGGTTCTTGCTGCCTCCCAAGCTCCAAAAGTGAGTGACCATTTCGGTTGATTTTTTGTATTTTTTTAAACGGCTCTTTTCGGGTCCGTCTAGTGAGAAGTCTTTGTGTTGCACGGTAATGGCGGGATTTTAGCGCTAAGCCCGTAAAGATATCGTTTTCTAGTGTTAGGGTGGTGCTCCGATGGTGACAGAGCTGGCGACCCGTGGGGAGGCGGACCGTGACTTCGAGCTCTTCCGCAGTGGCTCCGCGCCACCCACCGTCGAGGGCGCCATGGCCAGCGCCGCCATCGTCGCCGGTGGCGTGTTATTGATGACGAGCTCGCCAACCTTGACCTACCGAGCTACTACTACTCCAATCGCGCACCTCAACTCGTGCCTCCCGCCGCCGCTCTCCAAGGAGGATCGGCTTTTAAGACAAGACCGCCTCCGCTCCTCCTCCGAGTGGGTGGGATCGGTGACGGCAGGAGGTCTGTCGACGGGGGGACGGCTTGTGGGTTGCCGGGATCCACCTTGGTCGACAGAGGGGCTTCTCTAGTATCTTCTAGGTGGTTGCTCCGAGGAAATATATCATATTTTTCTTCTTCTTTTTCAGTATATATCTTGATTCAGTGATGTATGTTACGGGAGAAAAGTTTTGACCCTGCAGCTCGGAGAAGTGTGGGTTCATACTACATATAGTACATGTCTAGTTATTGATTATTCACACTAGCTAACTCTTAGTAGTGATTCAAACAAAAAAATGTGGGAAAATTTATATCAACAAGTCTTGAGCTATTATATGGCTATATTATGCTTGTTCTACTGGAGAAGTTTTTTCTACTATTTGCAGTTTTGGATTAACATGTGTAGAATTGTAGCCTCTGGTATTTTTCATCCTCCTCCATCCTATATCTGCGATTGGTTTTGATAGCCACCACCACTAGTCCACCATCTCTTCCCTCCCAAAAAATCACCAACTGATTTCTCTCGCCGGTTAATTATTGCTGCTTTTTTTTCCTATTTAATCTTCAGTCATGCCCCAAATCAACATCGGTAATTTGGAAGAAGCAAGGCAGCGATGCGGTGTGGACAGTGGCAACATGTACACCCATCACATATGATCCAATCTTATGTATTTTTGGAAATAAGCTATTTCTTAGCTTGTTCTTGAGTCACAAGTTTAGATACATTGACTGAGGTTACAATTTTAGTTCGCGACAAAGTCTCATGTAAGATTTGTTTTATCTGTTGCAACGCACGGGCATCTAACTAGTAGACAGTAATCTTCTAGTTTTTTTTTTGTTTTACACAAACTAGAATATTACAGAAGACATGATTACAAGCCTTGAGTAATATAAAATACAGCATTTTGTACAACTTCGCAAAAAAAAAGGAAAAAAAGAGTGTAGTTTCCAACCCTGTAGGGTGTGTTTGGTTCCTTGCATACCCCTAGCTTGGCCCGTACGGTTCATACAGGCTGAAGCGAGCTAGGCTGTGTGGATGCAATATGAGTTGTTTGGTTGGCTATTTCTGTTGGGCCAAGCTGTGTTGAGATGTTGTTTGGTTGGCTGTATTAGGAGAGTGGATGCATGACTGGATGCAATACTGGGTTGTTTGGTTGCCTGCATGCAGGAGTGTGTGATCACCTCTTGTATTGGGTGGTAAGAATACCCTATTGCTCCTAGCATCATCATCCTTGTTTGATGAAATAATCGCATGATGGAATGCCTGAAGGCACATTATATCAGTCTACATTACTATGCATTCTGTCCTTTAGCTTCAAGCTTTTATTATTGATGGTGTCATGATTAACTCCTGCATCACTACAGGCAATATTGTGCTAATCAAGAAGAGGAACCTCTCTCCTTGAAACATTTTCCAGAACTGGATTCTGAGATGAGGACAAGGAGAGGGTGCTATTGCCATACAAATTTAAGTTTAGATCAGAATCAATCGGTCGAAGCAGTAAGGTAGTCAAACTAGAGTGATGCATTGACGATTGGTCCGAATTAATAACTTGTCAGTTACAAACTGCTAGATTTTGTCAATCATTAATAACTAATACAGTCATTTTTCCTTATTCACAGTCATGAGCAAAAATGGTAGAAAACAACACAATTCACAAGAAATCAAATACTAGATGAAAGACTTATATCCAGGTGCTATCAATGAACCATAAGTACTAGCTGAAAGACTTTGTGGTACATTGTCAACAATTAGCGATAGCTTTCATGCGAAGGTTGAACAGGAATTACAGTGAACACATTGCGAAGGTTGAACAGGATTTACAGTGAACTGAATGCATTCCAGTGTACAAATTTCAGCACAGAAGCAGTCCAAGCTCCAAAAGTTCAGTAACATCAAGCTCGTAGTAGTGTACTCCAGGAAAGAAATCTAGATAAAAGGAAAACCTCGTACTGATGATTGATTGCAACTTATGTCAAGGCAAAGGCATATTTAAGAACATCTGAAGCATTGTGGCATGAGAGAACCCTTTCTTTTGTCTCCTGTCGAGACAAAATGTTTGCAACGTTTTCTGGAAGAATCCTAGAAAACAAAAGTGGTCATCAGTTCAACATATAGATCATCGTATCAAAGCTCAAAATCAAGAGCAAGTTCAAGCAACTCATACAATAATGTCCATATTCTATGATAAAGTCATGATGTGCGCTTGATCAAACAAATAAGCGTAACTAGCTTACTGCTTTGGCGCTCTTGCGACCCATCCCTCTATGGCCATCAAAATGCCAAACAGCCCAAAGCGTGTAAAAATTCGACATCGAAATGAGTACAAGTCTTTGCAAAAACTAGTTCTTGCTATACATTCCACACCACTAAGAGGATCTTGGCGAGAGTGACATCCTCCATAGGAAGTTTCTTTGCGGTTCGTGGGCTATCATTGGATCGATGCCATACCAACTCCATCGGGCACTTTGTTAATCATATTTTGTCAATACAGCAAGAGTAACAACCATATTTTGTCAATCATTCATTCTTTATGAATGGAATAATCAATGCAGCAAGAGTAACAACCATATTTTGTCAATCATTTAAACATTTCATAAGTTAACAACCTTGAATTATGAAAGACATACTGACTCGATGTACTCGAGAAAGACATCATTTCGATTCAGACATGTGAACCATAACTCGAAGCTTGATGATGGAAGTTTAATCAAAAGCGATGATGGAAGTTTAGCTCAGTGTACTTACAAAATTGGAGGGGTTTTAAAGCACCACCTCTGGGATGTTCGTCATCCACAAATAGTTAGTTAGGATCAGTTGGAGTTGTGAGCGGCTAGGTAAGAACTAACCCACATCGCACACCTAGGCTCACTCACTTGGATAAAAACCAGGCTTAGAGCTTTGTTGTTAGTCAAGTAGGTAAGAACAACCAACAGTGCCTCCTCATCAAGCCTTGGAGATCCATGACAGCATTATACAGGTCAGGATGACACTCGGCATGCATGGTGTACTTGATGGCACTAGCCATCTCACGTACAGCATCTGACATGTTGTTCAAGATCACATCTTCCTCCTCAGTCACAAGGGGAGTTATCTTCCTCTTCCCACCTAAGCTTGAGGCCTCTTTGCCACTAAATTCAGCACCACTAGCACCTCCCATGCCAGTAGTAGCACTAGCACCAGTAGCACCTCCAAGCCCAGCAGCACCTCCAAAACCAGCAGCAGCACTAGCACCTTCTAGCCCATCACCAAATGACACACCTTCAGTAGTTGTTTCAGTTTCGATACCTTTGTTGAAGGAGGTATCAGAAAGCTTGGAGGGAACCCCTAGAGCTTCACTGGAGGCCATGGCATACCTCCCTGTGGCTTGTCCTGAACCAAAGATAGTGGCCATCTGAACGTAGTTCTCTAGCGGGACATTGAGGTAATCCACATCCTTGGGGTGATCCTATAAGATTATAAGTTGGATTGGAGGTTAGATGTTAGTGTTAGAGACAAGCAAGCAAGTATTGGAGGTTAGTTGTTACTGTTTTATTGACAACAACAAACCTTGATGTATCCCTTATAGTGCTCTTCATCAAGCACTATCATGTAGACGTTGTCATCCCAAAGTGCCCCGCTAATGTCTCTAATCCTAGTAATCTTCACCCACTTTGCACGCCACTTGCGAAGATGGTTGTAGACCTGAGTTCCACTAACCTCAACACCTGTGCCCTCAGTCAAAGTCCTAGCAACCTGGTTAAGGTGGACCTCTTTGAACCCCTTATCGGTCTTAATACCTTGCCCTATGAGCTCAACTAGGCGTCGAAGTATGAAGCTAGACATTGCAGTTGTCCAACAAAGAGCGTGCCTACCCCTTGAGTAGCACTACCCCCTACCCATCGTTCCTCCCCCACCCCGAGAATCATCACCCAAGTCAGCCATCCCCTTTAGTGCAAAAGGACCAAGTTAGCACACACAATAAAAAAAGTAGTAATCAGATACAATGCTGGACATAAAATACAATGATGGAGGAAATATAGAAAGGATCACCAATAGTGTCAGTTAATGCTATATTGTTCAAATGTTCCTGATGCAAATGAAAAGGTACAAATGACAAAGTGCAACACGATCACACACGATAGGACCCCCTATTCTTCCACATATCCCTAGCCAAGTCATCCCTCATCTGAGCCCATGCCCTATTATCTTGTGCAATGTCGTTGTATCCTTCCTCATCGATAGGGTTCGCATCCCACGTGGACTTCGGTGGGACACACCCATCCATTCCATATTGAAGGATCCAATTGTGTAGGATAACACATGCAAGAACTAACTTGACTTGGGTCTTGAACGGGTGGAAAGGTTTATTGTAAACAATCTTGAACCGGTTCTTGAACGTGCTGAAGGCCCTTTCAACTGAAACCCTAAGAGAAGAGTGTCATAGGTTCAACAACTCCCTCTCAATCCGAGGGTAATTCCTTCCACCATACTCTCTCAAGTGGTACCGAGTGGCTCGGTATGGAGGTAGGAAGCCAGGTCGAGCAGCATAGCCCGCATCTACAAGGTAGTATTTGCCTACCAACTGATAGAGTACCCTAAACATTACTACCATAAGTGTGACAAAATTTTAACCAACATAAACTTCTACGTAATTAGCTAATATACCTTGGGGGACCCTTAGGCCATCGTCCCTCTCCAATGCATCAGCAAGTATGAGAGCATCATGGGCTGACCCTTCCCAACCAGCAAGGACATAAGTAAACTTAAGATCAAAGTCAACAGCAGCCATGACATTCTGGGTAGTAGTGCCCTTCCCACCCCTGAAGGCTGTCAAGACTTTTGTAGGAACCCTTGCGAGCACATGGGTTCCATCAATTGCACCGATGCAGTCCTAATACACATGGAAGCAATTTAGGCCAGCTCAAACCTCTCTACAAGTTGAGTAAGCATATTGTTACCTTAAAATAGGGATTGAACCTCCTATTTGTTTGGATTTTAGTGGGGATTTCAGTGGAGGGTGGTCAGATCATCTCGTTACGCAACTCCCCAATAGCAAACAGAACATCCTAAAAGTACCAGCTAATAGTCTCAATGGATCTCCTAAATATTGGCTGCAAAGCCCTAAACCTATGGTTGTAGCCAACAACAAGGAGAAACATGGCCACTTGTTCCTCAACATAGGTATTAATGTTGTCTCGGAGCAGCTGTATTGCACGAAACAAATTACATAGATGGAAAAAGGGGGCCCTTCTCATTCTAATCTGCTCTAAACAATGTGTGCCATCCAAATTGTAGATCCATTGAAGGTTCGATTGCCAAGCTATGTCCCTTTCTACCATAGGACCATACGTAATCACAGGAGTGGAGTGTCTAGCACTAGCTCTTCTAACTATGGCAAGCATGTAAACACACAGGGCAGCAACTGGACCAGCACCCCTCACAATTAGGAGTTGTCGTTTACGCGCCAAGTCATCCATCTACAAACCAAATACATGAAACAAAACCAATATATCAGTTGTGCATGTCTACCACGGCTGCCACATCCTAAGGATGCTTCATATTAAAGAAGTATGCAGATCAAGAATGCTCCAGTGGCATACCATCCTAAGAAAGTATAGATCAAGATTGTATATTACCAGGAATGCCTAACAAGAGTAGAGAATGACTAACAAGGGTACAGATCAAGTATGCAGAGTACAAAAAATGACTAACAATGGTGGAATGACTAACCCAGAATGCAGAGTACCAACAATGACTAACAAGGGTACAGATCAACTAGACAAACAAAGGTACAGATCAAGTATCCAGTGGCATAACATCATAACAGATCAAGTATCTAGTGGCATAACAGATCAAGTATCCAAGTGTACAGATGTAACATCCCAAAGTTCTGTTACCAATTTAAATTAATTAAAATTATTATTTTATTTGATTTTCTAAAATTTGAAAGATTTTATTTGCTTTATTTGGATTTTTGAAGTTTTAAAAGTCAAAAATAAAAATTTAATTATTTTACGGAATTTTAAAAGCTTTTTCCTAAATATTTTAAAGCCAAAATAATTCATGTACAAAAATAAAAGCCAACTTTAAGTTGGAAATATTTTTATTAAGTCCAAAACAATTCGAGAATTTTTATGAATTTTTCTAGAATTTTTGGACTCTATTTGTTATCTTATAAAATTGTTTTTGTTTATTGCTTAAATCTGAATTTCGAAAAATAAAAAATTAAAACTAAAATATAAAAAATTTATCGCCTGTAGCAACTTCCCACGCGGTCACCCCTCCTGAAATTGCCCCAGCCCTTGCACGCTTAACCAGCAAACCTTCCCATGCACTACCACTTTTCCATCTTTCTTTCAAATCAATACTATTTTCCTTTTATTCTTCTATGCCTTCCTTCTCTTGCCTTCTTCTCCAACCAGCCATTTTCCTTCTCTGGACAGCAAGCACAGCAGCCATTAGAGCCACCACGGAGCTTTCAAAACCCGAGTTTTTCTCCCCAAATCTTCGCGCAAATGGTGGCATTCAATTCCCCCGGTCAACACCTCCTCCATCTAAGGCCATTAAACCTTTCCCTAATCACCTAATTTCACAAATCGCGCCATTGACCGGCCGTGACACACGACGCAGTCCTCCCTCCTCGGCTCCTCTCCGGTCCTATAAATAGCAGCATCGGTGCCTCTCATCTCACTCATCCATCCCCAAATCCCAACTCCTCCTCCTTTCTCCTCCCCACGGTTGAAGTTTTTCTACCACCGCCGATCGCCGTCTTTCGCCTCTAGCGCCGCCTCGGTGGGTCTCGCCACCCTCGTCACCACCGCCGCCCATAGCGTCGTGATCTACCTCAGCTCTCCTTCCACGCCGTCATCGCCGCCAGAGCGCCGCCACCACTGCACCTCCATGGGCGCCGCCATTGTGAGCTCGCCGCCACCACCAAGCCGCCCTCATTGCTCCGCCACCTCCTACGGCCGTCTCGGGAGTAGCGAACCATTTCTCCTATCGCCGCCACCCCTTCCATTCTCTCCCACCATGGGTCAAGCTCCATTCATATACATTACATTGCTAGAAGATGATGAGCAAGAAAGATTATTTAGTCTATGCTTCATCATTGTACATGCACGTATTATTCCTTCCAAAATTTGTTTCTCCCACATGAAAGCTCCAAATCCGTTGATTCCTTCACCTAAATTCATCTACTATTTTTAATATTTATTTCATAATTTTTTAGATTTAATTTAATTTCTGTTAATTATTCGGTCCATTTTAGTGTATGCATGCCAATTTAACCGACCATGCGCATTCTACTCCAACCAAGGTGAACGTTGCGTTCCCCACGGTTCCCTCTTCATTTCGCCGCAACCCTCACCCGCTAAATCCTCTCCGTTTGCCCGGAACGACAATGTTCGCCCGCCGAAGGTCTTCTCCGTCGGACTGCATCGCCATCGAAGGTCCTCTCGCCGAACTGTCGACACCATTGAGTTTGCCTCGTCCCATCATGCTTTTGTTGCCATCGCATGGCCATAAAGCTCTCCCTTGTTCTCAAACAATCCGAAACCACAATTTCTAATGAATAGTGAATTTTCGGAATTATATCATTTCATGTGATTTCCAAACTTCCCGGGGTTCGTTCTCCTTCATACGAACTCCGATTCCTTTGATTCAACCTTCTAAATTCATAAAAAGTCGATACCTTCCTAGAAGTATTTATTTTATAATTTTGGATTTTATTTGGATTTTATTTGAATGTTATTTGAATTCGGATCGTTTACGCGTATAGATTTCGACGACTTCGGACGACCGGATTTCGACGCCGTTTGAGAACATCGTTTAATTAAGCAAGGCAAGTTATACCCTTAACCATATTGCTCCCAGTATTTTAAAGTTATTTAATTCAGTTTTTAAAACTATTATTGCATGCATATTTTTAGTCAATTATTTTAATGCCCTGTTTTAATGCTTAGTTATTCCAATTGTTATTGTATGGCCAATCTTGAATATTGAAATGTCATCCCTTTGTCACCATAGATAAACTGGTTTGGAAATTATTGATGCTTAGCAAATGCTTAGACCATGATTTTGATTTTGGGAGGATTTAGCCAAATCAATACAAATTGGTTTTAACCTGAAACTATGGTATTGTTTTACCATAGAGAATTTGTAAAGGTGGTTTTTACTAAAATAAAATCAAAATGGTTTGGACTTTGGCGAAACGGATGAATGGTGGGTGCAGGTTTATGCACGGGTCTAATCTGGTTAAGATTAAGACCCAGGGTTTGATTTTGAAAGACGCCCAAGTCGATTAAGGACCGGTCTTTGAGCGTATTTTGCTACGCCTTACCGTACCACCACATGTCTTGTATGGGCAAGACCTGGCTTATTAATTTGGGATACCTCATAGATTTTTGTGCCATGTTGTATATGTGGGTGTCGGTTAGACTAAAGTCCCACCTGGCGCAAGAGGGGGCTCTCGGAGGACGGTTAGTCCAATGGAAGCGAAACCTTAGCGCACACAGTACTTTGAGGTAGATCATTATACGACCTTGTGATAATTGCTTTGTCACACGCCTTAGGAAGCGTGGGTTGGCGGACACAAAGAGCATATTATCTCGTGTGGGTAAAATTGTACAAACTCTGCAGAGTAGAAAACTATTGAATAGCAGCGTCATGATCATGGACATGCTAGCAAAGCCACTCGAAGTTAGACTTGTTTTTGGTTTCAAAATGATTTCAACAGATGTTTTCAGGATGGTTAGTCCTGTGGGAAAATTGGGCTGTTAGCCATTGTGATAGGAGGGAATCCTTCACCATTCAAGTATGGAGGTTATCCACACTATAAAATTGTTATTTAAAATCTGATTTTAGGTAAAGTATAAAAATGGCCTTGGAAATTAATATGATTATTTAAAATAGAAAATGCTGCTTTATGCAAATTCAACCATATTAAGCCTTCCTTTGAGATATCCATGTATGCATGTCATTCTGTTATTTGACGGTGTAACTTGCGAGCACGGTAGTTGTGCTCATACTTGCTTTATGCAAACAAATTTCAGAGGAGAAGGACTTTGCTACCGGTGTGGATCTCGACGACTAGGCCGCTACCCCAATCGATTGCCTGTGGCAGATTAACTGGACTCTACTACCTCTTTGTCTTCCGCTGAGTTATTTATTGTTGGCTTGTAAGCCCCTTTTGTAATAAACTCTGAATAATTATCAATAAAGTGCGTGATATGTTTTGATTATCACTTTTGTTTGACTGTGTACACTAGAAATCCTGGACTAGTGTTTAAACACAGAGAATTCGGGATCCTTCGCTCCCGTGTTCGACAACAGATCAAGAAATAACAGGGGTCGAATCAAATATTGATGCTTCATGTTAACCAAGTATGCAGATCAAGAACGCTCCAGTGGCATACCATCCTCAGAAAGTACAGATCAAGAACTAACAGGGGTCAAATCAACTAAAAATAATTACAGATCAAGTCATTCCAGCATGCAACAAGTAGATCTAGGCACGACATGGGAGAGGGGGGTTGGAGGAGAGGGGGCACCGGGGCCGGGCAACGGCGGGTACCCTATTGGAGCACCGCCCACCAGGCTTACCTCCGCCAACGAGAGCGGTGAGAGTAGCGAGGAGGAGTGCGGCTTTGCGCCTGGAGGAGGAGAGCAGCGTGGAGGCCGGTACCCACATTTGGAGGGGAGAGGAGGCAACATGAGTCCGTCTGAGCAACCGGAGGCGGAGGCGGCGAGGCGCTGGAGGCAACCCTAGCGCTAGATGGATGCACGCGTGGATGCAGGCGGATGAGTCGCGGAGGGCGTCGGGCCTGGCTCGGAGCTCTCTTTTGCACGCGCTCGGCCTGGCTCGCAAGCGAAGCTCGGCAAGCGCGTTTGCGTTGGGCCTGGCTCGGGGCTCTCTTTTGCACGCGCGTGGCCTGACCAGATGTGCGATACAAGGAACCAAACACACGCGTGATCGTATACACAGGTGCGAGCCAACATGATACAGGGACTAAACACACCCGTAGCTTCTTCCTCTTGTATTGCATGCCAGCTACAAGTTCCACGTAGAGCTCTACAGGAACATGCCAGGAAAGAAGAGGAAGTGTGTTTATCTTGCCTGGTCCAAATATCAAACTTTACGTCCGGTAACTCGCATCCTACCAGGCAGGCATCAATTCTGTAAAAAAAAACGCCCAGCTGTACCGTGCCAGCACTTGCTTCGTACCAAACAAGCTACAATAATTCAGGGCACCTTTATTCTAGCGCATATAGGATTTGTATTCTGTACACTTCGGAGATCCAAGAACACGCCCTATAAATACCTCCTTCCGTCCGTTTTCAGTTCATCAAGTCCACAGCTGCTTAACTGCTTGAGCTTCTGAGGCTTCCCCAGTGTTAGAACACAGTAGCATAAGAAGAATGGCATCCCCGAAGGCCGTGAAGCCCGCCGGACTTGCAGGACAGGCCAAGGAACCTGCAGCCAAGGTCAGTGAGACGGCGACGAAGCCAGCGGCCGCCAAGGGCGGCGTCAAGAAGGCTGAGCAGAAGCCCCGGGAGCCTAAGAAGAAGGTACAAACCTGCAGTTCATGCCATATTCAGATCATTCACTACTATAAAACAGACTATATTGGATATCTCATCACATACTATTCCTATGAAACTGTCTACACAACCGGAGACAGCTTCTTTGCCGAGTGCCTCAGGCACTCGGCACAGGCCGATATATGCCGAGTGCTACACTCGGCAAAGGGCGCTCGGTAAACAGTTTATCGGCAAAGACCCCTTTGCCGAGTGCACTTTATCGGGTACTCGGCAAAGGTTTTGCCGAGTGCTAATCTAACACTCGGCAAAGAAAAGTCGCCGTGACGGCGAGCGCCACCGTGATGACGTCTTTGCCGAGTGTCAAGGTCAAGCACTCGGCAAAGGTCTCCGCTTTGCCGAGTGCCATTGAATCAAACACTCGGTAAAAGGTGGCGTCTGTGCCGAGTGCCACCGGGAGGACACTCGGCAAACAGGCCATCTTTGCCGAGTGCGGCCCGTGGCACTTTCGGCAAATATGTGATGTTTGCCGAGTGCAATGGCCTTTGCACTCGGCAAAGCATGGTCACTTTGCCGAGTGTCATGGCCATTGCACTCGCAAAGTACCTAAAAACAACTTTTTTAGTTGTTTTTACATCCCATCCAAACAAACAGAAGATATATATATAACAAACATCATCAACATCACATATATATCATCAACAGCACATATATATCACCAACACCACATATATATCACAAACGTCACATGTCTCACAATATATCACAAATAACTTCACAAGTAATCCAAGTGCTCCATCATCTACAACCATAATTGCAAATAGAAGTACCATTAACAACCACAAGTAGTATCACCAAGATGGCCAATGAGACTAATTTGGTGAAGGATTCACTGAAGCATGAGGATCGTTCGATCCCGCCGATTGATTCTGCACAAAGGAGAAGAGATTGCATATGTGAGACAAGATAAATATATACCATACATGAATAAAACTTTCATACTCCACTAGGTTTGACCGTAAGCATGAACATACAAACTAAAACATTTATACTCACAGAGTAGAATAGTGAGGAGGTGGAGGTGGAGCGAATAGCGAAGGTGGCGGAGCTACACCCGAAGCGGCGCCAAGACTTTGCATGTCTTGAAGAATCTCCGCCATCCTCCATTGCTCGGCCTCCCTCGGCCTCCACCCTCTCCATCTTCGCCAGCTGCATCTGCTCCGTATCCTCCTCTCTTGTTCGGTGGGCCTACAATATATTCACCCCAATGTTACAATAATGCAAAGGAAAGGTATGAAAAAACCAATGAGCAGCGAATAAACCGGGAATAACCTCGAGTGCCTCCACCGGTGGTGTGAAGTGTCTGCCGAGGTCGTATGGCGGGCTCGTGCTCGTCTTTGCTTGCTCGAATCTGGAGAGGCGGGAGAAGCGGCCGAGTCGATTTGGCGTCGCCAATGCGATGTCGCCCATGCTTCTTGCCTCCTCCCACCCTCATGACGACTTCTCCATCAAGGTCCTCGGTGCTTGGATCGTACTCGCCCATGGACCTCCCTTGCCATCGATGTGTACTCACTAAGGTGGTTGTGATTCGATCGCATTCTTTGACGCCTCGGGCCGTCCTCCGGGTTGTAGTCGGCGTCGGACGTCGCCTTGCCCTTGTGGGCCATAGCAAATGCCTTGAAGATGGAGCAAGGTGGCCACCATGTGACGCCGATTGCGAGAAAAACAACAAGATGATTAGAAATCATGCGAATTGAGCGTTAGAATAAATAAATGAATTCGCGTACCCATGTTTCTGCAGATCCGTTGAGGTTGCGGCTACCTTGATGGTGTGCTACACTGCATCATCAAGCGCCGCCCGGCACAAGTTATCGTCTCCTCCCTCTGCGTGAGCACCACTTGTGCACCATCTGTTCCCAAAGATGGGGATCGCGGCGCACTAATAAGGAATCATCTACGTGCCATCAAGTACATGACATATCGAAGATGAAATTAAGCCTACTTAATCTCAAAAGGAATCGAGATTAATGTTACGTATTTACTGCAGTCTTGGTCGGTCGTCGTCATGGTTCTTGCGTCCCTTTTGGTGACCTTCGTTCCAAGGACGGTCCCATGGTAAATTCTGACGGCTTTGGATGCGCCTCGTAATGCATGTCCACGACGAGTTTTTTGCAAACATTTGGTAGCCACCGCATCCGCCTGGCCTCATGTCCGTCACGGCATCTAAAGAAATCCTGCATACAAACACGATGTATCCATTCATTATTTCAAGAATGTCCAATGAATACGATGTATTGAGCAATGTAGTGCAAGGAAGACTTACCCACGACTCTTGCTTCACCCGCTCCGCCTTGTTGTTGAATACCTGCGGGCCCGATCTGCAAACATCGGGGCGGCGTGAGTGGTCAAGCGAGTAGGCGGCCCGTCACTCCGGCAGACTCAACCGAGCCGTGGAAGTGCTCCTTGCCTGAAGACCGAGGATGCCATTGACTTGGCGTGTGTGAGCACCTCCACTCGCCACAATCGCCCGATTCTGCCCAAGTGATTAAGAAAAATTATTAATTTCTATTTTGATTTTCAACATATCATATAAAGTAGTGATAACATCTAAAGTTACTTACTTTTCCCCCTCGGGTCGAATCAGCGGGCGTCTCTCACGAGGTATCGATCGCTAAGGAGGCTCGCGGGACCTCGCAAGTAGACGCTCGACGAACTAGAGGAAGCGGAACCCCCTGCTGTCGCCTCCTCCTCGGCGTCCTCCTGCGCGTCCTCCTGCGCCTCCTCGTCGTCCTCCTGCGCATCCTCCTGCGCCTCCTCGGCGTCCTCTGTGCGTCCTCCTGCGCCTCCTCGGCGTCCTCCTAGGGCACCTGCTCCTCCTCCTCCTCCTCACGCGACGGGGCGGCAGGCGACGACTCCCTCCTGCGGCTGCTCCTCCTCCTACTCTCCCCCGGTTCAGTGGTCCTTGTCCTTCAGTACAAGGACGTTAGCTTCCTCATCCCACCGCCCACCATCTTTGTTCAATCACCTGCAATTAAAAAGAGTAAACCAATAAGCACAGATAAACAAGAAGTACTTAGAAAGAGATGCAAAATAAACAAAACGTAATTACAAAATAACATAGTATTACATGTATTAGAAATAATCTTCATGATCGGGATTAGCTGGATCATAAGTCTCATCATCACTATCAATCATGTCGAAATAATCAACACTATCCGAATGAGCAATGTTGCCATTGTCATTGTCTAAATGTAATCGCTCAAGCATTTGAAAGTCCTTCACATTTTGCACCTCATCTCCAGCGTCCTCTTCAATAACCGTTTCATTGTCTACTTCCATTCCGATCGCTTCGGTTAAGTCTATCTCAAACCTCCCTTCTAGTCCCTCTTCTTGAAAGAACTCTCCGTCATATGTGTTTGGGTCTAAGTTGTAATCTTCATCGTTTGGGGCGGGCACTTTACTGGTGTGGCGATACCACATGCACAATATCCCAACCCTTAAGATGCCTTATGGTTTGACACGCATATGGGAGATAATAAACTTGCGTGGCCTGTTGGGCCACAATATAGACATCGTCTCCTGGTAAGACGGAATCCTGTCGAATTTCGACTAGCCCAAGATTAGAATATGTCCGTCTCGTTACTTCAGGATCAAACCAATGGCATTTGAATATGACGGGATTAAAAGGTTTGGAACCATGAAACTTGAGTTCGTATATTTCTTCAATTCTTCCATAATACGTTCTGTCGTTGAAAGCATACGCCGAGGGGGAGATTGAGGGGGATAACGAACACGGGCCAACATGTGTATGGGGCAGCCATCATTCCATAAGGATTGAACCCATCATTGCCGGTATAACACGTACATTACGAGCCTCTTTAGCTTTCTCATGATGAATGCCATCAAAGTGGGTCCATGCTTCACCATCGGATGCATGTACCATCCTGTCAGGATTGTATCGTTTGCTATTTTTGTGCCATGTCATCTGTTTCGCGGATTCCTCGGTCATGTATAGCCGTTGGATCCTCGGTATGAACGGAAGGTGCCGTAGGATTGTCACGGGAATGTCAAGCTGCCTCTTCTGGCCATCACCAGAATCTACCTCCAGGAACCTAGATGATTTACACTTTGGACAGTACTTTGCTTCCACGTATTCGTTCCTAAATAGGACGCACCCCTTCGGGCAAGCATGTATCTGCTCATACGGCATCTTAAGTGCACGAAGGAGTTTCTGTGACTCGTGCATGCTCTTTGGCAGAAGGTGACCCTCCGGAAGCAGGCTGCCAATAACTGTCAACATACCATCGAAGGCGTCTCGACTCAGGCTATATTGGGACTTTAACGCCATTATGCGTCCAATGGCATCCAGTTGAGAAACCTTTGTCTGGCCGTGAAGGGGTTTCTGTGCCGCGGCAAACATGTCGTAGAACGCCTTTGCGGTTGCCTCTGGCTCCTCCTCCGTCGTCCTCAAATGACGTGCCTCGTGATAGTCATTTAACATATACGCTACCCTAAGCATCGACATCATAATCCTCGACGCGTGGTCTCACCACCTCCTCTCTCATACGATCGGCTTCACCATGGTAGACCCACCGAGTATAGTCTGCCGTAAATCCATTCTTCCAAAGATGTTCCCCCATGACCTTCTTCGTTTGTCTTTTCCTGTTTGCACATTTCTTTGCGAGGACAGAAATTTTACTCGCTCCTTTAGCGACCACGCCAAATGCCCGTTCAAGAAAGCATCGGTCTTGTCGATCCATTCATTGGTGACTGACCACGACTTCGCGGCCGTGTACATCCACTCACGGTCCTCCATCCTCTAACATATATAGCGGCGAGTAATATAAACATCAATTGCATCTACACGACGTTCCTACTATCTAATAGGTGAGGATAGGTCCTAATCCTGAGCGAGATCCGTAGATGAGGTTAGTTTCCATGCTCTACTCCTATTCGAGGCAAATTTCAAGACACCTCCGCTATTCTCCAAATACCGTCTGCCAGGAGAGTGTGTATCCGGAGAACAACAGGAGATGATGCGAAACTGTCTCGGATCGAGCGAACCATGAAACTAACCCCACCTACGCATCCGCTGGCTGTCCAAAAACGTGGACAATTGAAGCAGACACGGTTTTAGATATGGAAATATCGCATATTTCCAACCGTATCTCTTTCGAACGGAGACGCTTAAGCGGGTTACGTGATCTCGACCATGATACGGAAGGGGTTATACCTAGGGTGGCGGTGGAGTCGGGCTAGCGGTAGTGGCGGAGTCGGTGCAATGGCGAGGCGACGCGGTGCAGATTCAGACCAATGGCGAGGAAGGCGATCGGGTCGCTGAGGTACTCGGCGCCGCTCCGTAGCTCTTCTCGCAAAAAAAAAACATAAAGCTGTCAATACAAAATTTGGCAAAGACCTCCGCACGGTGAGGTTTCCAAAACTCGCAAGAAAACCAACGCACGATGGCCGACATGCACATATATATGAGCAGCACGATGGCCGACATGCACAAGATTATATCCAACCACATATATATAACAATGTCACAACCACTCCTACGACTACTTAGACTACCACCACTGCTACTCTACCACTACTACTACCGCAACTACTAGTAATACTACGACGACGACGGCGGTATGGCATACCTAGTGGGCGTCGTAGGGCGGCGGTGGTGAAGGGGCCAGGGCGCCGGTGGACAAAGCGGCAATTTGGGAAGCGTCGGGGGCGTGCTTGTGGCCAGGCGCCTCCTCCTCCTCCTTCTTCCTCCTTCCTCCTTCTTCCTCCTCCTCCTTCTCTTCCTCCTTCTTCCTCCTCTCCTCCTCCTCCTCTCTTTCTCCTCCTCCTCCGTGGCCTTGGTGTGGCCTGGAGAAACCTGTGTGTGTGGAAGTGAGTGTGTGTGTGTGTGTGTGTGTGTGGCATGGCCAGTGTGTGGTGCGCTGTGTGTGTGTGTGGTGTGTGTGTGTGTGTGTGTGTGTGTGTGTGTGCATGTGTGTGCGTGTGTGCGGTGTGTGTGGGCAGTGGGCAGTGAGTTCATCCCGCTTTGCTTAAAGTCCCGTCGGCGCTTTTCGGCAAGAGGGTTTTTAAAAAATTTTAAAATTCTTTCTTAGAGTGTCTTCTCATGACACTTTCGGCAAAAACTCTTCTTAGAGTGTCTTCTCGACACTTTCGGCAAAAACTCTTCTTAGAGTGTCATTTTTGACACTCGGCAAACCATTATTTTCACTTTTGACCTCCAAACTTTTACTGCGGTCCTCATACATACACAGTACTCCATGTTCCAATGTGGCACATTTCTCGGACTTGTTCTATATTTCTTTAATTTATTTCAATTAATTGAATTTTCTTGGATAATTCAAATTATAAGCACTAGTCATTGAATAATGAAAAAAATGAATGGAAAAATGATATTCATGTTATTTAGTATAATGTGAGGTAGTAACGAGGAGCAGACCACCAATTTGAACATCTTGTTCACGAAACATGACCACGAACTTGTGGTCGAGTTGTTTTAAATTGTATAAAAAGCAAGCGAAGTCAGAAAATCATGAAACTTGTCAAGATGTCATGATATCATATGTGGAGCTGTGATAAAAATTTGAGAAGGTTTAGCGCAAGTTGTCACGTCGATGCTTGCAAGCAGAAGAATCTCAGAAGAAGTTGTCACGTATTCTTACATTTTCTAAGGTTTGCAAGCATAAATGCGTGACAACTTAATTCATGATTTTAAAAATTGAAAAAAAAGTTTGGAGGTCAAAAGTGAAAAAAATATGGTTTGTCGAAGTGTCATGAAATGAATGTTTTACTGTCAGCGAACCTTTGCCGAAGTGTCGGGAGAAGAAGACTAAAAAAAGGGTTAACGGCAGTGCCGCCGTTTTAAGTGGTGGCCGAGTGTTACGGTTTGCGAGTGCAGGCACTCGGCAAACCCGATCTTTCTTAGAGTGTAATTTTTTGCGAGTGCTCGGCGCTCGGCAAAGAGGCTATTCTTAGAGTGCGGATGTTTGCCGAGTTCTTTCTATCGGCACTCGGCAAATAGCCTCTTTGCCGAGTGCCCGATGAAAAGCACTCGGCAAAGTCTGGGACACTCGGCAAATAAGCCGTCTCCGGTAGTGCTATGTTGTAATTGTCACATACGGTTTTTAATAAGAACCGTCTGTGATATGTAGCGATGGCTAGAACCGTCTGTGATACATAATTATGACGGTTCGTGATAAAAACCGTCTGTGATGATTCACAGACAGTTTTAAATTCACAGACCGTCTGTGAATATCACAGACCGTTTGTATTTAAAACCGTCTGTGAATCATCACAGACGGTTTTTATCATGAACCGTCTTTGATTATAATCATATCATAGACGGTTTTACAAACAAAACCGTCTCCCTCGACATCGTCACCCCCAGCCTCCACCTCAGATCGCGCACTGTCCGATAAAACAGCTATAACTTTTGCATATGAACTCGGATTGCAACGTTCTTTGGCTCGCTAGAAAGCTAATGAAAAGTTCAATCCGAAAATCCATAAGTTCATCTTAGATTCATTTGCGTGGCTCAGGAGGCTTCGAAACAAGTGAAAACCCAAAAAAAAAATCGTTTAAGGCCTCAAATCAGTCTCCAAAGTTTCAACACGTGTATTCGCCGTTCGTTCACCTTTCAGATTGTGTTTTCTTTCATTCCAGATTGTGTTTTCTTTCATTCCAGATTGTGTAATCAACCATATACAGATACTTAGGTCCAACTGTTCAGCATATCACAGACGGTTATTGTTTAGAACCGTCTATGATAGCTTTTTTCATAGACGGTTCAAAAACCGTCTGTGATAACTGTGTTATCACAGATATATAAAATCAGACAGTTTAGAAACCGTCTGTGATGATGATTTAGAACCTTCTACGATAACCCTTTGTGTAGCGGTACTTATTACCATTACCTTGCACGCTCTTTTCTTGATGATTTAGTGTTTTTCACGTGAAAGCAGGTGAAGAGCAGCAAGCCGGCAGCAGCCAAGAACTGACAATGGCAGCGACAGAAATGGAGCTTGCATAGCGGTCTACATGATATGCTATGAATTATGAATCCCATCTTTCCCTTCCTCTGTCTCCCGTGATGTCATGATCATCCCTGTAACCTTAGACAGGTCTTGACGGTGTGTGCGACCCTCACGTGATGGATATTACAAATAAGCCGGTATAGTTGTGCCATCCGCTTCGTGTTTTCCGGCTTTGATGTTTCAGTGCATTCTCCCACGTACCCGCACGGTGCTTTGTACGGGTTTCCATGGGTAGATCTCACAGCGCATACAATGATCACCCGGAGTCTTCAGAAATCCATCATCTCTATGGTCTCGCCTGAAAAGAGCACAAACGCATCACGTAATCTGAAGTTAATATCATTTGAGATTTGAGAGGACACCTAAAAAAGCACAATGTAAAAATAATATGAACAATACACGTATGAGAATTCAACGTCAAGCACGAGCACAACCAGCAAACCAGCAGCGATATCACTGCACAAAAGTACAAAACTGTCAGGGTCACAATCATCCATCACAAACAGTACATGTATGACCAAACACGCTAACCAAAAACTCGAATAACTTGCACTGGGTAACTTAAAACAGAAGAGTCAAAAGGGTGGGCACTTGCTACAACACCCTGGTGTATTAGAAAATATTTGCAAAAATACTTGCTACAATAATCTCAATATAGCGTAAACTTTTAAACTAGTCAGCTCTACTACTTAAAAAAAAGACTTGATGATGGTCTGTCTTCTCTCCATAGGCTCCACCTCCCATGTGAGCACAGCTTGCCTCCCTTTGAAAAACAGGCTCTAAAAAAACCCAAAAAAGCAAGGAATATCGACACCACATATGAGCCCTTATCCAGGAACACCAATGCATCTGCCAAGTTGTGCTCACTCCTAACCGCACATGCAGCAATTGACACGTCAAATAGGAACAAACCGCTCAGAAAAGGCTTAAACAGAAACAGTAACATACCCACCCCCACTTCACGATCGCTCCATAACCATTCACTCCTGCCACTGCCCTCGTGCCACATTCACCGATCTTATTGTCATTGCGGTGGGTGCGACATCGTTTTCAACTACTACATCATAGCTTGCCTCGATTCATATGCTCGACGGTCGCTGTCATCGGGCTCCTCCTCTTGCCAGTGCTGTGATCTCGAGCGCTAATTGTGTCACCACGTCTAGAGAGGATGTGCTACAGGTCTGCAACCGGAATAGGATGTGGTGCCACCGATGTAAGGGGAGCACAGTCACAGAAGGTAGGGGAGGAAATCACCGAGCGATGTAAGTCCTCATCCTAGCGTCATTCTACCCGAGGTTACTCGACTCTGACGACTAACGGTATAACTGTTCACCTCGGTTGATGGGACGCCGCGGCCCTCTTCACATCTCCGAGATCTGCCTCATCCCACTGCCGCTGACTATTGTAGGGCTGTCATACTTTACCGCCATCTGTTGCTATTGCTCCAACGCTTTTTTAGTTTTGTATGACTCCGATGAACTGCCTATGTCTCCACCCTCTCCGACCATCGACTACCATCGTGCTGCACGCGTGCACCACTGGTAAAGAGCCAGCTAATTAATGTCATGCTTCCTCTACCAGGCCTATAGAGGTAGCGATTACAACACCAAAATACTACCTCGACTGCTCTTCTGGTAGATGCAGTGATTCTTTGACTGGGTTTTGGTTGTTGCACAGTAATTGTTTGGTGTTATGCACCAATGGAGCAATTAGCTCATTATTGATTGATTATTCACACTAGCAAACTTTTAGTAGTGATTCAGACCCAAAAAAATGAGGGAATTGTATAGCTAATTTTATATCAACAAGTCTTGAGCTATTATATGGCTATATTATGCTTTTTCTGCTAGAGAATCTTCTCTACTATTTGCAGTTTTGGACTGAACGTGTGCAGAATTGTAGCCTCTTGGTACTTTTCATCCTCTTCCATCATGTATCTGTGGTTGGTTTTGATAACCACCAGCACCAGTCCACCATCTCTTCCCTCCCGGAAAATCACCGACTGATTTCTTTCACCAGTTAATTATTGCTGCTTTTTTTTCCTCTTTAATGCTGCTTTTGCAGCCCCAAATCACCATCAGCAGCTGGAAGAAGCAAGACGGCGATGCAGTGTGGACAGTGGCAACATGTACACCCAACACATGATCCAATCTTACGTATTTTTGGAAATGAGCTATTTCTTAACTGGTTTTTCAGTAACAGGTTTAGATACATCAATTGAGATTACAATTTTAGTTCGCAACAAAATTCTCATGTATGATTTGTTTTATCAGTTGCAACGCACGGACACCTAACTAGTAGATAGTAATCTTCTAATTTTTTGTTTTACACAAGCTAGAATATTGCAGAAGACATGATTACAAGCCATTGAGTGATATAAAATACAGCATTTTGTACAACTTCGAAAAAAAAAGGAAAAAAAAGTGTGGTTTCCAATACTGTAGCTTCTTCCTCCTGTATTGCATGCCAGCTACAAGTTGCACATAGAGCTCTACAGGAACATGCCAGGAAAGAAGAGGAAAGAGGTTTATCTTGCCTGGTCCAAATATCCAACCCCAACCAAGTGACCAACGACCTCCCCAAGCATCCTTTCCTCAGAAGGCGCAAAATACACAGATGCTTGCTTGGCCATGCTCTACGTTAGATATTTAGCAAATCATAATGTGCAAAAAAATGTTCTAACTGGGAAAAAGCAGCAAAAGATTAAGGTGTGAGCAGCAACTATCTACTAGAAGGGACTAATTCGACGGGCCAACTGTAATTGCCACTCAAAAACCAGGCGCCTTGGATTGGGGGCCAAAGCAATCTTTTCACATGCAATTGCGTCGTCAGCATGAATAACAGACAAGACATCTTCAACCAATCGATCTCTTCCACCCCTAAGAGGATCCTATGAACATATATAAAGAAATAAGTTAGAACAAAACTCAGGACTAACAAGTTAACAACTATAAGAACTCATAATTAGGTGAGATATTCTAATAGCACAACCGAATAAATTCTCTAGCAATTTCCAGGCCAAAGGGTTGGTTCTGCGCGTACTAATCAAAGGAAGTTCTAGACAAAACATGATAAGATCTTGCATTCATGCTCTTAATATCTAATAGCACATAACGCAATAATATAACTGACATATGTACATCTTTGGTGCAAGGTTTTAAGATCCATCTTGAACCTCATTCCCAAAGATCGGCCAATACCAGTTTACTGTCAGTGTTTGATGGTTCCAGGGCAGCAAGGGTATTCAGTCATTCACCCAAACACTCAAGTTCAACTTGGTCAGAAACTGGCCAGAAACCAGTAGCTTTCTGTACTAAGTATCCGGTACATCAATTTATCAACTTTTCCGTGATCTCTTTAAACAATGTGTTTGCATAAAATAACTAGTTCAAATCTACTAGAATTGATAATATTCGGCCAAAACTAAACCATAAGCTGATCAAATTCAGCTAAAAACTGCAATATGTTGGCTCGGCAAGACGTTCCATGACCCTCTCCATGAAATCCAAGAACCTGTCAACTAGAAAGCAACCACAGTACAAGAAAATCCTCCAAAAAAGTAAGGCAAAGGTATTTACTTTTTTAGTTGATTTTCTGTAAGTGTTGGCAAGTCGTCAGTCATTAGTGAATGATATAACAACCGCTACTTTGTTCCCACTTCCCACATAAAACAATCCAGCATTACTACATATTCGGTAGTAAGATACAGGTTTGCCATAATCAAGTAGTCTGAACTGAACAAAGGCCCATGTAACTCCATTCCCAATGCCCCTGAAAGAAATATTCTTACAATGACCTAATAAGACGGATCCAAGTTTAGTTATTACAGTAAATAGTAAGCCAAATTGCAAAGAAAGTCCTTTTTTGTTTCAGTAAATAATAAGAACGCAGATTAAGTTGCACCTTACACATCTAAGTACTCTCAAATACTAATAAAGCTTGGAACAGTAGCAAGCATGACACGAAATAATTAGTTCATTATCAAAATTCCAGGATGTGTTACCTGTACAAATAGATCTGTATGTGTTTTCCCTTCGTACAACAGTAACATGGCTTGAGCACCAGCTTGTTGAAGGACGTCTACAAAAGTTTGACTGCACATGAAAGAAGCAGAGTAACTGGTATCATGAAATTGGGAAAACATTATGTTAGTTCAACAAGGGATCAATCAACAAACGATCCATCCAAACAACAAATCAACCTTACAGTAGAAGGAGCAAAATATAGATGAAGGGAAGTTGACAATGGAAAAACAAGTAGCATGCCAGTCTTATTGTAACTTGTTTGCTCAGAAAGATTTGGCACTTAGTGTTACATATGAGAAGAAGACAGACAATATTCTCATAAACCTTGGCATTCTAGTCAATCAATCCCCTAGGATACCAGTATTTTGACATATATACTATCCTCTGGAGTGTAATGAAAAGTGTTGTATGAACACTTCTGTTTTGGTTCTTATCCAAAAAAACTGCAAATGCTACCCTTCAACTTTCCAGTTTGTCAATATAATTTTGATTTTAATATCCAAGCTGAAGACGATTTCATGTTCAAGAAGGAATGCTAAAACAGGAAAGAGGGGGGGGGAATAGAAGGAAAGAATTGGGACATCTATGTTAGACATGCTAGACACTATAAAAGGGTATGTTGCCCTGCCCCACCTTTGTTTATGGCTTTATGCAATCCAACTTTTTTTTTGTAGAATTAGTTTAGAATCCTCTCAATTCACTAATATTTTCTACTTTAGATCAGAAGAACGGGCATTGGCTTAATTAAGAAGCTATGGAGAAGTTACTTGTCTTAAAATTCAAGTGCAAATGAACTTGGACAGTAAAAAGATTTCCTTTTGTCCCAATAGCATGACAAGGCATTAAGAATTTTTTTAGGGTAGGTGGGTACAGGTGGAGAGAAATTTATCGACCATGAATTCTAGCTTTGCTTGAGTCTGTCCTTCATTATGTTAAATAAGCATCTAGAGAAGGCACATGAACGAACCTGGCAGATGAAGGTATTGAATAATCTCCTGTTCCATGCACAAGAACAATAAGAGGAAGTAGGGCTATTGTCTGGGCATTTGACTCCTTGGCAACAATTTCAGGAGAATAACGTGACAATGATTCCTCTCCTTCCATTATGCTGAAACAGTAGTTCAAAATTTTCCTTAGTGTTTGTATCAAATTGTTATTAAATAAACGGACCACTTCCAAAGCATAGTCATATTACTACCTGAGAAATATTGAACGATAGAGACCACGCTCATGGAAATGGTCAACCAAATTATGGATGTTGTATCTGCAAAAAAAACTATTGTTACTTTGCAATTCATGTTGAGTATCTTCTCAATATACATCCTCAAAAAGAAAACAAACAAAAAAGAATATTGGAGGCAAGGATCCAAAACCCGTTCCCGGGGAAATCCCGATCGCCGGCTGGGAAAAAAAACCGGCCGGTTACCGGATTTCCCGGAAAAAACCTGAACGAAATTCGCTTGAATTTGCTTAAAAACCAACCGAAATTCGAAAATTTGAATTTGAATTTGCAAAACCCAGAAAAACCGGCCGGTTTTTCCGTTCCCGCTCTCACGCGATGTAAATTTGTTTTTGTTCCCTGATTGGAGGCCAAGGCTTATTAGTAATATGATGGCAATCAAGGATCAAAACCGGCATCGAATAAAAATCGATTGATTAGCGATACTTGATAACAAATCGGTTACCAGGAAAACCAGGAAAAACCCAGATGAAGTTCGTAATCTGAATTTCGAATTGAAGGTTTTGAAAACCGGTTACCGGACCGGTTATCGCCTAAAAACCGGAAAAAAAAATGAGAAAACTGGTTATAGGTAATTAGCAATTGGAATAATGCAAATATTAATTAAAAGTGTTTAATGAAGTAACAATCCTCCAAGTGTTTAATGAAGTAGCAAATGGAAAAAAACAGAATGTATTTTCCAAGTCCAAAAAACCGCCCGGGACTTGCTCATACAATAATTCAAACATATTTTGCTCATACAATACGTAATCTAGCACAAAAAAATGCCTCAACCAACCTAGGAAGTGTATTATGTAGTCATAAATTCAAATTTGAATTCGAAAAATTTCGGCCAGTTACTGTTCATCCCGTCCCCGCCGGAATTTTGATCCCTGATGGCAATAACTATCACAGCATATCTTCGGAATATAGCTTTGAAGTACAAAGTCTACCAAACTCGTATGATAATGAGAAAGTGACTGTGCCCCGTTAATAGATTAGAAGTAACTTCATTGCATTGATGGTTCACTAAAGTCACGGTGACAGGAAGTTGACATAATAAATTATAAATGTGTATGATTGCTGTTACAGATTCTAGATTCAAACTGGAGTTGGGTGAAGCAGTTTGGTGGCAGCATCAATCCAAAATCTTGGATCAAATTTTTATTGTGCATACTGTTATACACGGAAGCATATAAAAGTAACCACTCTTAAAATAGGAGAAAGAGAGTACAACATGGAATAATTCATAGCGTCTTCTGAAGATGTTGTGGATTTTACATTTTTAGTGACAAACCTGTGTCATCCGGATGCAATACAATGATGAAGATTATTAGTTCCATTCTCGTATTTAAGACTAGTTCTCATTTGGATACGTTCCCATTGGCTCACATGCCAAAATAAATATGTAAATTGATCAATGTAATCACATTTTTAAGACTCAAAAGGGCAATCAGATGTTTCCCCAATATCTGACCAAAAATGCTGAGGACAATATCTTCCAGAGCACACTCAATATGCTGAGGACAATAATCTGACCTTTCTCTATGGGTTTTAAGGAGAATTCAAAAAGAATAATCCTAAAAGTTGGCACAGCCTAACAGGGGCTCTGATGCTTGTACCAGCTCGGTTCATGTACCAGTCTCAGGGAGGAAAAAAAACGGCCGGTTACCGGCGGTAACCGGATTTCCCGGTGTGGACCGGTGAACAGTAACCAACCGAAAATTTAGATTTCAAATTTGAATTTTTGAATGCATAATGCACTTCCTATGTTGGTTTAGGACTATTTTGTGCTAGATTACGTATTGTATGAGCTAAATATGCTTGAATTATTGCTTCTGGCCGGTTTGCACTTCGTATAAGCTAAATATGCTAGATTACATATTGTATGAGCTAAATATATACTTTATTAAACACTTTCTAATTAAATTCCGGACGGTTTTTCTGACCGGTTTTCAAACTCTGCAATTCAAATTTCAGATTTTGAACTTTGTTTGGCATTTTTCCGGGATTTCCGGTAACCGGCCGGTTACCGGTACCGGCCACTAAGCGGGATTTGTCCCAGTAACGGTTTTTTGATCCTTGACCAGTCTCAGCAGTAGTCAAAATAGTCGTACAATAAAAAGCTAATCAAGAAGAAACCTAAGATCTCACCCTCCAGATAAACCAAAGTATGCTTTGATTTGAGTAACACTCCAAGAAATAGGCTGCCCGCTAGATTCTTTTACTACCTGCTCCATAAGGGCACATGCTGCAATATGTGCTCCTGCTGACTGACCCATCAAGTAGATCCTACATGTTTATCATAAATCCTATTAAGTTATTAAGTGTTAAGAAAGGGACTAGAACTTACTGTGCACATATAGAAAAAAGGTGATTCTTGAGGAATTTATATTATCAAAGACTAAAGAGTTCAAACAGACTAAGTATGGATAATAAACAGAATTATATAAAGATATGCCATCAACATAATACACGAGGGTATGTAAATATTTATATTACTTGAGCTGGCACAAGGGGTTTAAGTAAGGTCCTAAAAAGTGTTCAATGACATCTAAGCAACCAACAGCCAAGGTCAGCTTTCCTTGGTGATTAATCAATAATTTGTAGCAATTACAAGGTGACAAACACGGGTTAACTACAACACAGCCCTTCATACGCAAATACCATAAATTCACTTGCAAAGTTCACATGAGAAATTTCAAAACTGCTCTGTATAACCCTTTCATAATAACCTTTGCAGAAACTCAAATGGTTGTTATCTTACTGATTAGGATCGCCTCCATAACTAGCAATATTGTTACACACAAATGAAATCCCCTGAGAAGCATCACTAACCATCTCGCTTATTGTTCCTTGAGGAAAATTTCTGAAAGGAATATATGAATATTGTGTCAAGAAAGTAAAGAGACAACAAAACTATAACTCCTCATTAGTAATAAAATGAAATGGAGTGGATTCAATGAAAATCACCAGCACCTGTAATCAATGCATGCAACTATGATTCCTCTCTCCGCCAACCGCCTCCCAAGAAGGGCACCCCATGCCTTGTAACTAAAATTTTTGAGCAAGGTCATCAACAAAGAAAGTCACAGCAAAGGATTACTGTAATACCTTGCAGCAAAATTATCAACACTCACCCGATAATCCAAGCCCCACCAGTTACAAAGGCCACCACTGGACAGGGTCTGCTGTTATCTTTGGGTATGTACAAATCCAACCTGTATAATGTAATCTTAATTAGTTTCAACCATACACATGAAACAAATGTTTTTTTTTTGTGTGTGTGGGCCGTTTTGGTTGATGTTACCTGTTTCTGGGTTGTTCTCCATAGACTATACTTCTACGAACCTGACTTGAAAAGAAATAGTAATATCCAACTGCAAACAAAAAAGAGACTGTTTTCAGAATGCGATAGGATAACGATGATACCATATTCTTATGAAACGAGTCAACTATGTAAGGTTCCATTCAAGAAGACCTCAAGCATATCAGTAATAACAAAGAATATTCACCCCTCAAAACACAATGAGTCAGAAGGATAACAGGTTGACTTCAACATACCTTGTAAAACGCCTGGCATAAGTAAAATTGCATAGATTGTGAGGGCAAGAAGTTGTGACATCCACCGGTAACCTAACCTGAATAATAACAAAAATAAGTGGAAATATCAAAAACACCAACACTAGTTCTGTAATCTGTACTACTATTCATCGACAAATTCTGGCAAAAAAAGTGTGAAAATTGACAACGAATCTTAACCTAGCAAGACTACAGCGAGTGTGAAAATAGGCATGACATGGCATCCCAATGTGACACTTCAAAATGCAAGGCCTGAATATATTGATGTCACTTTTCAATATTGGGACTGTTATGAATATTGTGTATATATTCAAGAGGCTCAATGGGCAATATATATAGGGTACAAAGAGGATACAAGACTAAACCCTAACACAAGGGAAATGCCACAAATACCCTTAACACCCCCCTCAAATGCAAGGCGTATGCAATAGCATTGCATTTGAAAAGGGTTAACACTACAAAAGGGAAAATCCGAAGTCCGAGTCTTCATAATGTCGTCGTAGCGTGCAGCTCTTGGAAAATATGTCGAGTATCAAAAGATCTCTCATCTGGGGTCATACGCCAGCCCATAAAGCACAAGGTGCAGGGGCTGAGAAAGTAGAGGCAAGCGGGAGCAAAGTCGACCGCAACAACACGACGAAGAAGATGATGAAACCAACAGGAATAGAGAGAGTTGTCAATCAAGCCGAAGAGGAATAGATAGAAGCATAGTGGCGTAGAACGAAGCCCAAGACGGCGGCGGCATAGTGCACAAAAAGGGCAACGGAGGCAAAGTCAGTAAAGAAAACACTGGCCTTAGAAGCTCGAGCGTACCGCCGAGAGAAGCGGCGGCATTATAATAACTTCTACGATCTGCAACGGCTCAGAGAGAAGAGCGGCAGCTGCTACCATGTAAAAGGAATTCCTATGCACAAGAAGCAATCGGCTGACTAACAATGAATATGTGGACTTGCATGGCTTAGACGAACTCAAAGATAGAGTGGTACGGACTTGGATGGACGCAACGGAAGAAACGACGATAAGAAAGAAAGAAAACTCAAGGATAACTAGCACTCAAGGATAACTAGCAGCAGTAGCATGTAGTCCGATGACCAGGCACAACCAAGCCGTCCCAATAGCCATCCAACTCATGAATAGCATCTTGTCCATCCTTGCGGTCATCAAAGTCAATAAAGGCAAATCCCGGTGGTTTTCTAGCAACCCATACACTCCTCAGAACCCCAAACATGCGGAACTCGTCCTCGATCTCGCGCGCCGTCACACGCGGATCCAGGTTCCCCACATAGACACGAGCCATGAGCGCAGCAACCCTTTACGGGCGCATCTCCCTCGGGGGGTTTGAGATTTGGGTCGCCTGGGTGAAAGCCAGGCGGCGCTACTGCCTATGCACGGCGCCGGATCCGGGCGGAGACGAAGCAGCGGTGCAGCTTCGGGGCCAGCTCGGGGCGTCGTCGGGCGTCATTGAGGAGCGAAAGCGGAGCAAGGGAGGCCACGCTAGGGGCGGCAGAGCTCGACGCAAGCAACGGCGCGTCGGGGATCCAGGAGCGGGGGCTCGAGCCGGGGGCGACTAGAAGCGGCGGCGCGGCCGCCACGCACGGTGTTGAGATTGGCGTCACTCAGGTGGAGGAGGCGCACAGAGCTTGGGTCAGCGTGGATCCGAGTCCGGGCAGAGATGGAGCAGGGGAGGCCCGGGGCGCTAGATCCAGGCGGGAGGCTCGGAGGCAGCACGATCTGGGGCAGCGGCGCGGATCCGGAGCGCCAGGCGACGTCAGGCAGAGACGGCGCAGCACGGTGCCATGGGAGGAGGCTCAAGCGTCGGGTGACGTCGGGCAGAGACGGCGCCATGGGCACGCCGGATGGATCTGGATCTGGCCGCCCCCGAGAGCGGAGATTGCTCCTCCTGGGGGCAACGAGCAGCAGAGGCTAGGAGGCGGCGGCGGCTGCTACAGTAAACCCTAACTCTAACCTTTGCTCTGATACTATGTTATGAATATTGTGTAAGTATTCAAGAGGCCTAATGGACAATATATATAAAGTACAAAGGGGACACAAGACTAAACCCACCCTAGTACAAGGGAAATACCACAAATACCCTTAACAGGAACTACTTTTATACTTGTGAACTTGGCTCTGTAATCTTATGGGTATCTTAAAAGCTTATTTACGTTTCAGTAAAAGTACTTGTGAGACCCACTCTCACTGTATCTCCTATAAACTGTTTTAACTGCAATAGCTGTATTGTTCTATCCAAGATGTAGAACTGAGTTTCCGGGGCAACAAGAAAGCACTATAACAACAAATTTCAACAGCCAGATAGAAGCAATCATGCATCATGCCTGCCCCCTTGTTCCATGTTTCCATACTCAATACTGGTTGGTTAATTGATCAAGTCAAGATCAAGAGCGCAATTTGCAAGAAACACCACGAAGTAAGTGGATCGCATGACTAATTGACTGTACAGCATGGCTGCATCAGCATGTACTCCTGTATACTATTTATAAAAAAAAGGTGTCAGTTTTTTAGAGAGAGAAATGATGCGTTAGGCAACAACAAAGTCTGCACGCCAGGGAAACCCCAAAACGTTACAGTCTTGTGGTCCCCGAAGCTTAATTCCTAGCACATCTCACTTGTCGATAACGTTCCACAATCCACACGCGATTGCATCATCCGCCCTTATGAAACACCCCCTGGAGTTCGCTTCTCCATGAAAGCTGCGTTGGCAACGGCGCAACGCAAACCATCTCAACAACCACCAAACATAAGGAACTTTCCTAAAAAAGAAGTTTCACCGTCGCTACAGCATCAAAACCGTCACCACCGAGCCGTGCGTATTCGCATCGCAGCATCCGCCCTTTGGCTAGTATATTGGAGTACTTCATCGATACGGGCAGGGCAAGAGCTACTAGTAATAGATTGCGAATTACCCGAGGCACTGGAGGAGGGTGAAGGCGAGGCGCGTGACGAGGTACGTCTCGGAGGCGGCGTGGCCGACGTCGTGGCGGAACGACGACTGCCGCCTCGGGCCGCCCCAGCCGGGGGGCTTCGGGGACGCGGACTGCACCGGTGACGAGCGGCGGCGGCGGCCGGCGGAGTCGCTCCGCGCGAGGAGCGCTTCCTCCTCGGCGCCCGCGCCCGCGCCGCCGGAGGGAGGCTGCATTGCGACGAGGCGAAGGCTCGAGAAGGGTCGTCCGGCGCTGGAGATTCGAATTGGTTTGGAACTTTGGATGGGTGGGAAGGGGGAGGCGTGCGGTGGGGCCTAAATAGGAGGCGTGGGGCGCGAATGCTTGACGACGAGGGACGCGTGGGGGAAGCGAAGCGAGCACAACACAACATGGCGAAAATTTCCGTAGCTTCCGCATCCTTCCGGCGCGGGCTTATTGGGGCACGCACGCCTTTCGGTGTTTGCGTTTCGTTCGAAAAGTTCTGTCGGATCGTTCAAAGTAAAGATGGATACACCTATGCAGATGGTGATGTGAGCTTATCTTGTTGAAAATTTACTCTCAAGTTAGTACACCACTAGACGGCAAATCTCTCTTTTTCAAAAAAAAATACATATATATGATGACCCCGGTGTTTCACCAGCACTACAACTATATATCAGAATATTGCCTTTTAAGAGAGAGAAAATGACGGGCGAAACTCGAAAGAGTGTACCTAATTAATAGCTCAATGAGACAATATTTCGTGGTGGAGCCGCTGCACAGATGTGCTGCCAAAACTGCTTATTTGTGGCACTAGAGAATCTTGCGGTTCCAGAGCTGGTAGCGTAGCGGAAACAGCCTGCGCGCCGTGGCTGGCTGGCTCTAGGTGGCTAGGTGCGGTGCGGGTGCGTCGGTGAACCCTGTCGCCGTCCGCATCCAGCCCCGTGGGGCGAATCCCGGATACGTGGAATTTTGGGCGTCAATAGTACCGTTGCGACGTTGTTTACTGGAAGTAGCGCTCATCGTCACAAAATAGTAAATTTGGTGTCTCGTCCGCACAGTTATTGGTCGGACTCGATGTCCACACGACATGTGGCTTCGTACGGCTCGTGACCGATCAAATGCCCCTCCACGTCACCTCGTCTGGCTCGTGAACAGCCGGACACGCTCCACGCCAACCACGTCGTCTCGTTCGGGTATAGCCCTAGGGTGCACAGGACACCGGGTCTAAAATTCATTTTTCTTTGAATATAACCATGTATATGTAACGTGGACACCCCTAACTCAACATATGGGGACACCCCAAGTCACAGTCCAACCGAACGTGACCTATCTTGCCTCAAGAACCCCGAGTCATTTTCATTCTGAATCCGCCACTGATGACCGGCCAGACGCCCTCCACGTCGGTCTCCACCGGCCCGTGACCAGTCGGACGTCGCCTCAAGCTCCACCGGGCGCTAGTTAATTTCCGTCGTCGGCCTCTATAGTTTTATTACTATGCAGGATCATTAGCAATTCTTCCGCTTCCACTGCAGGCGTAGTGAATGGCAGGTGCTTGATGGAGACAAAGAGCACCACCGTGTGGATGGAGGGGATTTTCTCGATGAGGTGCGGGAACACCGACGGGATGCCCTACACCAGCTCCGTGTAGAAGAGCTCCACGCCAGACACCTTGCGCACCTCCCGGGCGGCGAGCAGCTCCCTCACCCTGCCGTGCGACACTGTGCGCTCCAGCTCGTACTTGTACGCTTCACGTGCACGTAGTGCCACACGACCATGATGGCCACGAGCACCGCCGAGATGGCCGCCGGGATGTAGCTGCCGTGCAGGAACTTGTAGAGCACCGAGGAGATGTAGACCGACTCGGAGGAGGCGAAGACGGCGAAGAAGAGCGCGACCCACCAAGCGTTGACCTTTCAGACGAGCAGCATGATGACGGTGAGCAGTAGCGTGGTGATGATCATGATGAGGACGACACAGATGATGTCGTTGTTGGAACAAACCGAAAGAACTTCACGCTCGCTCGGCACAAACAACTCTCTGAAAGCAAAAAAAAAAAACTCAGTGCGCAAGATTTTTCTATCAAGCTTTTCTTTCTATTGCTTTGCTTCTTCTCAAGTCTTCTTGTTTGCTTGCACTAGTTAAAAGACTCAATGGTGCCTTATATAGGCTAAGTACATGACTCAACGCCCTTAATCTACTGGGACTCACTAGTACAAAAACTACTCGGACTCACCAGTACGAAACCAAAACAGACTGCATGCAGGCTTTCAAAAAGAAACTAACCAAACAAGATTAATCCTAACAAGCACCCCTTTAATCTTATTTTTTTATCTTGATCACATCAATCTTCTCTCGTTTCTTGACCTTCCAAGTCTTCCTCTTTACCTGCACTCCTATGCGTCATTTCTTCCTAAGTTGATACCGCCCTAACGCCTGCACTTACTCTATCCTGAGCCATGCATAAACCAACACTTGTTACGCCTCGCGCCTGGACTGAACTCGTCCTTCCTTGCACACCTGCCTGGCCTGGGATTCGCCATTACCTAAGCCTCTCGCTCATCTCTCTTGGACCAAGTCTATTCGCTTTCCCGTGTACATCTCAGCTGAGGCTACACCGCCTCTCCCTCTTGCTGTGCCTGCATGCAGGTGGGGTCCATGGGCTTGACCTGAGCCGCTGATTTCTATGTCCGCTGCACGCACGTGGGGAAAATCAGCTAGACCATCCGAGCCGCTGACTTGGCCTTGGGCCCCTCTGCCTGGACTGGTTGCATGTACACCATGCCCTTCGTGCGAGTGGGACTCACCACCCCCTACGCCTCCTGCGCACCGTCTGGACCTCCCAAGACTTCGCCTGTTGCGCCTCCTGCGCCAACTACGTGCCACTCCTGAGTTCCGTCATGTCTTGGTTTAATACTCTGTTCCATTCTGGCTCCTCTATACTATTCTTTACATAAACCGGCTTACAAGTTTTCAAAAAAAAATTTATACAACCGGTTCGGTGATTTTTTTCACCTTCATCAACATATCTTTGTTCTTGTCATAGACATGCAAGAACTCATCCTGCAACTGCACCCTACACCCCCGTTCTACCAACTGTCCGAGACTGAGTATGTGTTGCACAAACTCGGTATATAATATATTTTAGGCAACATCTTTTGATCGTCGTTCTTGCATCGCAACAGCATTGTTCCTTTGCCTCGTATCTGCACCGTGGAGTTGTCGCCAAACTTGACTTTCCCCAAAGTCTTCTCGTCAAGCTCATGGAACATGGAGCGATCTCCCGTCATGTGATTGCTTGCTACATTGTCCAAGTACCACCGATCAGTGTGATCGTGGTTGCCTCCCTCCGTGCGTAGTTTAGAAACTACGTTCTCCTCGTTCAACATCACCATGACCGGCACCTCTTTGACACATAAGGAGATAAGTAGGGTAGGCTCATCGTAGTCACTAGCTCGAGTGAGATTTACCTCTTCGTTCTTCTTCTTGTTTCGGCAATCCGAAGCATAGTGTCCATACTTGTCGCAGTTGAAGCACTTTATGTGGCTGCGGCACTCCAACGCGTAGCGACTGTATTTGTCACATTCAAAACACTTGATATATGACTTGTCACGGGATTTGTCACCACCGTCTTGCCTAGCCCAGTCTCCACGTCCTCCTCTGGCACCTCGCTCATGCCCGCATCCACGCTCGCGGCTATCGTAAAACTATCTACCACCGCTTCTTGTATCTCCCTTTAACAGCAACACCTGCTCGTTACGGGACTAATACCCCTGCTCGTCATGGGACTGATACCCCTTCAGAAGCTCCTCATGCGCCTTGAGGGAACCGGTGATCTCCTCGATCTTCTTTGTCTCTAGATCCGAGAAGTACATGAGCGTGGTGACGACAGGTACGAGCTTTTCTGGTAGCACGCGCAGGTATTTCTTTACTACCACAGATTCCTCTATCTTGTTGCCGAGAGAGATAATCTAATTGTACAGTGAAGTCAGCTTGCCGACGAACTCATCCACGGACTAGGTTTCTCCCATTTGAAGATTCTCGAACTTGATGTGCAAATTTTGGAGCCGCATCTCCTTCACGCGATCAACTCCCTCGTGCATCTTCTGAAGTGTCACCCACGCCTCACGTGTCGTCTCCTTACCGATGAGCTGCCGAATCATGGAGTCTGGCATCGCCTGGTAGATGATGGCCAAAGTCGTCTGGTCCACATTGTCGTCCACCTCCTTGTCATTCGCCTTCAGATCGACTGCACCCCAAACTCCTTGAGCGTGCATATTTGCCTTTATCTTCATTGCCCACACTGGGTAATTGTTGATCGTCGGGACAGGATATAGGAGGGAGAACAACCCATCCTGAGTCTTCGTCTTGTCGCTGATGATCTTTAGATAGCACCAAGATCAACAGGCTCTAATACTAATTGTTGGAACAAACTGAAAGAACTTCACGCTCGCTCGGCAAAAACAACTCTCTAGAAGCAAAAAAAAACTCAGTACGCAAGATTTTTCTTTCAAGCTTTTCTTTCTATTGTTCTGCTTCTTCTCAAGTCTTGTTGTTTACTTTCACTAGTTACAAGACTCAATGGTGCCTTATATAGGCTAAGTACATGACTCAACACCCTTAATCTACTCGGACTCACCAGTACGAAATTGAAACAGATTGCATGCAGGCTTCCAAAAAGAAAATAACCAAACAAGATTAATCCTAACAGCCGTGCACCTCACCGATGATGATGGTGGTCTGGAAGGTGACGGTGACGATGCAGGCGGCGACGTCGAGCAGGAGGTTGACCTCAGGTATGTAGAGCTGGCCCTGGTACTGCTTGGAGGTGTGGAGGATCTTCACGAGTGAGAAGTAGCCCATGGCCTGCGAGTGGGAGATGGTGGCGAAGGCGCAAGAGATCATGGCCTGCCTGTTGATGATGGAGGCAGCGATGGCGAGGACGGCGGGCTGTAAGAGGGAACCGGTGGACCGGTAGAAGGTGTTGAAGACGTGCTCGAGTGGCGGCGAGGAAGGCGGCCGCCGTGTAGGCGAGTAACACGGGGACGAGGCCGGCCAAAGCCGAGCTGGCCGAGCGACGCCAAGTAGCCGAGGGTGAAGAAGGCCTCGGTGTCGTCGAAAGCGAGAGGAGGATGCCGCCCAGGGAGACCTAGGCCTCCTTCCCGTTCCGGTGGAAGTAATCAACAATGTACTTGGGTGTCGTAGGGGCGTCCCACCGGGCCCATGACATGGCGAAGCACAAAGGCCCCTCCTCCGAAGGGGTCCTGAGGGCTCGACAAAGGGTCCTAAAGGCTCAGCGATGGCCCCCGGAGGGGTCCCCGAGGGCTCAGCGAAGGGCCCTGAAGGGGGCCCAAAGGCTCAGCGAGGGGCCCTGGAGGGGGCCCCAAGGGCTCGACGAAGGGGACCCCAAGGGGGTCGTCGAAGGGGCCTCGCGGGGCACCCCCGCAGGGGCACGAGGGCAGCAAGACAGGTGGACCGGATGTACTCTCTAGGTAGACCAAGACCAGGAGGGTCCACCATGAGCCGAAGGCTACGTGTAGGGTAGGTAGGAAAAGTCCCTGCAAGCCCTATGGTTGTAGTGCCCTTCTAGGGTTACATGTGTAATTTCAGATACCTGGCTAGGAGGCTATAAATAGCCCCTCCCCCATGTAATAAAGCAGACCCAGTTTTTTAGGGGAACAATCAATACACATTTACTTCCTCGCAACTGAAGCCCCTCGCTGTGGACCCTTCGACCCCTCGCATAGATGCCAGGGGCCCCACTCTTTCTACTATCTAGTCTTTTTCACTACGATAGTTGGCGTCATCCGTGGAGTTCAGTAGGAAAATCACAAGAGCACGTTAAGATACCAGATGGCCCCCCGAAGGGCCATGCCCAAGGTCTTGGCGGCCAAAGTAGCAGCAGCAACCATGGCTCTAAGCACCCCAAGAGCCAAGCGAAGCAAGACCTCCGCGGCGGTGGCGGCCGCTGCCTAAGCCGTAGAGGAAAAAGGCAACAACTCCACACACAGGGACATCATAGGAAGCGACACCCCGCCTACTGAGGCATCCTTCCCCGACAACCAACCCGTGGGTCCGCCCCAATCGGGAACCGCGGGGGTAACCCGTGAGGCCTATGAGGCCCTCCAGCTTGAGTTGGCGGACCTCCGATGGGAGATGCTCAGCCTTCGACAACCAGCGGGGGCGCGCAAACCCAACTAATGCCCGCCTCACGGGAGCAAAACACCGGGGCAGTTCCCCTGGCAACTGCAGTCGATCCACCCCCAGCCCCGCTGCTCTAAGGAGATCCCAACTCCCTGTTGAGCGCGGGACTTGAAACGGCTCGCTGGCCACAAGGTTTCAAAATGTCGAACGTCACGCCCTTCAAAGGCTGCACAGACCCCTCGGAGTTCCTCCAGGTATACGAAACGGCAGTAGAAGCAACAGGAGGAGGTGACACAACCAAAGTAAAGAGCATCACACTCGCCCTCAAAGGCGTCGTCCTAACATGGTTCTTCACCATCCCTTCCCGGTCCATATACGTGTGGGAACAGTTGCGGGACCTTGTACGCAACAACTTCCAAGAAAACTATATTGAGCCAAAGGATGCAGGGCACCTCTTCGCAATCAAGCAGGCCCTAGGCGAGTCCCTCCGCAGTTTCTTTAAGAAATTCATGGAGGTGAAATGACAAGTAAAAGGGGTCAATGAGACAACCATCATAAATGCCGCAACCTGCGGATTCCAAAGGGGCCCTTATCAGAAAGACTGGCCCGCAAACCCACCCGCATGGTTGCGGAACTCTTCGACAAAATGGAAGAGTACGCCCAAGTGGAGGAGGATAGCAGCCGAAGGAGGTCGTGCCCCCGCCACAACGGAACCATCATCGAGCGAGCCACCCAAGAAGGACGAACCTACACCCACCACAGCACCAGCCACCACCAAACCATGCACCAACAACTTCCGCCAGAAGGGACGAATATCTACCATGTAGACGGTAGCCAAAATCTCCAAGGGGGCAAGCGCGGCGGTTGAGCAGGCCGCGGCTGGGGCAGAGGCCACTAATGTCACATCGGGCAGCATATGACGCCCGGAATGGATTCGGAGGCACCCCGCTATACTGCGACCTCCATGGCGAAGGCTCGCACACAACTGCGGACTGCCGCACCATCGCGGCCATGCACAACTACATGAACCATGACGGCCGAGTACGAGCTGAAGAAAGGAGGGCGCGGAAACCACCGCCCGCCGCCACCAAGACGACGCATAGAGGGTGCCACGGCGAGCATCATTAGAGGATCATAAACATGGTCACGGGGGGATCCTCGCTTGGCATAACATCCAAAAGACAGCGATGCGCATACGCCCGACAAATTCACCACGTCGCAACATGGCCTACATCTAGCCCACCTCAATACGCCGAAGTGCCTATCACCTTCGGCCCCGAGGACGCCCAAGGCATTTACTTCCCTCACCAAGACCCCTCGTTATCTCCACCAACATTGCGGACTTTGAAGTCAGACGCGTCCTCGTAGACGGAGGAAGCTTCGCAGACCTCCTATTCGCGGAAGCCTTCGACAAAATGATGATCCCCAGGGATCCCCTGTCACCCCCAGGCATACCCCCCGTGGGTTTTGGGGGAAGGCCTGTGATGGCCTTGGGCCAGATTAGCCTAGTCGTCACATTCAGCGACGACTTCGCATCCCGCACAGAAAACATCACCTTCGATGTGGTCCAAATGCCCTAATAGTACAACACCATCCTCGCCTGAACCACACTGAACACCTTCGGCATGATATCCCACCACAACTATATGTGCATGAAGATCCCCGCGCCGGAGGGTGTCATAGCGGTACGAGGAGACCAGGACCTGGCTCGACAAACTGAGCTAGAAGTAGGCTGGCCCACCCGCCACATCCACACAGTTGAAGCCAATGCGGATGCTTAGGCGGGCACCTCCTCCGGCAAATGGGCCCTAAAAGCCAAACTGGAGGGACAGCTGCGAAGGGTCCCTCTAAGGGACGCCTCCCTAGAAAAAATAGTGGCCCTGGGGGCAGAGCTCCCAGCAGAGGAAGGCGACGCCATCCTCGAAGTACTCCGTAGTAATGCGGATGTCTTCGCTGGGAGCCCGGAGAACATCTCGGGTGTGGTTCGCGGGACCATAGAACATCTTCTTGCCATCCGAAGTGATGCAGCTTCCAAGAAACAGAAGCTATGACGCATGACACCAGACCGCCTAGAAGCAGCCAAGGAGGAGATAACCAAGCTGCTAAAAGCGGGGATCATTCGCGAAATCAAGCACTCCGAATGGCTGGCCAACCCCATCCTGGTCCAAAAGAACATCAGCAAATGGCGCATGTGCATCGATTTCACTGATCTCAACAAAGCATCCCCAAATGATGATTTCCCCCTACCTCATATTGACCAACTGGTCGATGCCACTTCGGGCTGCGAGTTGATGAGCTTTCTGGATGCCTACTTCGGGTATCATCATATATTCATGGCCAAAGAGGACAAAGCAAAAACCGCCTTCATCACCCCCATCGACACTTATTGTTTTCACCGCATGCCCTTCGGCCTGAAAAATGCAGGAGCAACATTCACCCGACTCATCACAAAGGTTCTGGTAGGGCAGCTCGGCCTAAACGTCGAAGCATACGTCGATGACATAGTGGTCAAGAGCAGGCTTGCGGGCTCCCACGTGGGAGACCTGCAGGAAACCTTCGCTAGCCTCCGGACAACGGGAATCAAGCTCAACCCCGACAAGTGCGCCTTCGGAGTCAAGGCGGCCAATCTACTAGGATTCCTCGTATTGGAGAGGGGAATCAAGGCCAAGCCCAAAAAAATTAGGGCCATACAAGAAATGGAGCTATCTCGTAGCACCTGAGAAGTGCAAAGGTTGACGGGCCACCTCGTAGCCCTCAGCCGATTTTTGTCCTTCTCGGCGGAGCAAGCCCTACCCTTCTTCAAGACCCTCCGAGGCGCAAAACCATTCCGATGGATGTAAGATTGAAAGCAAAGATTTCAAGAGCTTAAGCAAGACTCACCCAGACCAAGGCCTAACTATCCAAGCTTGCCAAGACTCCTCCTCAGACTTTGCCGCCTCATCAAGAATGAGCGCGTCTCGTCCACAAAACAATGGGCGCTACCGTACTATGTATCGAGGCCTCCAAGGCCAAGGTTAGGTACACAGAATCGAAAAGTCGGCATACGCTTCGCCATGGCCTTGCGCAAGCTTCAAAGATTACTTCGGGCGATGCCATCATGGTCTCAACATCCTACCCGCTGGCCCTCATGCTGCGGAACAAAGATGCTTGGGGACGCATCGGCAAATGGGCAGCGGAGCTCGCGCCCTTCGATATAACCTTCGCGGCGTGCACCGCCATCAAGTCACAATCCTTAGCCAACTTCGTCGCTGAGTGGACCCCCCCAAGCCGAAGAGCAACCCCCAAGCATCGCCGAGATGCCATGGACAGTCTACATCGACGGGTCCTGGTGTGCCATGGGGGCCGGCGCGGCAGCCATCTTAGTAGCCTCAGACGGGCGAAGCATGTCGCATGCAGCACGCCTCGACTTCTCCACAACAAACAATGCCTCGGAATACGAGGCCCTACTGCTGGGCCTTCGCAAAGCTAAAACATTAAGGGCCAGGCGCATCATTGTCAAAAGCGACTCCTGCCTCATGATAGGACACTTTGACAAAACATTTGCAGCAAGGGACCCTAAGATGGCTAGGCGCCTAGCAGCGGTGAGGACCACAGCCAAACACTTCCTCGACATTACTGTCCGAGCTATCCAAGAGACGCCAACGAGGCAGCAAACAAGCTCGCAAAAATGGCCAGCTCCGACGACCGTCCCCGGTTGGAGGTGTTCTACGAGGTATTCCCAACCCCTTCGGCTGTGTCCAGAGTGCAAGGGCCGAGCTCGGCAAACGGGTCACGCTGTATAAAGGTATACGCACTTCAGATTGCTCATCGACGGCAAATCAAGGACATGATGACCAGGTACCTCACAGGCAAAGATCCTAAAGACTCGGCCGAAGCAAAGCGGCTCAGGCACCGAGCCAAGAATTACCGTATCATCGGAGGCGAGTTGTACAAGGGGATGTCTGCAACCCCTTCCTACGGTACGTATCCCAACAAGAAGGCCAAGCCCTCCTGAGGGAGATCCACGAGGCGGCCTGCGGAGCCCATTAGGCCCCCCGGGCCTCGTAGCGAGGGCCTTCTGCGAGGGCCTCTATTGGCCAACAGCACATGAGACGCCCATGACCTCGTGCAACATTGCCAAGGCTGTCAATGGGCTAGACATAACCCAAAGGCACCTGCAGTCCCGCTACAGCCATTGCCCCCGGTTTGGCCCTTCGCGCGGTGGGGGCTCAAAATCATCGGCCCCTTCCCAGCAGTAAGGGGTGATCTACGCTTCGCATTTATCTCTATCGAATAGTTTTCCAGATGGGTGGAGGCCGAGCCGGTCGCCAAAATAACGTCCGCTGCAGCTCAGCGGTTCGCATGGAGGAACATCATTTGCAGATACGGAGTGCCATGCAACATTGTCACTAACAATGGCACCCAGTTCGACTAGGCGGCTTTTAGGGCGTTTTGCCAAGGCCTGGGAATGACCGTATGCTTCGCATCGGTAGGGCACCTCTAGTCCAACGAGGCAGTCGAGAGAGCCAATGGTAACCTACTGGCAGGTCTTACCAAGCGCCTAGTGGACTTGCCGAAGGGGCTGTGGCCCGAAGAACTCTAGAAGGCCCTGTGGGCGCTCCGGACATCACCAACCAGAGCCATAGGCTTCTATCCGTTCAAACTCCTCTTTGGTGACGAAGCAATGACTCCGGGCCAGCTCGCGGCAAAGTCCCTCCGAGCAACTCATGAGCCGAGAAACCTCCATCGACCTAATCGAAGAGCATCGCATACAAGCCATATCAAGCATGACGAAGTACATAGAAGGAGTCGCAAGGGCGTATAACAAAAAAGTCAGGATCCACTCCCTAGCACCAGGCGACATGGTCCTCAAGCAAGCTGCTAATTCCATAGCAATAGGCAAGCTCGAATACAAATGGGAGGGGCCCTACATCATCACCCAAAGCACAAGAGCAGGATCCTACTACATCGCCACCCCAGAGAAACAACAACTCGACCACACATGGAATGCCAAGTGCCTACGCAAATTCTACCCCTAGGGACTACATTGTAAAGCCCCGGCTACACCCGAATGGTCGCCCTCCCCCTGGCCTATCGACCGGGGGGTGTTCAAACGTTTTGTCCCCACGTATTGAACAAAACGCAGAACACTCCTAGAAGTACGAAATATAGAAAGAAACCATGCATGACCTTCCGCCCTGGTGCACAAAGAACCCCACACAGCGCGAGTGTATAAACAAACACCGCGACCGCGCATGGCCTTTTGCCCCGGTGCACACTGACACCCCCCACGAGCGTGAGTGTATAAACAAACACTGCGCATGGTTTTCGGCCCCGATGCACACCGATGCCCCTCGCAGGCGCGAGTGTATAAACAAACATTGTGCATGACCTTCGGCCCTAGCGCACACTGATGCCCCCCATAGGCGCGAGTGTATAAACAAACACCGCATATGGCCTTCGGCCCTCGTGCACACCGATGCCCCCAGCCACCGTGTAGGGCCTTCGGGCCCAATGCACATCGAGACCCTACGAAGGCACGAGCGCATAGACGCTGAGCATGGCCTCAAACCCCCCATACCGGCATATGAGCAAAGAATGTCGCGCATAGCTCGTACCTCGGCAAAGCACCTAGTCGTCAAAATACCAGGGCCCACCGAGGGGACGACGGCAATCTTTGCACTGGCTCCCCGGAGCCCTATCTAAAAAAGTATAGGGGATGACGCGAGGCTCCGCCTCCCCCGCAAAAATATATATATATATCAGGGCTCCCCGGAGTTCTATATAAAAAGTATAGGATTTTTAGGCGAGGCTTCGCCTCCCTCGTAAAAAATAATAGACTGGGCCCTGAGCCCTATCTAAAATGTATGGGGGACATGAGGCTCGCCTCCTCCAAAAAATATATAGATCGGGGCCCCAAAGCCCCATCTAAAAAGCACAGGATAACGCGAGGCTTCGCCTCCCCTGCAAAAAAATAACAGACCAGGCCCTCAGAGTCCTATCAAAAAATGTATGGAATGCTGGCGAGGCACGCCTCAAAAAAAAATATAGATCAGGGCTCCCCGGAGCCCTATCTAAAAAAGTATGGGGGACGACGCGAGGCTTCACCTCCCCCTCGCAAAAAATAAATAGATCAGGGCACTCCGGAGCCCTATCTAAAAAAATGTATGGGGGGCGACGCGAGGCTTCGCCCCTATAGATTAGGGCTCCTGAGAGCCCTATCTAAAAAAGTATGGGAGACGGTGCGAGGCTTTGCTTCCCGCTCACAAAAAATAAATAAATCAGGGCTCCCCGGAGCCCTATCTAAAAAATGTATGGGAACGACGTGAGGTTTTGCCTCCCCCTCGCAAAAAAATATATAGACCAGGGCTCCCTGGAGCCCTATCCAAAAAGTGTATGGGGGACAGCGCGAGGCTCAGCCTCCCCCTCACAAATAATAATAATAAATAGATTAGGACTCCCTGGAACCCTATCTAAAAAAGTATGGGGGACGGTGCGAGGCTTCGCCTCCCCCTCGTAAAAAAAATATAGATACAGATTAGGGCTCCCTAGAGCCCTAATCTAAAACAATATGGGGATTTCACAGGCTTCCCTCCTCGCAAAAAAAAAAGCATTAGGGGTTCCTTGAGCCTTATCTAAAAACTATAGGGGATTTCAGGCTTCGCCTCCCCTTGCAAAAAAATATACGATTTATTCTCAAGCCCGCATTTAAAAGGTGGCTAAAGGTGACATTTTCGTGACGAGGATATAACAATCCTCATTTAATCATTTATCCATAATTCATATTATGAGGTAATAATGACATCACATAACTCTTGAGTATACCCCATAAATATTAATAAGAGAGAAGCTGGAGGTCGTAAGTTCTTCTACGACTGCCCTGTAGTCGTGGGTCTTCCTACGACTACCCCATAGTCATAAGTCTTTATACGACTATCCCATGATCGTAAGCTCTACTACGATCAAGATGCGATCGTAAGCTTTCCTCGACCATCCCAGTCAGAAGACCTTCTACGACCGGTCCCTAGTCGACAAGGCTCACGCATATGTGGGCCTAGTCGATAAAGGAATCTTCCGCACCAGATTCAAAATACGGCAAGAAACTACTTACATTATTTCCTAAGATAATGGCACGATTTTAACTCCCTTTATGATGATAATTGCCCGGTGACGGGAACATTTTAACTCCCGCAGAACCTCCGAAGAACGGCGCCCACGATCTAGATGATTAAGTGACCTTTTATTAGAGGTCCAACGGCGTACATTCTGAGAACGGTATAAAAGACAAGGATCATCAGAGCAATGGAGAGGACCCCAATTCTGAGAAGCACAATACTCTAGTTTTCTGGCTTGATCTTGTAATCAAGTATACCCAATACATACATACAGGAGTAGGGTTGTTATTCTCCTAGGAGAAGGCCCGAACCTGTATAAAATTCACGTGTCTCCATCTCTGTGTGATTTTGAGCCTAGAGGAACCCTCGAATCAAACAATCTTTACGTAAGTTCGGTCCTAAAACACCGACAGTTGGCGCCGACCGTAGGGATCTTCGAGTCATCAGTTTTTCCCTCCGTCCTTCCAATTCTCATGCTCTCATGGCAAGAGAGTAGAATGAGGAGAACTGGTTCGACTTGGCCGATTATGCAGACATTGACATGGATGCCAGTTTTGACTACGAGCCAAGTGATGCATCCTCCGATAGTGATGTCTCCCCTGGAGATATTTCTCCAGGAGACTTTGCCACCGATAGAGTTGAGGAGGGATCCATATCCCCCACAACTATACGCCCAGACGGGGAACCAGCTTTCTCAGAGGGCAAGTGTCATTCCGACCTCAATGAGGACTGTCCTAAGGCAGACTCAGGGCATGGCGAGGGTTCTCTCTCCAAATGTCCAAGTTCACCTAAGACAGTCCGATCTGGCGCGACAACTCTTGAAAGTCAGAATCAGGATCTTCATCAAGATCTCGGTGATTCTTTCTCTTGCTAGCCTTGACCTAAGGATGCGATCGAACATGCTCTTCTCGCGGTTCCACCATCCCAACACAGACTCACTTGCCGAAGACGGTTATAATCCCAAATTCTTCTTCCGAGGGGTTTGCTCCAAGTCATCGATGGTGTCATTCGACGACTCCTCAAGCGAGAAGGCCTCTAGCAAGTGGAGATCATCAACTGGAGGTCTTCGCCCGCCTCGTAGCAATAACTCTCCCGAAAACAGCCGAGGATGCTCCAAAATCACACCTCTGACGACCGCCGTGGCGATGACGAGGACGCCTCAAAGAACGCATCAGAGTCAACACTGATGAACGCGGGAAATTCTCGAGATCATCACACTCCGCTAAAGCAAGGTCAAAGGTCAGGTATGGATGATTCTGAAACAGTTCGACGGAAATGAGTTGCAACTCGAGAAAATTGCCGGGCGCCAATACCACGGAGGAAGCTCAGAACTTCAACACATCAATGACTCCGCCGAGAACCCTCTCGAGAACTTGCCCGAAGCGCCGGCCACGACTCTTCACCAAGAGATCGCACAAAGGTCATGAATACGATGAGCAAGCTTGAACGACTTCTACCGACATCATTCTCGAAGTCGTGGCAAGACGACTCCATCGACTTCCAATCATTCGATAATTCACCACATGGAGATCGCCAGAAGGTACATCGCTCCCAATCCGGAAAAGAGTTCTCTAACGCCCCAAGAACATAAAGATCCTAGGAGAGGTGATCATTCACCGCTCCGACCCAAAGGTCTGCAATAAAGAAACAAGATACGAGGAGTATTACCTCGTGAGGATCGAGACTTACCATAAGTCAGATTCACCAATAGCTGGGTATCGCCGAGTACGACACTGGCGACGCCAACCCCTCTTTTATGCAAAGGAGGTGTTACGACGTAATTACCGGATGTCGGGCATTCTCGCCTAACCTCCGAGCAGTTCACTGGCCGCCGCGGTTTCGACCAGGGAACATGGAGAAATTTAATGGGTATCAAAATCCCATCGAACTCCTTCAGATCTACACGACAATACCGCTCGACCAAGCAGGAGGAGGAGAGCGATCATGGCGAATTACCTTCCAACCGTGGTCAAGGGTCCGCCGATCATGGTTATTAAACCAACCAATGAGTCGATCTACTCGTGGCAACATCTCTGCGATCTATTGCTGGCCAATTTCTAGGGCACCTACCATCACCCTGGAAAGGAGGACGACCTACACCGAATGCGAAAAAACGACGATGAAATACTACGTCAATTCATCAGCGTTTTACCAGTTCGCATTCGATCCCGAAGCTTCGACTCATCTGTTATCGAGCTTTGCCAGGAGTCCACGGCGAAGGATCATGGAGGACATCACTTTAAACCTCACGCCATCAGAGTCGAACTCTTCGAGATGGTCGATCGACGCCATCGCCGATGAAGCAAATCGAGTGGACCAAAATCATTAATCGAGATGACCAAAGACCTCGGAGACGGCGAAGGTAACAAAAAGAGGGATAAAATGACCAAGAAATCCAAGAACAAGGCAAAGGGCCAAAAGCCTCAAGCCAATGCTTCTAAGGAGGTCTTGGTCGTAAGTGATAAGGAGCCACGAACTACCAAACAATACCCCGATCGAGGCAAAGGTAAGCGCCCTGAACGGAAGAATGACAAGCCTAGGTGGTGCCCTTTCCATAAAAAGGAGGGCATGACCTCCGCAATTGCCGAGTTTTCCAACGAAAACTTGAAGACTACTACAACGGCAAAGGGCCACTCCCTGTCCTCGAAGAAGTAGGGCAAGCCAGTGGTCGTACGCAGTTGGACAACAACGAGGACATGCCGTTTCAGGATCCCGAGCACACCATCGAGCGCATCTTTGGGGGATCATCGGCGTACGAGTCAAGGCGACAGCTTAAGGCAGTCGAACGTGAGGTAAACTCCATTGATTCCCCTCTTGTCAATAAAGTACCGAAGTGGTCGAAAGTCACCATTCTTTTGAGAAGGGTGATTGCCCAATCCCTTCGATCCGACCAAGTCGTTACCCGATCGTGGTCGAACCCACCATCAACAACTGTCGAGTGAATCGAGTGTTGATTGATGGTGCTAGTTCGTCAAATATTTTCTTGACGAACACCCTGGATGAGATGCAAGTACCCAGGACCAAGGTAAGTCCGGTAAGATATTCATTTCATGGTATTATACCGGGATCTTCGACTAAACCTATTGGTCAAGTTTCCCTTCCTATTACATTTTGTTCACCAAGTAATTTCAGAACGGAGAAGATCTCCTTTGATGTGGTCGATTTCGATCAAGATATAACGCTATACTCGACGACACCGGCTTTGGCAAAATTCTTAATGGCAACTCATTATGGGTATCAATGTCTTAAGATGCGTGTCCTAAAGGAGTAATCACAATTCATTGTGATAAGAAGATGGCGCACACGCAGACCGCCGATCCCTCGAGATGGTAGGTCTACCAGCCAGGGAAGAAAAAGGGCAGCCTTCGACTAAGTGCTCGAAGCCTAAAGCTGCGCCCAAGCCGAACGACCAAGTCAAAGAGGTTCCCCGGATCGGGGAACCTTCAAGATCTGCTCAGACGGGATACTTCCGACCCCTAGTAGGAAGACGCCCTCATCACTTTCCTCCGAGCAAACGCAGATGTCTTCACGTGGCAAGCATCCGACATGCCCGGAGTCCCCAGAGAAGTGATTGAGCACATGCTAGCTTTACGGCCTGACAAAGTACCCGTAAAACAAAAATTACGGAGATTTGCCCCTGATCGACGAGACGCTATAATGTCAGAATTGGACAAGCTACTTAAAGCAAGTCGACCACCCAGAGTGGTTGGCCAACCCTGTAATGGTTAGGTAGTCTAACGGCAAGTGGCGAATGTGCGTTGACTTCACTGATCTTAATAAAGCTTGTCCAAAAGATGATTTCTCTTTACCTCGTATCGATCAGTTGGTTGATTCTACTGCTTGCGAAACATTAAGTTTTCTAGATGCATATTCTAGCTACCATCAGATTAATATGTGTCTAGAAGATGAAGAAAAGACCGCATTTATTACTCCATTTGGTATATTTTGCTATGTCAAAATGCCATTTGGTCTAAAAAAATGCTGGCGCTTCTTTTCATCGTTTGATACAATCGACTTTTTCACCTCAGTTAGGCCGAAATTTGGAAGCCTATGTTGATGATCTAGTCGTAAAAAGCATCAAACGGCTTGATCATGTTTTAGACTTGCAAGAGACGTTCGACAACCTCAGAAACCACCGTTGGAAACTCAATCCTGAGAAGTGTGTGTTTGGAGTCTCTTCGGGAAAGTTGCTTGGATTCTCGGTCTCTGTCCGAGGATCAAGCAAATCAAAAGATAAAAGCCATTGTCCAAATGCGCCTTCAACCACGAAGAAAGAAGTCCAAAAACTCACAGGTGTATGGCGGCTTTAAGTCGTTTCATAGCACTTGGGAGAAAAGGACTACCTTTCTTCAAACTTCTAAGGAAGCACGAGGGTTTCGAGTGGTCGAAACACAAAACGCCGCCGAGGATGTCAAGAGATATCTTACGAGTGCTCCTGTTCTGGTTTTCCCGAAACAAGAAAAGACACTCTTGATTTATCTAGCTACCATGCCACAAGCAGTGAGCGCAGTACTAGTCATAGAACGTGAACACGTTCAACGACCAGTGTACTACGTAAGTGAAGTTTTGCACGGACCTGAGGGTAACACCTAAGGAGCGTTATCCTCAGGTCCAAAAGCTTCTCTATGCCCTCCTCATGTCTTCGAGGAAACTGCGGCATTATTTTCAGGCGCACAAGATAATTGTACCATCTGAGTTTCCCTTGGGAGTAATCCTCCAGAATAGGGAAGCAGAGGACGCATGTCTAAATGGTCAGTAGAACTTGGGGAGTTCGACCTCCATTTCGTGTCCCGAACGGCCATTAAATCCCAGATCTTGGTAGACTTTGTCGCCGAATGGACAAATCCTGAACCTGTTCGGGATCCCCAGTACGATACCCACAACAAGTGGACGATGTACTTTGACGGGTCATTTACTTTAAATGGCTCGGGGGCTCGGGTGGTCCTGGAATTTCCTAATGGAGATGCCATACAGCTAAACTTTCAGGCCACTAACAACGTGGCAGAGTACGAAGGTTTACTAGCCGGCATACGAGCTACGAAAGCGCTCGCGATTCGACGACTACTCGTGACAGGAGACTCTCAACTAGTCGTGAATCAGGTCGGAAAAGAGTACCACTGCTCTAACCTGACCATGTATCGGTACTTATCGGAAGTTCGAAAGCTTCAAAAGCATTTTTTCGGTTTCGATGTACAATTCATCCCTCGAAAGGATAATTTCCTCGCAGACCAGCTTGCTCGAATAGCTTCTTCCCGATCACCGCATTCAAAAAGGAGTCTTCTTGAGTAACTCGAAGTCGCTCTCTAGTGGAAACACCAGAGACATCTCCTATTGAAACAGCCTCTCTAGAATACGAGGATACTTGGATGGATCTCATTTACAAGTATCTTCAGATGGGTTCCGTGCCCGATGACGATCTCGAAGCAAATCGTTTATACCGAAAGGCCAAAATGTATACTTTGGTCGAATGAGTCCTCTATAAAAGAGGTACTCAAGGGGTACTCATGTGATGCATACCGCAGAGAGAAGAACTAAACCTCCTTCATGACAAACACGGGGGCATCTGTGGAACTCATGCTTTCTACAGAACGTTGGTTGGTAAAGCCTTTTGATAAGGATTTTACTGGCCAACAGCCCTCTATGATGCCTAAGAGATGGTTAAGAAATGTGTATAATGCCAGTTTCATAACAAGCAAATACATCAACCAGCTCAGGCATTATAAATAATTCCTCTATCAAGGCCTTTTGCGACCTGGGGTCTCGATATCCTAGGACCGTTCCCAAGGGCTTCAGGAGGTTTCGAGTTCCTTTTTGTGGCTATTGATACGTTCACAAAATAGATCAAGTTTAACCTCGGATCGATAACAACGGAAGCCGCAAAACGGTTCATGATGAGAAGCGTGATTACTCGATTTTGAGTCCCCAGTCGAATAATCACAGACAATGGTAAACAATTTTCGAGCACAAAATTTCAGGAATTTTGTGACGAGTTGGGTACCAAGCTCTGTTATGCCTCTGTCACCCATCCCCAAAGCAATAGGGCAGTCGAACGAGCGAATGGCCAAATAATACAGGGAACTAAAACTCGAGTCTTCGACTAGCTTGTTAAGCGCTCGGGTGCTTGGGTACAAGAACTACCTCAAGATATAAGGCGATTCAACACGATCGATTAGTCGCAACAAAGTAAACACCTTTTTTTCTAGTCTTTGGTGCCGAAGCCATGCTTCCGCCAGAACTAAAGATCAGGTCTACAAGGATCGAGAGTTTCAATGACTCAGCCCAAGAACAACATCGAGCGGATGACATTAACCTGCTCGAAGAGAAAAGAAATCAGCCTTAATCCGTTCAAGAAGATACCAACAAGCCTGTGCAAATACTACGATCGAAGGTCCAACCTCGCTGCCTTTTCAGAGGTGACTTGATATTGAGGAAGATTCAATCCCAGTCTAATCGGAACAAACTTTCTCCTAAGTGGGAAGGTCCTTACACAGTGGTCTAAGTTATGCATCTAGGCTTGGTACGACTCGCAATGGAAGACGGTCGGGTTCTCTCTAATTCTTGGAATATCGACCGAGCCACGCAAATTCTACGGTAAATGACCAACCATTCAATAAAGCATCGGAGTTCTTTCTATCTTTATTGTTTTACTTTGAGTAGCGCTTTGATAATTCTTTTCAACCATAACCGTGAAGGTCCGCTCGATCAGCCCTAGTCGTGAGCTTTCTCACGACAACACACTAGTCGTAAGACATCCTACGACCAGCACTCCGCCTCATCTTTACATCGGACTCTAAAGGATGGTAACGCCACCTAGTCAAAGCCTTTCTCTCTCGCACGTCGTCCCGCCCACTAGAAGTAATCGCCTAGAGTTGACTCGCTCTCCCTTTTTTGCCAACACAAAGAGCTTATGTTCAAAACATGGTCGAAATAATAACAAGCCAACTCTTAGTACCTTAGTTTATTTCTTCATTCATCTTTTTGGAAAATAAACTAAGCAAGAGTACACTTTCAAATTTGCTCAACTACTCTCGATAAACTTCGGTTTGTTTTAACTGGTTGGAGGAGGTTGCAACACCTAGTCAAAGACTTTCTCTCTCTCGCACGTGGTCTTGCCCACTAGAAGGAACTTCCTAGCGCCGATTCGCTTTCTAACTTTTGCTACCATAGTGAACATATTGAGTGCATTGAAATAAGTTGGACAAATTTTATAAAAGAACTCCAGAAGTTTATCTAACTCAAGTTGACCGTTCTTGATTTGATTAATCTGATCGGAGATGGTAACATCACCTAGTCGAAACCTTTCCTCTCTGCATGTAGTCCTGCCCACTAGAAGGAACTTCCTAGTGTCGACCTGTTCCTACTCTTTCGACCTGTGCGAAATAATCGTGTTCGCAAAACTACAAGTTAGCTAAACCACTCTCTTTTTCAGAAAACCCATTTAGTACTATTTACTCGGTTTGTCTAAATAAACCAAGCAAATAGTCGGGGGCTAGGATAAAGTTATTAACTTGACTTCAATTCTTAGTCTTGCTCTTTTTTCCCATCCATTATCTTATGAGTTACTAACTACTCGACAAGATGATTTTTCAGGAAAAAGGAAGGATTATATTTCAACATCAACAAAAAACTTGTCTTTACAGGATTCCGGTACAAATTACTCTGGCTAAGGGGGTTTTATTTCCATACCCTCCGTGACTAACTCAGCGATCGGATGCAATGTCGCTTATTAACCGGCCGCTTCGCTTTAGAGCAGCGGTTGTCTCACGATCGGGTTGCGAGTTTAAGTTGGGATCATGGGATTTAAGTTTTGCTAAGACATATCTTACTCCCTCTTGAGCCGCTTCCTTTACAGAGACAAATTGATTATCCCTCAGAGTATTCATCAGCTCTTGCAAAGTCCCGACTTGTTCACCAATAGTACTCGAGTAGGCAGGCAAGGTGTCGTCACGAGGAGTAATCTCCTCAGCATGAAGCCCACCGAGTACTTTGTTCGAAGAGAAACGTTGTCTTGAAGATTGATCTTCAAAGCCTTCATTTCTCCCCGACAGAGTCGAAGCTCATGAGTCGCTTTTACTTGCACTACTTGCTCAAAAGAATAAGGTCACCAAATAAAACAATCTCGAGAAGAAAACACAACCTATTATAGGTAAAGATTTGCTTACCAACAAGTTGAGAATCTAACTTAACTTCTTCAAAGATGTAATGAGTGTCCTTAAGGTAACACCGCTTCCCACTTCTCAACCTCTTGGTCTTTCTCTCGAAGGAAATAAAATTCAGTAAAAAGAAGAAGCAAAAAGCGCCTTTAAGTTCAAGACTTACTACTTAGTTGTCCCCTGCAACTTTCGGCTTATGAGTCGCCTCTGAAGCTTTTTTCGAGGTCTTCTTTCTCCTCTCTTAGCTTTTTTCGTCTCGGCTTTCTCATAGTCGAGAGAATCGGCTAGGGACTTCTCATTACTCTTAAGCCTGCAAAGGAAAAGGGTAGTTGTAAATATAGAACATGGTCGTAAGTTTCTTCTACGATCAATTCCTAGTCGTAAGTTCTTCTACGACAAAAACCCTCGTCGTAAGTTCTTCTACGATCAGTACTTAGTCGTAAGATCTTCTACGACAAACTTTACAAGTACTGTGAAAGTGGTCGGAACATATAGAGACTACGAGAAGCAGTTACTTACAACCTCTCTGCCTGTTCGCAGAGTAGCGCTTTGTCTTGTCGCGGTTGGACAAGTTGCCTGTGATATTCGGCAACAGTGATAATTTGTTCCAACGTATTCTGCATAGAGAAAGGCAGTAAGGAGCACGAAAAGACATATGTAAAATGCCAACGCTTCGAGAATTGCTCCAGCGGACAACGGCAAGGGAGTCGATTGGGACTCTTAAAATTTGTCTGCTCGAGGAAGTCAGGTCTGTTTTTACACCTCAAACGAAATTACCTTCTTGACTAAGTCTTTTCTGGTCAAATGTAACAACGGTTGGAAAGTATCTACTTCCAACCACAGTACTGCGACCACTCGGGGACTGTTAGATCTTCTACGATCACCTTGTGAGCCACAAGGTTATCCAACAACTTTGTTGACTAAGTAAATTTCTAGTCAAATGAAACATTAGTCGAAGAGTTTTTCCTTCGACCACCTTTTCCACAACCATCTACTGGTCGTAAGATTATCTACTGCTCCTTTCTCAAGCAAGCTATTTTTCGCTTAAGCTGGGAGCTAGATGACGAGGATATAACAATCCTTATTTAATCATTTATCCATAATTCATATTATGAGATAATAATGACGCTACATAACTCTTGAGTATACCCTTAAATATTAATAAGGAGAAGCCGGAGGTCGAAGTTCTTCGATGACCACCTCGTAGTCGTGGGTCTTCCTATTTACTACCCCATAGTCGTAAGTCCTTATCGACTATCCTATGATCGTAAGCTCTACTACGATCAATATGCAACAGAAGCTTTCCTACGACTATCCCCGTCGTAAGACCTTCTACCGATCAGTTCTAGTCGACAAGGCTCACGACATGTGGGCCTAGTCGATAAAGGAATCTTCCGCAACGATTCAAAATACGGCAAGAACTACGCCATTATTTCCTAAGATAATGGCACGATTTTAACTCCTTTTATGATGATAATTGCCCGGTGACGTGGAACGCTTTCAACTCCTCGCAAGAACCTCCAAGAACGGCGCCACGATCGGATGATTAAATGACCTTTATTAGAGGTCCAACGCGCACATTCCGGGCGACTATAAAAGGCAAGGATCATCGAGCAATGGAGAGGCCCCAATTCGAGGAGGACCCAGAACACCCGCAGCTTCCCGACCTTGAAGCTCTCGACGAAGACAGGGGACCCAAGTACACGGTGCCCACGTGTTGGACCGAAAAGGCGACTAGAGGGGTGAATAGGAGCATGCTCACTTTTTCACAAAGAATGGATTCAACACCAATTTCACTCCAGTAGCTATGGAAGCTATGAAGATCAATCTACAAGTACAGAGGAAGACTTGTATTGAATCCAAACCAAAATCCCCAAAGCAAAAGACCAAAGCACAAAAAGCTCAAACTCGTATGTTAGGCCGGGTGTATTGCTTGGTCGGACCGACGGGCGTCTCGACCGGCAAGCAAAATCGTTGTTCTAACATCAAGGCTCGACCGGCGTTGTAAAATTGGTCTAACCGACTCGACATGTAATAAAGGAAACAAACCAAAAAATCAAACTCAAATCGGTCTAACTTTTGATCTATGCGGCCAAACTCCACGAAACTTGAGACACACCTTCTAAAAGATATTAGGAACCTATTCTAATCAAGGATCGCATATATCCATGCCAAAATTCCTATCTTTTTTAGATTGAACGAAGTGTGCTCCAAAACCAAGCCAAATACGAAATATGATCTAAAGACTTGCTCGTGGGTGATTGATGATCAAGATGATCCTAGATGGGTTCCCACATGTCACAGCAAGTTAGATCAAGGCAAGAAACCAAGCAAAACCTTGCGGATCAAAGAAAGACTCAAAATCACCAAATAGAGAGAAAGAAAGTAAATAGACTCATCTTTGAGAGAACTTTCTTTGGATTGATTTGATATAGTATTGGTTTGCAGCCACTCCATCAATGGAGGACAAAGACTCAATACATGAGCACGAAATCAAATCCAACTCTCTAGAACCCTAACCTCAACTAATCATCTCCCTAAGCAAACTAGGGTTTCAAAACAATGAAAGGGTTGAAGGGGGTGCAACCACCTCCCTCCTTTATTTTTAGTGGAGGCTTATACCTTCTAGAAGCATTAACCCTAATGGGCTCCCGTTAAGGCCCACACACAAACGGGTCACATACGCACGTATTTTAAAGCGTCGTCTTCATCTCCTCTTAACCTAATCCGCTTCATCATGCGCCGTCTTGCGCCGCGGTTTGGCAAAAGGTCACCAAGGCGGTATTTGGTAAAATTACCAAAATACCTCTTCTCGATCTTTTTGCAAAGACCGAGTCCCATCTTCGTGAAGCACTTCCATGCTTCGCCACGTGTAGGTTGATCCAACGGCTCTCATCATGTTGGCAAGTCTCTCCCATCTGGCTCCTATCGAAACCACCATGGCATGTCCACCGACCCCCCGCGCCGCTTGATCCAACCCGTCGCACCGAACTGCCCGTTCGGTCACCTTTGTCCCTCTTGCGCCATGCTTGACTCCATTGACTTCACCCGACATCCCCGATCGTTTTAGACCTCAGCTCTCCAAGCTTAGTCCCGATCATCCTCGCCGTTGACCGTCATTTACCTCCAAGCAACCTACACAACAATAGGCAAAGAGATCGATTCCGAGAACAAGTTCTTCACAACTTGACCCACGTTAGTCAAAACATGCATCATGCAACACATATGCACTGAAACCCATGAACTTGACCTAACCCAACACTCATCGCCGCCGATTGGCCGATGAATAGCAAGAACCTGGTCAGACCACCATTGAAAGGTCGGGTCTCGATCAAGGCCTAACGCCGGCCCGACCAAGACTCAGATCGACAACAGATAAACTTTGATTTAAAACTCGTGTTTCGACAAACAATTAACGACATTGCCAATTGTAACATCATCCTAAGATCGTGCACATATCCCCATGATATCTACACCACGGCAGCCGGAGCAGGCGTCAGCGAGCGCGCCGCCTCGAAACCCACCGAAGCAGAGCCACCGTCACCAGCCTTGCCTTCCCCATCACTTTCTACTGCACAATGAACAAAGGTCGGATCTACAGCTCGACAAGACAACAACGAATTAAGGTACGTACCAATGGGCGACCACGGGGTAGGAGGGGCATCCACGGTGACGTCGGTGTCCCCGTCATAAACACACGACAGGGTGTTGGTGAAGGATTACGGGCAGGCTATGATAGCACAAAACAAAAAAATTACCGCGCAACCAAGGAACCTCCGCTAGTAATAGATCACAAGATTACCACTAGACGCACCGACTCGTAGCGGAAGTAGAGTCAAAGTGGCAAGTTGATGCAGTAGTAGCGTACTCGCTGTACGTCTTCTCCTCCTGCTCCTGAGATCATCATGAGTTGTGGATCGTCCTAATGCTGATGCTTCGCAACAACACCTCTAAGGTATCCACACATACGGGGCAGGAACACCATGTGCTGGAGTGCTAGTGCCGGCGGCGTGATATTAGATGAGGAAGGCGTAGATGTTAGGGTTTCAAAAATTCTTCAAAAAGTATTACAACACCCCATGCCACCGCACCTCTACATATAGGCATCCATGATGGGTCTCGAGCTTAAGGCTCATTAGGAACTCGTGGCCTACAAGAATTTGGATCACCATCCAAATCAAATCATAGCCCTTTAAGTGTACAACCCTATAGGTTCATGTGTAATCGGTTGTGACTCGGAAACTCTTTTTCGACCACGAGTCATTAGCGGTACCTAGCAGGACATAACGATTCCCGAACACATATAGAATATATCGGACGAACCTTAATGCAATATGATCTATGACCAGACCCTTATCACTTACGACCACTCTCAGATCTAGTCACGACTCTACCTATATTTAATTACGACCATTCAGAACTCCCACGACACCGCCATACTTAATTACGACTAGTTCAGAACTCCTTATGACCAGATTAGTGATTATATTCACCATCCAGATTCCATACGACTAGTTCATGATTATTTTGACCACCAGATTCCATATGACCGATTCAGTGATTATGTTCGACCAGTCTATAACCATCTTGTATCTCCATACGACCAGTTTGTATCTAGCCGAACCGAACGACCTGCTTGTGTATTCTCCCTTTGCCTCATGACATCTGGTTGAACTCCAGGTGAGATAATTTGTCATCCATGGACTGTTCAATACTTTCTCGATCAAGTGTCGAATAACTTCATGTGCTCGACACTTTGACCACTAGTGGCATGAGCATGCACTTTCTTTATCCGACCACAATGAGGGGCCCAGAGATATCTCTCCTGTTATGATAGGAGGGACAAATATCATATCCGACTAGTCATATTTCTCCGTATGTTTCATAGTATACCCAAAAGATACCTTTATAACTACCCAGTTACGGAGTAGCGTTTGATAACCCCTAAGTGTACTATTATATTTGTAGGAAATCATATTGATCTCAGGTCTAAGGATTATACATCATCATTGCTTGAGATGAACTGATGACACATGAAATCATAACAATCTCAACAGTGTCTCAAGGTAGGTCAAACTAACACCATGTTCAATAACATGTGTCCATATTATTGGTTTGATATCTCCATATCTATGACTCATGAAACATAGTCATCAAACAATACATATGTGATGAGGATTAAAATCTCTATGTATTACTTTAATACATAATAAAGGACCATATGTCTTCATGGTCGTAACCCCTAAGGCTCACGACCCCGTGGTCGTAAGGATTCCAGCGGTTACATCATGGGAAACGTGGTCGGATGAGATCCTATACCCAGTCCCCGACCAGATAACTACTCGTAGAAGCAATGAACTGGCATCCGGATCTAACTCTGGGTATATTCCATGCCGTGTGATGAATGAAATACATGTTATATTTGGTCCACACCACGTGACGTTTCATAAACCAAAGACACTGACAACAACCACCCTACGGTTGTGTGTCTCACAGACGTATAACCGCCGAATGGTTGATACTTTATCAATCGTTGCCTCGCTTCGACCAGTCGCGGTACTTTCAACAGGCGTCTATTTAGGGAGCAAGTGCCACTGCTTCGACGGTTACTTAAAGATGGAGCGTGGAGGACAGACGGCATCGGATTGAAGTATAGCAATCAGTATTAGATTCGTGTTTCAAGTCTGATTCTGTAATATAGCAAGCATTACGCTCAATGTAATTAGGATTAGTCCACTGCCTTGCCGAAGGTACCCCGTGTAATAGCCAGTTCATAGCAATAAAAGAGCAGCCCCATTCTCTCCTAAGAACTCTTTGCCATTTTTCTCTTTTCATTTCGTAAGATCGGCGACTTGATCGTCGACAGCTGGCGCTGTCTGTGGGGTAGAAGGTATTGAGTTCTTGAAGATTACTTCACTTAAGCATTCCTCATTCCCTTCTTTTGCTCCCTTATCGCTCATGCGAATATGGCAGGGACTTTGGATGAGGAAAACTGGTTTGACCTGGCGGACTACTCCAACCTCGACATGAACACATGCATCCGCGCCATGGAAGAAAACGGGATGTCACCATCCTCCTCCTCCGTTGGCTCACCAGTCGCATAGATTGACGAAATCGACTGGATGGATGAGCATATACTGCTATCAACAATGGCGCTCTCAGAGGAATCGCACGTTCCGACCAGTTCGGAATGTCCCAACACCTCTGCAAGCCTGATCAATCCGACCAGCAAAAGAGACAATGGGAGCCCAGCGCGGCGACCAGAGAGTCCAAGTACTCTTGATATTGTCATGGGTGATCAGTATTCGCCAACAGCTCCTACGTATTCCGGGGGCCAAGCGACATCTAGTAAGGGTATCGATGAAGCTATCATCGATCGTTGGCCAAGTGGGCATGGTGAAACTTCAAAGATACGATCGGCGAGATCTTGGGATCGAGCTAAGTCCACTACAAAGCTCGCCGGTGCAATAATCTCCGACCACTCTCCATCGTGGAAGCTCCTTGTAGAAGAGCTGGAAGGCTCTCCCTTAGCTACGACGGGAGTTCCTCAGAAGATCACTGTTGGCGCTACGAAGTCAACACAATCAGATATACCAATCCGGATGCCTTGCACGATCCTCCACGGGTTAAGTCGCCACCACGTGCTGGTGGAAATGGTACGGGCACTCAAGCACCAACTACCGAAGGCAACCGAGCTGATGGATGTGCATCAGTTAATTCACCAGTTCCTACCTCGCCGTGGATAAGGAATCAGGCAGAGCCATCCGGGAGGTCGAGGGATAACTCGACTCATCGAACACCCATTGCAAGTGGAAATATGCCACGACCTTCGGTAACGATACAAAATCTGCAATGAGTTCAGGATATTTTGAATAACCCAGACTCTGCTTTAGCAGGAACTCCAGATTATGTGCAATTTGCTGGTCAGGTGTCAGAGATCCTCCAACAAACCATGCAGCGTACAGAAATGTACCGGGAGCAGAGGAATTCACAAATTCACACGATGACCTCATCCCAGCGCTCCTCCCTTAGTAGGGGACAACATGGTCGAGCAGAAGATCGAGCAACACCAAGACCCCGTCGTAGGTTCCGACCAGAGAATAACGAGAGAAGACGACTCTTCATAGCAGCCACTCCTCCTTCTCGCCAAGAGGAACGACCACTTGATTCAGGCGATATCATACATCATCTGAACTAGGTAGGTGGTCAAAGGCGTTTTCATAACGTCCACGACCGGGTTGGGACACCAGATCCTGGATATGCAAATCTAAGGAGTCGATCCCCGATTGACTATAATCCGGCTTCTTTTTAGAGAAGGCGCCACGACTCCATTACGGGTTGCCGAGCATTTTTTGCAGGTCTCCAAGTTGTTCGTTGGCCGAACAAGTTCCGACCAGCCAACATAGAGAAGTTTAATGGGACTCATAACCCATTAGAATTTCTTCAAAGTTATTCTAGCACCATCAAGGCCACTGGTGGTAATGATAATGTGATGGCAAACTATTTGCCCATGGTCCTTGAAGGGTCTGCCTGGTCGTGGTTGCTTAATTGTAACATCCCGGTTTTTCCGAGTCTTTTTGAATTTTCAAAATAAAAAGAACCATTTGGTTTTGATGAGAGTTCAAAATCTTAACTTGAGATTTTGGAATTAATTTGTTTAAAATTACTAAATCAAACTTCAACTAAAAAAGTTCGGTTTCTTTCGAAGTTGTTGGAGTTCTCTTCTCTCTCTGTTCGCTCCGTGTTCCCTTCGACTCAGTCCTTTCTTCTTTAGACCCCTCCCTTCGTTTGGATCTGAGGGTCCAGACCTCCCTTCATTTGGATCCGAGGGTCCAGACCTCCCTTCGTTTGGATCCGAGGGTCTAGACCTCCCTTCGTTTGGATCTAAGGGTCCAGACCTCCCTTATGGTTTAGACCTCCCTTTTAGTTTAGACCTCCCCTTCAGTCTAGATCTCCCTTGTATTTGAACCTCCCTCTCAGTCCAGACCCCCCTCTCGTTTGGACCCCCTCCTTTGTCCAAGACCCCTGGAGGGTCCTAGAGACTTGCCAAGACCACCCTCTTGGTCTTTTTGCAAAGACCACCTTCTCGGTCTTCTTGCAAAGACCACCCTCTTGGTCCATGACATCCCTTTGGTCCCGATCTCCCCTTTTGTCGTTTAGTCGCGAACTCCCCTCGGGCCGCGACCCCCCTTAGTCACGTGACACCCTTTTGGTCACGTGCACCCTCTTGGTCACGACCTCCCCATTGATTTTACCACCCCTTTTGAGTGTTGACCGGCCCCATTTGTCAGTCTTGCTCACCTTCTCCTTCCTCTCGTTGTGTCATTGTTGACACGTTTGTCCTTGCACATTTAATGTTGTTATGTCGCATTAAATGATGTCTTCTGCAGCACCTACTCCCATCATCTCCTTCACCTGCTCGGCATACTTTGTCCTCTCACACGTGCCCTTGATCGTGTGCACCTCTGAGTCCTCCAGTGACTCTCCTCTGGCTATATAAGCCTGAGCAGCCCTCTATCATCACCTTTTGCCAATTCTCTTGCTCTCGCCAGTTCTTCCATACTTCAAGCTTTGTCACCAAGGAGACCGTCGGAGCCTGCACCGTCTTCAACCGCCTCGTCGCCAAGGATTCGTCGGAGCGCTGCGCCATCTTCGATCGTCGCCGTCGCCGTCCCCGTCCCCCTCTAGTCTTCTCCGACCTCTTTTCCTCTCTCTCTCTTTCCTCTCTCTGTCTCGGTGAGTTCCTCCGTGTCCTGCTCTTTTCCCTTGTTCCTACGACTACGTTGCGTAATTGTATTCGTTCCTACGACTACATTGCGTGATCGTATCCTTTTGTATCCTTCTTACGACTACGCTGCCTAGTCGTATCCTTGGTATTCCTCATATGACCACTTTCAGTAGTCGTATCCTCCTCAGGACCTCCTCGTTGGACCTCCTCCTTTGAGCTTTTTAGTTCCTCACTGTTGGTTTTAGTTTGGTTTGTTTGGAGTTTGTTTGAATTTTATTTGGTCTTTGTTTGAGTTGCTTCGTTCTCTCGTGTAGATTTCGACAACTTAGGAGAGCCCGAGTTATGTGAAGAGGACTCTCAAGCTTTTGAGCAAGGCAAGTTACACCCTTGATCATATTGCACCCAATATCTCAAATTATTTAAGTTCTGTTTGAAATTGTTATTGCATGCTTATTTAAATTCAAGTAATTTACATCCCTGTTTTAACTTCATAGTTATTCATAATTCCTTTGTACACCCAAACTTGGTTATTGATTTGATTACCCCTTGTCACCTTAGTAAAGAGCTAGTTGGTACATTAGTATGAACTAGCATGTTTCAAAACTTTGTGCTTAGTCAATGTTTAGACCAAAAATATTGATTTGGGAAGTTTCTGCCAAAAGACTAATGTTGTCAAAATGTTTTAATCCATAACATTGGGTTGTCATGGTAGTTTGCAATTTTTTTTGAAAAGCAAAGAAAAAGAAAATTTGGTTTGGACTTGGGCGAACTAGCTGCTTGGATGGGTGTATGTTCATGAACGGGATCGATCCATTTCTATGGTCGAGGCCCAGGGTTTTGTTGGAAGTCGCCCAAGTCAGTTAAGGACCGGTCTTCGAGCTGCATCTTGCTAGCCCTATCGTGCAGCCACATGTCCAGGGTGGGGTGGACCTGGCCAACTAATTTGCAATGTTCCACCGTGGTCATTCCATCCGGTTGTGTGGGTGTCTTGACGACCTACTTTTATTCATTCCCACCTGGCGCAAGAGGGGGCTTAAATCCGGTGGATTATTGTCCAAAGGAAGCGAAACCTTAGCGAGGGGGGACTGCGGTGATATGGCGCATTGTAAAGGCCTTGTCACGACCTCTAGACCACTTACCTTCGATAATGAGTGGTGGTATCGACGGATGCCAAACAAACTAGAGAAGTCGTGTTTTGTGGGTAAAGTTGCACACTTCTGCATAGTGTAAAACTATTCGAATAGCCGTGTCCACGATCATGGACATGCTAGCAAAGCCACTCCAAGTTAGATCTTCGGTTTTGTTTTCAAAAGACCTCTTTGAAATGGTTTTTGATGTCTATCCAAATGGGTTTCGGGCTGGGAGCCTTGTGATAGGAGGGTATCCTTCACCACTTGTTGATGAATGTTACCCAACTATAAAATTGATTTAGAAAATGAATTTTAGTTATTGTATAACTGCTTTGGAACTTAGTACATGTATTTGGAAAGAAACTTGGTTTTTTGCAAAGACAACCCTATAAAACCTCCTTGTGATATCCTTGTATGCATGCATTCAATCTGTTACTTGATGGGTGTGACTTGCGAGCACGGTTGTTGTGCTTACTCTTGCTTGACATGTATGAGCAGGAGAGGACGTCTTCGACGAGCCAGAGGACCTCCAAGACGTCTAGGCTGTGACCTCCAGATGATTGCCTGTGGCTAATCATGTGGACCACTCCGCTTTTGTTCCGCTGTGTTTTGTTTATCGGCTGTTAAGCCACCCTTGTAATCAACTCTGTTGTTATTTTAATAAAGTTGCGTTGATGGATGTTACCGCTTTTGTTCACTGTGTGAGCTAGCTGTTGGTCCTTGGGACTAGCTCGGTTGTGCACAAGGATTCCAGGACCTCCCTTTGGGGTGCTCCTAGGACTGGCCACGACCTCCCTGAGGTCCGGTCGTACCAGAAGACTTCCTTCGGAGTGCTCCTGGGTTAGGCTTTCGACCTCCCTAAGGTCCGGACTGTCACAGGACCTCCCTTCGAGGTGCTCCTAGGACAGGCGTCGGACCTCCCTGAGGCTCGGAATGCCACAAGTGGTATCAGAGCCATCTTGACTGCAGGTCGTAGCCTAGTAGAATGGCAATTTCAAAACCTATTTTATATATAACAAGAAGGATAATTTGTTATCTTCTCACTTTGGTCATCTTTCTATCCTTACCTCCCTTTGGTATTCTTTCTTATCTTATTCTCTCTTCACCATTTTACAGTCTCAAATGGATCCTCTTTCCCTTGAAATCTCTATAGGTGGTCTTTCGTTTAGCTACCCTGGTGTCCCAGACCTCCAGGTGGTCCTGAGTGACCCCCCGGGTGGTCTTGGGAGTTCACGTGTGTGTCGAGTAGAACGTGTATAGCTATTATAGTAATTTGAAAAGCTTTTTGTTTGGTTGTTGTGCTTGGGTGGGTTGTTCCGCCCGGTCCCCCTTAGTTCTCTCTTCTTTTCTAAGTCTCTGGAGATCTGGCAGATGGTGATAACTCGCAGCAGTGGCAGCGCTGGCAGTCAGAATCGGGAGAATGTGCAAGAAAACCCAGTTCCTCCACCATCACCTCCTCCAGCTAAAGGACCTGATTGGAATTAGATGATGGACAACCAAGCCCAATTGATGTGAGCTAGTTGTTGGTCCTTGGGACTAGCTCGGTTGTGCACACGGATTTCGGGACCTCCCTTTTGTAAGATCGAGGTGGCCGACTAGAGGGGGGGTGAATAGGCGTTTTAAATTTCTTTAGGCTCTAAAACCGATTTCTAATGCGGAAGCTAATACAAATACGGTTTTGCATAATTAAAGCCTAAATCAACTAGGTTCCCCTAAGTGCACCAACAATACAAGTCTATTAATAAGTATATCAATTAAGCATATGACTTGTAAGCTAATCAATTCTAGCAATGATGAATAGCACAACGAACAATTGCAATCATACACAATGAATAAGCAATTTAATACAAGGTATATAAATTGCACAATGTAAAGCAAGCATTCATACACAATGAATGTAAATGCAATAGTAAGGCACAAGGATGCAAACCACAATGGACACGGTTATGTTTTACTGGTGGTGAATCGGAGACTTGCTTGGTCTCCCTAATCCACGTTGAGGAAACCCAAACTAATTGGGCGGCTCCACGAATTAAGCCTTCCTCGAGGATCAAACACCTCGCTCCACTTGGGTTGCTCTTTCCTCCACTCCAGGAGATGGCGAGCACCACGCCACTCACAAACCGCCTGGTCTTCTCACAATCTTCTTTGAGAAGCTCACCGCACACGACGCCTCCACGCCGTCTAGGTGTCGGCAAACACCAAGAGTAACAAGACTCTAACTCTCACTTGAACCAATCAAGTGTCAAAGCTCTATGGATCTGAAATCCACAACCTAAGGCAACACATGCACTTAGGGTTTGCTCTCTAACCTCACTAAGTGCAACACATGCACAAAAGAGTATGAGAGGCTTGCACTAGCTCAATAGAACTCAAAGAGCACCAAAGAACTCGCCTCACACGGCCAAGGTGGGTATTTATAGCCCACACACACAAACTAGCCGTTGGGACAAAGTCTCTTGAAAAAGTTAGGAAATCGAACGGCCGCCGTTATGGGGCGGTCGTATCGCTTTCCTCCAACGGCTATAAAACTAGCCGTTGGTCACCAAATCGAACGACCGCCAACTAAGGCCCGGTCGTACAAGCAACAATCGAGACAACCGCACAAACACTGCGGTCGTATCGCTCCACAAAGAGCGCCAAATGCGGCTAAGTCCCACGAACACTGTTTCGAAATTTACAACCGCCACAAAGAAGCGGTTGAACCGCAGCCGCATGGTCGTATCGCCAAAACACTGCGGTCGCATTACGCTCCAAGGGTTTCTCAAAACAAAGATATGCAACAAATGCATCTTCTTCGAAAACTTGAACCGCCAACAAATAATCGGAACGACCGATCGTGGTCGTATGCGCCAAGACACGCCGGTACTACCGCTCCTCAACCGAAAGCAACGATGCTCAATAGCTATGTCTGCACAGACATGCGCCGGTATGACCGCATCCCGTCGTGCACGCTCATAACACGTCGGTTCATCCGATTTTCTGAGAAAACCAGATTGCATTCGCTTCAACTCAAATTGCAAAACACATTTGCCAATTTGATGCGTAATGCAAACAAGGGTTCAAAGGTAAGATTCTCAACAAGTTGCAAAACACATTTGCACACTTTTAGAATCATCCCACCAATTGCACTTCGCTTCAACTCAATTTGCAAAACACATTTGCGAAATTGACGCTGATGCAAACAAGGATTCAAGTGAGATTCTCAACAAGTTGCAAAACACATTTGCACACTTTTAGAATCACACCACAAGGAATAAGGTACATGGACTTACACCATTTGCAAAACGCGATTCGCAAACTTAAGTCACATGCTACAAGGATTAACCATGAGCCACAACTATTTGTAAAACACATTCACAAATATTGGCAACATGTTAAAGTGAGCTAGAGCAAACACAATGAGCTATCAACACATGACAAACTCAAGCTACTAGTCAAAGACCCCTCTTAATAGTACGGCAACCTATACTAGAAATCCGGTCATCCAACCAAACACCAAGACCGGTAAAAGATTAGGAACAAATCCTTAGCCCTAGCTAGTCATACCTTTGCCTTGCGCAAACACTTGAAGCTTGATGACGCACATCCTTGCTTCAACTCCGGGTTCTTGACTTGATATGCATCAACTCATGATGCATCTTATTTGACCTTCATCAACACATGATGAAGCTTTACTCGGATCTTGACTTGATGCTCATCAACACATGATGACATCTTCCATCCCGAGTCTTGATATGCATCAACACATGATGCACTCTTCACTTGACATCCATCAACTCATGATGGGTCTTCACTTGACTTGATGATCAACACATGATCATCTCTTCTTGACTTGATGACTATCAACACATGATGTCATCCCAAGTCATCAACCACCGGAACATAACCTATTCATCCAACTCATGAAAAATGTTAGTTCCACAATATGATTATCATTAATTACCACAACATACCATTAACTCATAATGGCGGGACAAGATACCACAATCTTTCCCTCATTGGTAATTGATGATAACCACTTCAATAACAAATAATTGAATAGAGTTTGGTATGAGTATATAAGTACTACATAAGTTATATATACTCAACATGAGTGTATATCTGAACTACACAAGTCGTATTAACTCAAGAATACATGAGCATATATTAACTACATAAGTCTCATATACTCATATGAATATATTAACTACACAAGTTAAACATATTCAAAGATATGTGAGTACACATGAACTACACAAGTTATGTTCTACTCACATATAAGTATATATAGACTACACAAGTCTTATACACTCTTATGAATAGATTAACTACATAAGTTAAACATATTCAAGAATATGTGAGCACACATAAACTACACAAGTTATGTTATACTCACATATAAGTGTATATAGACTACACAAGTCATATATACACACTTGAATATACTAACTACATAAGTTATATATATTCAAGAATATGAGCATATATAAACTACACAAGTTATATATACTCACATGAATATATTAACTACACAAGTTAAATATATTCAAGGATATGAGTATATCTGAACTACACAAGTTATATATATACTCATATGAATATATTAACTACACAAGTTAAATACATTCAAGAATATATGAACTACACAAGTCTCATATACTCATATGAATAAATTAACTATGCAAGTTAAATATATTCAAAGGACATGTTTCAAAGTAAAGATCCCAATTATATATGGACAAGGAAATATGGATCAATACTAATGAAACCACAAAACATATATTGAGCTCCCCTAAATGTGTGCATACACAAATGTGTAATGGAAACATATGCACATATTCAAGTTAGACTTTTGGTGGAGTTCAACCTATATTTTGGATCCGAGGAATGCAACAAGATATATGAATACAAAGTAGAATGCATACCTCTTTTGATCTTTATATCCAAACGAGACTAAACATGATATAACAAATAGAAATGTTAGTCTCACAAATAGATTCATCATTATGAATGCATACTGTTTGGATTTTCCTTTTGTTTATCCAATGAATTGGATTTTTCATTAATCACATGCATGCCTTCATGATTATTACCTTTTATATCCAAATAAGACTACACAATATGTATATCAATGAAAGTGTTAGTCTCACAATTAGATTTGTCATTAATCACCAAAACCCCATTAACACATAATGGTAGGTCTAGATTCTTCAATCTCCCCTTTTGGTGATTGATGACAAATCCTTTATAAATGACAACATTTGGATATAAGTCAACATAGGATAATCAATTAGGCTATTTGACTATATGCATGCATTGAAATGACAAGAGAATCTTGGTAAACTCCCACTTTTGGCACCACAAGATTCTCCCTTTAGGCAACTCAAGAGATCAAGAGAATAACAAATAAAGCACATACAAATTAACATCCAAATGTAGCTCATACAAATTCTCCCCTTTTGGCATTAAGCACCAAAACCAGAAACAAATCTTAAGCAAAAGGAGAGTCTTTGCAAAACTTATGAGCTAGGAAATAAAACTCATTTTATTTTGAGCAAATAAGCATACTCCCCTTTTGGCATAAAACAACAAAAATCCAAAGTAAAACAAAGCCATAAGGAGTCTTTTTAAATTGGTTTTCCCATATAATAGATTGCCCATTTTAAAAATCAAAACATTTTTCAATAATACTTTTTCAAAACTTTTAGGAAAACTCCCCTTACACAAAGGTTCCTCTTGAAGATAGACATTCTTCTCCTTTGACACACAAAGGTTTTCTTCGTCCAATCCATATATTTGCTTTTGACGACAAAAGCTCCCTTTATCAATTATCTCCTCTTTGTCATCCTTTTGAAATATGTCCATCCAACACTTAAGATGACTTCTACTTCTTCCACTTGATCTTTGATTTGCATCCAAAAACTCTCTTTTGACATTAGGCACAAAAGCATTCTCCCACAATGTCTTTATGTGTATCCACTTGTAAAATAATCCTTGAACATCACTTGTAGATACCATGAGTCGACAATACCACTTGTTGGTAATACATGTAGATACCACTTGTAAATAATACTCGTAGACGTCACTTGTAAATCCATATGTTGAAATCACTTGTAGAGAACATGCGTCGACAAGATTTGAAATCTCAAGGTGCTTGAACTTCTCTTGCAAAGATCTTCAAAGAAAGCATCCAAAGAGAAGAGAGAAATAGAGAATTCTCTTGAGAGAAAAGATGATACCAAATATAATTAATTCCACTTGTAGATACTTGGTACCACTTGGAGAGATAAGACTTAGATAGATACCACTTGAAAAGATATATCATGAAATGAACGTATCGGAGAGATACCACATGAAAAAGATATATCATGAATTTTAGGTATCGGAGAGAGCTTGGTTTGAAAAGAATTGATTGGCAAGGATTGAAATAGATATCACTTGTAGGTGGGTATAAGAAGTATACCACTTGAAGGATATCACTAGAAAGAATACCACTTATAAAGACAAGATGATATCATTTGAAGAATACCACTTGTAAACATAAGTAATATGAATTCCATGCCTAGATCAAGATGATCAAAAGGTGCTACCACTTAAAGGAATACCACTTGAATGATAAACATATCACAAGGATCAAAATGGTATTTGGAGTCAACAAAGCATGAGTGGGTAGCTTGCAAGGATTACAAGGATCAATCTTGACATGAGGGAGGCAGTCAAAAAGATTTAGAATTGAATAGAATTGAAATGGAATCAATTGACTGCAAAAATAGCAAAATCGGTACTACCGCAGTTCAAAGGCCGGTTATACCGATGTTCGGACGAACCGCCGTTCAAAGGCCGGTCGTACCGAAAATCGGTTGTACCGCGAGAACAACGCCGGTCGTTCCGATTTTCCTGGAGCTTCGGGAATAGATCAAGGAAATGAGAATTTTGCAAATGATCCTTTGTTTTAATATTCAAATAAATGTTACTTAGGATCCTTATGCATTAGATTGGAGATAGTAAACTTCAATGAATATAGTTTTTATGAATTAGTCTTTTGAATTTTCGAATAAAGCTCATTTTTGAGAAACTTCTATACAAGAAGTCAAATTTGAGCAAATGAGGAAATTAAAGCATCAAATTTCATGTGTGAGTTATGAATACCATTATGGACCTTTTCATGTGAATAATTTTGGTTCATATGGCAAAACTCACTTAAGTGCTAGAAAGTGACCACTTAGGTCAACCTTGAATTTTGGATGAGTTTCAAAATCAAATAACTTTTGATGAGTTGGTATTTTGGAAATATTTTGAATACCAAAATTGTTTAGAATAGCCAACTCTATGTTTTTCCTTTTGGGACAAATGTCAAATTCCTTTTAGAATAGATTTTACACAAAAATCTAGTTTTGGTCAAAAACAAGTTTCTAAGATCTAGAATTTTGGGTAGAAACTCATTTTCATTTAAAATAGGTTTTTCTTGAACCACAACCTTTGCAAAACATTTGAATAACATTTGTATACATTTTGCAACTAGTTTTTCAAAGTTTAAACTAATAATTTCAAAATTTTGAATTTTGGCTAAATGGCTCAATTTTGAAAAACATAACTAGCACTTAATTAATTTGGGCACACATAGGGATGTGATATACATGTATATGACTTAGCACTCCCCCTTAATGTGCCACTTCTTTCTTGCTCAAGAAATTAATAACAACGAATTAGCACAAGAGCAAGAACAACCCTTTTTAAGATTTTACATGAATGCAACCTACACAAGGTATAAGGGCTAGATACTTCAATGTAAATACTTGTTACCGAGATAGCATTGGTTTATGATACGAATTTATCTTCCTCAAGCTTGGCTCCAATTTGTATATGGTGGAATCCACCTCTCCATGAGTGAGCCAAACCTCCAATACTTCTCCAAGTACCTATTAATCATTTAAGCATCTTTTGGTACCCACACTCGGTTGGGTCCTTGAATGTTAGTCACAATAGATTTGGGCACCCAAATGGCCATAACAATAGTTTTATGTGAGTTAACATTCCTAGCAAACACATTGCCATTTCTATCCTTCCTAAGCAAATAATGATCATTATAGATGATAGGCTTAGGAGTGATACCTTTGGGACATTCTTTACTAAAATGTCCTTTCTCCAACAATTGTAGCAAGTAGGGCTTTTGCTTCCCCTTGATGTCTTCTTATCTTGCTCAATTTCGGCTTGCCTCTTCTTTTAATGTCTTGACTTGACATCCTTTTGATTTGGACACACCGAGGCAATGTGACCATTCTTCTTGCATCCAAAGCACTTGATATTGTTGACTTGTTTTCTATCTTGCTTTGGAATGCTCTTCACCTTCTTCTTGGCGGTGAGACCAAGTCCTCCTTTGTCATTCTTCTTGTTAGGGCATACGGAGGCAATGTGACCCTTCTCATGACAATTAAGGCACTTAATATTCTTCATGTGTCTTGCATTGTGCCTCATTTTGCTATTTTCCTTTTTCTTCTTGGGAGTAAATCCAATGCCACTCTTATCTTGTAAGCATATTTGCTTGCTCAATATTTCATCGAGTAGCCTTCCTTTATAGCTTCTATCCAAGTCATTCTTTAAACTTGAGACTTGGGCCTTGAGCTTTTGTTTTCCTCTACAAGGTTAGTCTCAACAAGTATAGAGGAAATAGGTACATCTAATTTTGAGCAACAAGGCATATCAATTAAATCATCACAAGAAGTGGATACATTAATTTTAGATGAATTGCAAGGAGTAGGAGCAATACAAGGCAAATCATCTAATAGATCACATGTAATTCCTTTATCCACTTTAGAGTTAGTATAACTTTTAAGAAGGAGGGTTTCATGTTCATTTTTAAAACATCATAATTTTCTTGAAGCAAGTTAAATTCTTTCTTCAAAACTTTGAATTTTGAAACCTCCTTTCCCATAAAAACATTTTGTTCTTCTAGCATATCTATCAACTCATCATATGAAGGTTCATCATTATCATCATCATTATATACCTTCTTTTTACCTTTTGCCATAAAGCAATGAGGCGATGTAGATGGAGTTGATGTGTCATCATCGTCGGAGCTAGAAGTTGATGTGGAGGACTTGTGGACTCTTCATCGTCGGAGTTAGAGATTGAGCATTCTTCTCCCGACGTCCACTTTTGTATGCAATCCTCATTAGTTGAAATGGACCGTTCATAATATTCTTGAAGATAAGTCCACATCTCATGAACGTTCTTGAGATCGCATATGGCATCAAACACACCTACACTCAAAGCACTAAATAAGGCGTTAATTGCTTGGCGTCGAGATGTAAGCATTTCTCTTCCTCAATTGTTGGAGCTAGTTGATCCAATAGAGGAGAAAAGCCAACATCTACAATCCGCCATATATTTAGGCCCATGGCCTTAAAATAACATGACATGCGGATTTTCCAATGAGCATAATTTGTGCCATCAAATTTAGGTGCTTCACTAAGGTGCACTAAATCTCTAGTCGCCATCCTTTACTCTCTAGACGGTTAAGTCTAATAAATGAGAGACCAAGCTCTGATACCACTTGTAAGATCGAGGTGGCCGACTAGAGGGGGGGTGAATAGGCGTTTTAAATTTCTTTAGGCTCTAAAACCGATTTCTAATGCGGAAGCTAATACAAATACGGTTTTGCATAATTAAAGCCTAAATCAACTAGGTTCCCCTAAGTGCACCAACAATACAAGTCTATTAATAAGTATATCAATTAAGCATATGACTTGTAAGCTAATCAATTCTAGCAATGATGAATAGCACAACGAACAATTGCAATCATACACAATGAATAAGCAATTTAATACAAGGTATATAAATTGCACAATGTAAAGCAAGCATTCATACACAATGAATGTAAATGCAATAGTAAGGCACAAGGATGCAAACCACAATGGACACGGTTATGTTTTATCGTGGTGAATCGGAGACTTGCTGTCTCCCTAATCCACGTTGAGGAAACCCAAACTAATTGGGCGGCTCCACAATTAAGCCTTCCTCCGAGGATCAAACACCTCGCTCCACTTGGGTTGCTCTTTCCTCCACTCCGGAGATGGCGAGCACCACGCCACTCACAAACCGCCCGGGTCTTCTCACAATCTTCTTTGAGAAGCTCACCGGCACACGACGCCTCCACGCCGTCTAGGTGTCGGCAAACACCAAGAGTAACAAGACTCTAACTCTCACTTGAACCAATCAAGTGTCAAAGCTCTATGGATACGAAATCCACAACCTAAGGCAACACATGCACTTAGGGTTTGCTCTCTAACCTCACTAAGTGCAACACATGCACAAAAGAGTATGAGAGGCTTGCACTAGCTCAATAGAACTCAAAGAGCACCAAAGAACTCGCCCTCACACGGCCAAGGTGGGTATTTATAGCCACACACACAAACTAGCCGTTGGGACAAAGTCTGCTTGAAAAAGTTAGGAAATCGAACGATCGCAGTTATGGGGCGGTCGTATCGCTTTCCTCCAACGGCTATAAAACTAGCCGTTGGTCACCAAATCGGAACGACCGCCAACTAAGGCCCGGTCGTACCGCAACAATCGGTACAACCGCACAAACACCTGCGGTCGTATCGCTCCACAAAGGAGCGCCAAATGCGGCTAAGTCCCACGAACACTGTTGCGAAATTTACAACCGCCACAAAGAAACGGTTGAACCGCAGCAGCGGTCGTATCATTAAAACACTGCGGATCGTCGCCGCCAAGGTTTTCTCAAAACAAAGATATGCAACAAATGCATCTTCTCGGAAAACTTGAACCGCCAACAAATAATCGAACGGCCGGATGTGGTGGTCGTGCGCCAAGACACGCCGGTACTACCGCTCCTCAACGAACAACGCATGCTCAGCGATTGCGATCGTCACATGTACATGCGCCGGTATGACCGCATCCGGTCGTCTCGCCATAACACGTCGGTTCATCCGATTTTCTGAGAAAACACGATTGCATTCGCTTCAACTCAAATTGCAAAACACATTTGCCAATTTGATGCGTAATGCAAACAAGGGTTCAAAGGTAAGATTCTCAACAAGTTGCAAAACACATTTGCACACTTTTAGAATCATCCCACCAATTGCACTTCGCTTCAACTCAATTTGCAAAACACATTTGCGAAATTGACGCTTGATGCAAACAAGGATTCAAGTGAGATTCTCAACAAGTTGCAAAACACATTTGCACACTTTTAGAATCACACCACAAGGAATAAGGTACATGGACTTACACCATTTGCAAAACGCATTCGCAAACTTAAGTCACATGCTACAAGGATTAACCATGAGCCACAACTATTTGTAAAACACATTCACAAATATTGGCAACATGTTAAAGTGAGCTAGAGCAAACACAATGAGCTATCAACACATGACAAACTCAAGCTACTAGTCAAAGACCCCTCTTAATAGTACGGCAACCTATACTAGAAATCCGGTCATCCAACCAAACACCAAGACCGGTAAAAGACTAGGAACAAATCCTTAGCCCTAGCTAGTCATACCTTTGCCTTGCGCAAACACTTGAAGCTTGATGACGCACATCCTTGCTTCAACTCCGGGTTCTTGACTTGATATGCATCAACTCATGATGCATCCTTACTTGACCTTCATCAACACATGATGAAGCTTTACTTCGGGATCTTGACTTGATGCTCATCAACACATGATGACATCTTCCATCCCGAGTCTTGATATGCATCAACACATAATGCACTCTTCACTTGACATCCATCAACTCATGATGGGTCTTCACTTGACTTGATGATCAACACATGATCATCTCTTCTTGACTTGATGACTATCAACACATGATGTCATCCCAAGTCATCAACCACCTGGAACATAACCTATTCATCCAACTCATGAAAAATGTTAGTTCCACAATATGATTATCATTAATTACCACAACATACCATTAACTCATAATGGCGGGACAAGATACCACAATCTTTCCTCATTGGTAATTGATGATAACCACTTCAATAACAAATAATTGAATAGAGTTTGGTATGAGTATATAAGTACTACATAAGTTATATATACTCAACATGAGTGTATACTGAACTACACAAGTCGTATTAACTCAAGAATACATGAGCATATATTAACTACATAAGTCTCATATACTCATATGAATATATTAACTACACAAGTTAAACATATTCAAAGATATGTGAGTACACATGAACTACACAAGTTATGTTCTACTCACATATAAGTATATATAGACTACACAAGTCTTATACACTCTTATGAATAGATTAACTACATAAGTTAAACATATTCAAGAATATGTGAGCACACATAAACTACACAAGTTATGTTATACTCACATATAAGTGTATATAGACTACACAAGTCATATATACACACTTGAATATACTAACTACATAAGTTATATATATTCAAGAATATGAGCATATATAAACTACACAAGTTATATATACTCACATGAATATATTAACTACACAAGTTAAATATATTCAAGGATATGAGTATATACTGAACTACACAAGTTATATATATACTCATATGAATATATTAACTACACAAGTTAAATACATTCAAGAATATATGAACTACACAAGTCTCATATACTCATATGAATAAATTAACTATGCAAGTTAAATATATTCAAAGGACATGTTTCAAAGTAAAGATCCCAATTATATATGGACAAGGAAATATGGATCAATACTAATGAAACCACAAAACATATATTGAGCTCCCTAAATGTGTGCATACACAAATGTGTAATGGAAACATATGCACATATTCAAGTTAGACTTTTGGTGGAGTTCAACCTATATTTTGGATCCGAGGAATGCAACAAGATATATGAATACAAAGTAGAATGCATACCTCTTTTGATCTTTATATCCAAACGAGACTAAACATGATATAACAAATAGAAATGTTAGTCTCACAAATAGATTCATCATTATGAATGCATACCTGTTTGGATTTTCCTTTTGTTTATCCAATGAATTGGATTTTTCATTAATCACATGCATGCCTTCATGATTATTACCTTTTATATCCAAATAAGACTACACAATATGTATATCAATGAAAGTGTTAGTCTCACAATTAGATTTGTCATTAATCACCAAAACCCCATTAACACATAATGGTAGGTCTAGATTCTTCACCTTTGGGGTGCTCCTGGGACTGGCCACGACCTCCCTAAGGTCCGGTCATAGCAGAAGACCTCCTTCGGAGTGCTTCCGGGTCAGGCTTTCGACCTCCCTAAGGTCCAGACTGTCACAGGACCTCCCTTCGGGGTGCTCCTAGGATAGGCGTCAGACCTCCCTGAGGCTCGGAACGCCACATTAACCTACCGGTCAGATCTATCTATACTTGGGAACAGCTCCGCGATACTCTGATCGCCAACTTTTAAGGGACGAACGATCACCCCGGAAAGGAGGATGATCTTCATCGGATGAAGCAGAAGACCAATAAAACTCTTCGACAGTATATCAAGAGATTCAGTCAAGTCCGGAATTCCATCCTAGAGATCGCAGAATCTTCTGTCATCTAGGCCTTCAAAGTAAGGCTGAGGAATCGCCGGTTTACCGAGGATATTGCAATAAATCCTCCACGAATAACCGTTGAACTTTTCAATATGGCAGATAAATATGCGGCCGCTAGTGAAGCGGTCGAATGGTATGAAGCTATTAATCGGAAGGACAAAAATCCCCAGTCGGGTCTGGAGAAGCAGGAGAAGAAAAACAAGAAGTATGGCCGAGGAGCTGGCACCGTCTCCGTCCCAGGAGCCTGGACCTTCGCGAGGCTCTCCAACTTGCCCTTGTCGACAAGGGTCCGGAGGACCAATTCCGTCACAGTAGACCTCCCAAGGTCACTCATGTACGACACATCCCCAACACCCTCCTTGCTCCGCTTCATCATAGCCGAAGCCCCGACAGAAAACCCCCACAAACCAAGCAAGCGTCGCAACAAGCACAGCAGGAATCGGGATAGCCAACCACAATAAAGAGCATAGAAAAGGAGGGGGGTGGCCACTTATTTATACCCAGCAGGACCACAACTAGGAAAAGCGGGTCGGAGGTGAAGAGTCATGGCCCACTCATCGCGCACCACATGGCACCATTGCGGCGCACAACACCCAACTACAGGGCGCGCAATGCAAAGTGACACGTCAACACAGATCCACGCCATCATGGCGCACGGAACCCTATAGAGCACAGAACGATGCCATCATGGCACACGGTACCCTAAGAAACATCACCAAGCCTGTGAAATCGGTTTGTCATCAGGAAGAGACCTTACAAACACACGCTTCACCACGCCAGAGGAAACGGTGTGCCTGGATCCTCTGGGAGAACGACGCGGTTTCAACCATGACGAAGTAGAACCTCGACCGCGAGGGGCTTTTTGTAGGGGCGTCCCACCGGTCCCACGACCCGGCGAAGCACAAAGGCTCCTCCTCCGAAGGGGTCCTGAAGGCTCGACAAAGGGTCCCAAAGGCTCAGCGAGAGGCTTTGGAGGGGGCCTTAAGGCTCAGCAAGGGACCCGAAGGGGGGCACCGAAGGGGCCTCGCAGGGCCACCCCCGCAGGGGCGCGAGGGCAGCAGGATAGGTGGACAGGGTATACTCTCTAGGTAGACCTGGACCAGGAGGGTCCATCGTGAGCCGAAGGCTACGTGTAGGGTAGGAAAAGTCATTGCAACCCCTATGGTTGTAGTATCCTTTTACGGGCACGTGTGTAATTTCAGATACCTGGTCAGGAGGCTATAAATAGCCCCTCCCCTATGTAATAAAGCAGACCCAGTTTTACAGGGGAACAATCAATACGCATTTACTTCCTCGCAACCGAAGCTCCTCCCTGTGGACCCTTCGACCCCTTGCATAAACGCTAGAAGTTCCCTTTTTTCTACTGTCTAATCTTTTTTACTATAGCATTGGGGTTGAGGACCCTCAACACGCCGACGTCAAGAGGTTGTACACGCCGACGCCATCGATGAGCAGCGGCCACAGCAGGATCACCAGCGCGAAGAACTAGCCCACCTTGTCCGTCCCGAACCGCTGCACCACAAACAGAGCCACCGGGATGCCCACCGTGATCCACACGATCTAGTCTGCAATGCAAATAATGCGGTATTCTCTTCTTTTCATTTATCTTCAGATCGCTTGTAAAATCAGTAACTAATCTTCTTGAATTTACGACGATCATATCATGCTAATTGCAAGGTACGGTGTCGCATCACATCGCGTCCATCGATTGCAATAATTGAGAGTGCGTGCTCCACAGTTTTCACATACTGTTAGGACGGAAATTAGGCAACGGAAATTAGCGGCCGGTGGAGGTTGAAGCCAGGTCTGGACGGTTACGGGCCGGTGGAGACCAACGTGGAGGTGCATCTGGCCGGTCACGGGCCGAACGAGGCCGGTGGAGGCAACATGGAGGGTGTGGAGCGTGTCTGGTCGTTCACGGACCGGACAAGACGACGCGAAGAGGCATCCGGCTAGTCACAGGCCGAGCGAGGCCACATGTGACTAAGACATCGAGTCCGATTAGTGATCGTGCGGACGAGACGTCAAATTTTCTATTTCGTAACGAGGGACACTACTTCCATAAAACAAACGTCGCAATCGTGCTATTTGCGCCAAAAATTCGGATACGTGCGGCCGCGCCATATGTTAGAACCGGAGTGCTTTAGGGGCTGTTTGCTTCCGGGGCTGGGGAAGATTTGCCTAGCAAGACAAAGACTGAAGCTCCCCGTCGGTGTTTGCTTGTCGCCACCGAGCCGCGCTGGCTCAGTCTGAAAAATGGCGTGTGGGAGCCAGGCCTCCCAGGCAACTTCATCCACTGTTCATTGTTTCAATCCAACGGTCTATTTTTCGTTCACTAATTTCAGTCACAGGTTTTCAACCAAACAACTCATCTTCAGGTTTGCCTGACCAGATAAAAATCATCTACTTTCTATACTACCTCCAGATACCACTTTTTCTCAGATATGAAATCCAGGACACCAAACAAACAAACCCTTGTTTTGGTCCAAAGTTGCATGGTGTTGTGCCGGTCCGTAGAGGCATAAACCAGCACGTTCCCGGGGCCAACGTGCTAAAACTGGCCGAGCCGACCTGTCCTGATTCCTGAACAACTCGTGCCAGGCTGGGTGGTCTGGCCCTGAAAGTGTATTTTACCAGGCCTAGCTAGGCTGGATCGGAGCCGGATAAGAAAAAACTGTTTTCTTCATCGTTTAATGGCTTCAGATCCATTATTATAAGAGCTCCAATGATAATACCGATTGTGTTATGCATATCTTTTTTCTGTCCTCGACACCCCTTTTCTTTGGGGCTCTTTTTGTAGTACACTTAATTTAATATAAATTATCTATTCTTTTTTATCTAATAGTTCAAATTAGTTAAAATTTAGTTATACTATATCTAATAGTATGAATAGTAGAATCTTGTAATTGCTCATGTGAAGATCACATGCCATGAGTAATATTTTCAACCATAGTTCAAAAAATCCATAACACTCTTACAAAAAATATAAATACAAAGAAAAGTCTATTATATCATTAACAAATCAATGGTCATATTGATTTATACTATCATCATATACTACTAGTAGAATATACTATAAAATTTCTCTCTTTTTTAAAAAAATCTAAGTTGAGTTGTAACACTTGCTTCTGTTTCAAAAAAGTTGTAACACTTGCTCAAACTCAAATGTCGAGCTTCCGTTTCAAAAAAGTTGTAACACTTGCTCAAACTCAAATTGTCGAACTTACTTACTGCAGGAGTATATTTTCTAAAACGGATTTGCTAATCATCAGTCACCTGAATGTTTTTGCAAAATTTTTGTCGATTGTCTAGCCTTTCGATCTTGCATTGTGATTCATGCTCCGGCCACAGTCGTCGTCGTCCTCTTCGACTACCGTCTCCCGCCACCGCCGGATTAGGACTCGGGTTCACCGGTGAGGGTTCGGGTTCAGTGAACTCGAACCTTAGAGGGAGGGAGGAGGCACGGCGGTGGCATCACCTCCATCGCGGGACGAAGGAGGGTAGCAGGCAGGATGACGACGAGCTCGAGATGAATTAGGACGTGAGGAGGGACATGGTGGCGGATCCGGAAGGAACGTGGAGGCGAGGTTGAGGAGGTAGGCGATGCTGGTGCCGCGGATAGTGGTGATTGGAGGGGCTTGTCGGCAGGGCTCGCTGGCGCAGGCAGCGGGAGGCGTCATGCTTGGAAGGGTGGGAGTGGCGGGCGGCTGGCTGTGGATGGGGTGGGGGAATGGATGAGGGTTATTGGATTTCGATCCAACAGCTAGAAAATGTGACCGAAATTTAAGAAAAAATCAGTACATGTGAAATAGACATACCTTTTCTAAAAACACAAGGACCTAAAACGTGAGTACTACTTCTTTATCCACAGAAATATTTAGGGCATTTTACTACAGAAATATTTAGGGTATTTTACTACTCCTTCTGTTCTTTTTTATTTGACTTACTAGAATCCGTGAAGATTTAAAACTATCTAGATTAACTACATAAAAATTATATCATTAGATTTGTCGTTAAAAATACTATCATAATATTAAAATTTTATTACTACTACATCTTAATGTAAAGTTATAAAAAGTAATGGTCAAAGCCGCATCTCGAAGACCGCAAAAAATCAAAAACGTCAAGTAAAAAAGAGCGAAGGGAATACTAGTTTTTAATATGATCAAAATACGTTCATAGTGATATACCGTCCTGTAGCATCGTCCATCTTCGAATTGTCGTAGAAGTTGGTACTTTGGTACATACGTCTATCGCCGTCCCCGTCCTCGTCCGCGCATTCCACCTCGGCCACGCCGCCCTGATCCGCGCCCCTGGCCTCGTGAGACTGAGACAGCGCCCATTTCCTCGTCAAACACCGCCCGCCTTGCGATACCCACGACGCCTCGACGAGGCGCCGGCACAGGCGTTGGCCGTCGCGGACGCCTAGGCCCCACGTGCAGCTTCTGTTTAATGTACCCGCCATCTTCCCCAGTCCCCGCCTTCCTATCCCTCAGCAGCTTCGCGGCCAACTCAATGGCGGCATCGGCGTCGTCGGTCATCAGCAGCTTCTCCGCGACCTCCGCCGGCGCCACCTCCACCTCCCGCAGCAGCGCTTCGATCTCCGGGAAGAGCGGGTGGTCGTCGTCGACGCCGTGGTAGTTGGCCGCGAGCTCCTTGAAGGCGCCGAAGCCACAGTAGCCCATGTGGACGTGCATGTCCATCCGGCCGGGGCGGAGCAGCGCCGGGTCGAGCCGGTCCATGTGGTTTGTGGTGAAGATGACGATGCGCTCGTGGCCGCTGCTGGACCAGAGGCCGTCCACCATGTTGAGCAGCCCGGACAGACTGACCTGCATCGCGCGGTACACGGGTACATGGTAAGACAACGCACGGTTGGTAAGTGACGAGCTAGCATCTGATCAATTCACTAGCTTCGTACGGTTTAGATTTATTTGCTGGTGCTTATTGAGTAATGGCTTCATAAATGCTTCTTAAAGCAAAGCCGTGCTGAAGTTTCAGTGGTCAGTGAAACAGTGACCCAAAGCTCCATTTAAATATTGTGAAAATAGTAAAGCGACGACTTCCATAATACTAATAGTGTAACGCATGACTAGTGTAAAATAATAAAATCGTGCAATGTTCTGATCTGTAAGCTGCATGCACATGCGTGCGCACTCACCCATATTTTAGAAAAGCTCCACTTTAACTTAATAAATTAATACATTTTTTATGAAATATTTTAATCATGCTTGTTCTCCAAACAGCACTCACTTCACCTTCCTCAAGAAGCGATCCAAAAATGTCGTGCTCAGAGGCTTCTACTTAACATTGTACTTAATATACCATTTTCTGCAGAAAATAGCTAGATCACATAGTACTGTGTTGACTGTGGATTAAACCTTTGCTTCGTTGATCGCAACTGCAACAGATAATTGAGTTGTATTGGTGGTACTAACTAACCTTGCGATTCTTGGAAGCCAGACTGCTCCCATCGGAGCCTCCATCCGCTTCCCTCCGCAGCGCCGCCACCACGGCGCAGTCGACATCCTCGACCAACAATATGGACCTGTTCTTCATCCGAATCAGCAGTTTCCTCAGCTCGGTGTTGGACCTGACGCCGCCGAGGTCGAGGTCATACACGTCGAAACGGAGGTGGTTGGAGATCGCGGCGACAAGGCTGGACTTGCCGGTCCCGGGCGGTCCGTGGATCAGGTAGCCCCTCTTCCACGCCCTCCCAGTCCGCTCGAAGTACTCCTTCCGCCCCAAGAACCTGTCGAGGTCGCCCACCACGGCCTCCCGCAGCGCGGCGTCCATGGCCAGCGTCGCGAACGTGGAGGCGTTGCGGATCCTCACGGGCCGCCACTTGCCCCACTCGTTGCTGTAGAGCTTGGCTTGCCTCTGCCCCTGGGACATGGCCTCGACGCGGGCCATGACGGCCGGCAGGTAGGCGCCGAGCACCATCTCCTTGTGCCGCCCGTCGAAGCTGAGCTTGAACACCTCGCGCGCGTCCTCCGCCGGCCGGCGCCTGCCGGCCCCGCCGTGGCTGCTCAGGCGCCACGTGAGCTCCGCCCCGTCGAACACGTCGACGACCGCCGTACCGGGGCGCATGGCGAGCAGGATGTGCTCCGCGCCGGGGCCGCGCGGCAGGCTGGCCTTCATCAGCGGCACGGGCGCCGCGGCGAGGAGGGTGGAGACGTACGCCTTGGCCGCGAGGAAGACGCGGTTGTAGAAGGCGCCGTCGAACTCCTCGATGAGCACGGAGTGGCGCCGGGCGGAGGCGGCAGGCAGGAGGAGCAGCGCGCCGAGGGCCGTGTCCGGGAGGACGTCGACGACGACCCGGCGCAGCAGCATGGCCGCGCCCAGGACGGACGTGGCCGTCGTGATGGCGCTCTTGTACCGTTCCAGCGCTCTGTTGTTCGGTGATGCCATGGCGCTCGGCTTCAACTGGAACTCTCTAATTGTGGGGGTTTGCTTGAGGTTTCGATCTAATCAAGTGTTTTGAGTGGGTTTCTAAGGCGAAATTGAGGGGAGCTTTTGAGTGGTTGCAGAAATGCAAGGTCGGTTCGACGGGGGTTGGTGTTTCATCAATCATTCGGTGTTTGTAGAGTAGGTTGGCTGCCGCCAAGTTTGCTTTAGGGAGGAGATTAATGGGTGTTGACTCCTTGACCTGGTGAGTGGTGACTAGTTTTTCCTCGTTCTCTTCGAACTACCGTGTACAGCACTTCAATCAATCACCAAGGCGGTCAAAAGTGGCCCATGTTAAGATTTTTATAGCGAGGGCAACCGAGAACTTCAATTAGAGTTTGCCATGTACCGTGCCACTAGTTTACAGAACTAATGGACAAATGGTTTACTTACAACAAAGAACAACTGTAATAAGTGCATATGGGCGTATTTAATAGTGACCATCTCGGTCGTCTCTTAGCTGCCATGTCAATTAAAAATCTAGTTAGATGAGAGAGAATATAAAGAGAGGGAATGTGTCATCTCTTATATAAGAGATAAGCTGGACATGCAAACTATCGCAAATTGTGAGTGTGTAAGGAGATAATTTGTGTTGAAAATGAACGATTGTATAGATAAATTATTGGAGATGTTGTCTTTAAGACTATTTGTAAATGAGTTGAAGCCTTTAGAGACAAGCCTAAGAGACAAATTGTTGTACATGTCTAAGTATGCTGTCACCAGATGCTCTCTCTCAGAAAAATGTCCTAGCCGACGTAGGTAAATAAAAAGGTATATAGTTGGATAAGGTTACTTACTGTAACGTCCCAATTTTTTTGGAGTTTCTGATATTTTCAAAAAATAAAAATAACCATTTGGCTTTGTTGAATGGTTCAAGCTTAACTTGGAGATTTTGAAAATTGCAGCGGTTTAATATGAATTAATCCAACTTCAACTAATCCAAAGTTCGGTTTCTCTGGAGTTGCTGGAGTTCTTTGGTGTTGCAATCCCCTTCCTCTGTTCACTCCTACCTAGGGGTGCAAACGGAGCGGATACGGACGGATATCGCTCATCCCGTATTCTTTTCCATATTTTTTCTCGGATTCAGAATCGGACACGGACAAAGGGATCTAATAATCTGAATGCGGATAGTCTCGGTCACGAATACGGACCGAATACATGCCTAACCGAATACGGATGGTCTCGGTCACGAATACTTATTCGGATATTGCGCGAAAACAGAAACCATATATGTCGCACAAATAAAGATCAATCAACCATACTACATGTCCAAAATACAACTAGTTTAGTAGTTTAACAATCGAATTTAAATACATCACACAATAACAAAGGGTGGTTAACTAGTTAAATAAGTAGTAATAACTAATAACTAGCAAGTAGCAAGAACATGACAGATTGACAGGGGCTAGTTAATCAAGTAGTAACTACTAACTAGCAAGTTGAGACCACTCCAGCTGTTAACATTAAGCGTTACATAAGCAGGTAATGAAAAGAAAACAACTCTTTCCAATGTTCATTGGAGTCTTAAAAGTCAAGTGATAAACTTGGGTTGGACTAAAATCGGACTAAAATCTCCAATTTCTCCCTTCTGTGTAAAAGTATAATGTAATTCGTTTAACATATCTGCATGCCAGCTTATGATATGTAATAGTTAATGTCAAGTGTTAAGTGTTAACCATAGTGGAATGGAGTTGAATGCTAGTCGTTGGATAGCAACAGTTCAACCTTCCAATCGCTATTAACTTAGGATAGAATTTTGAAATTGCAAGTTCTACTACAACTTAGAACTACTAATACATGTAGGAGTTTGCGATCTTCAATAAGCTATCAAAGAGCAACTAAATATAAACGTAATTATCGAGTAAATTTTTGCCATTGCGAACTTATGGAATGCAACTCAATGCACAAGTGTACTTGTACAGCACAATACATGATGAGTATTTTTTTATTGAAATATACATGAAGAGACACAGTACTTACAGTTTGCATGTCAAGCAGGTAGAGATCGTTGAAGCATGTAGAGTGAGAGGAACCACCAAAGATCAAAAGATACTAGTCAGCATAAACAGCAGCCGAATGATCATATACCTAGGAACTGGACCACCTTTCCTATTTCACAACAGCAAAGAAAACAATAAACTCAGCAACTGTTTAGCTACATGAAGTGATGTCTTGCATAATTAGTAAGTACATTCTTACTCTGTTTGAACTTCTTCCCACATCATTGTCTCCAAGTCAAGTATATGAAGGTCGTTCAGAAGCCTCCTCTTGCTATCCTCTCCGCCAATCATTATTAATCGAGAACCAACTAGGGATACAGATTGCCCACCTCGAGCTATCTGAAGGAGAGAGAGAGAGAGAGAGAGAGAGAGAGAGAGAGAGAGCAAAGATCCAAGAGGATTCAAAAACTCTCCAGTAGATTAATAACTACCCATTCAGTACTACCCACTTTCAAATAATAGCCCGTTTGAAGTGCAAAAGAAAAATATTCTTACTAGGACTTTTCCATAAGTATCAAGAGCAGATCAGCTATTGGTTTCTACATCAATAAGCCAAACTGCATACAGAAATTCAGCACTACTATTTATGATAAATTTTAGTTCTTGTAAAATTGAGAGGTCACTCCAAAAAAAAATGAACAGAGAATGTTAAAGGATACTCATTGGTATAAAGAGAATCTTTTGAGAACACTAGAAAAATGAAACTTGCGATGAAGCATGTGTGATTCACTATAAGTTCGAAACATGATGAATCGATGTTGCACAACATAAGGAAATGGAAAGGCTCGACACTTATAACAATAACCAAGTCAATTTGAACAGTCTTTAAGAGCATAAGCCTACAAAGAATAATTGAGAACCATTCCTTTTAGTCAAGATTTTTACATCTAAAATTTTGCGAAACATATGGAATGATGTAGAACAGAAATATTGGGAATATTTTGCCAATAGAAACAACGAATAGTATCTTGATCTGGTATAGCGGAACCATATAGATGTACCTATTTCCATTAAGATGTGTTTAGAAACAGCATCTAAATGAGCTTACTTGCGGACACTGTCAGAAGATCGATTGCTTTCAAGCAGGTGAAGACATATGCCAAGAGCTTGAGACATGTTTTCTGAGAGAAATACAAACAATATCTTGATAAGATAGGCCTATTGATGGTAACATTTTTATGATCTGAAAAAACATTCAAGAAATAATGATATTGCATCTGTTAGGGTTTGCTCGAACTACAAAAAGGAGTCAAGTTTCAAGTCGCAAGAAATAGCCAATAGCCACGTTCCTCCTCTCGCAGAATTTAAAATTACGGTCAGTTGGAGTTACTCTTTTTGCTGTTGCAGGTAACAAAATTTCATTATATAGTCAACTAAAACATATTGAACAAGAATGCACTATATTTAGCACATTAACATCTGGTAACCCAAGTTTCAACAGCCTACACTCCAAAGAAAATGAAAAGCAAAGCAAAATACCTTGTTTGAAAAAGGAAAAAAACAGTTCACATAAACCAAATGAGATATAGATTATACATCTTTGCAGGAGTAACATAAGAAAAAAAAGTGTCATTCATCATCTAGCAATTACAGATGAAGAAATTTTGACTTTATTTGGATTATGGGAGGAAAATCCTTGATCTTGTAAAGATTAAAGAAGCTCAACAGTAATTTTGGGACGGGTTGGATGGGTATGCTTAATCATTTTTCTACAAAATAACAGATTATGTTGTTGGTGCATCCCAAAGCGAGATAAAATGGTGATGGAATAAAGCCAATTATCCGGACAGGTCATTCACAATAACATCAAAAGTGTCTCAAAACATAGAAAACAAACACAGGCAAGTGTCAGGGGGTTTCCACAAGATCAAATTCTCCTGCAATGTGCATGAATATGGATAATGAAGACCTTAGTTTTCAATACTCTACAAATAGCAAAATCAAGATAGCAAAAACTTAGCAAGGATGCGACATATTATTTAACAAACACAAATATATGGCTAATAACAATGATGATCTAAGCATGGTATTCTTTGAATTACAAAAAGAAAGAAAGAAAGTAATGAGCAGATCATTTGCAAAATTGAAAATTCATGTGTATATATCAAATATCAAATAGGAATTAACTTCAAAGGGTTGCGATTTTAGGGTAGCGTAAGAATAAGCGGCATCATATTTTAAATTTATAATGAAATGGAAGCTACTTGAGAAAAATGAAGGTGCCCAGTTTTTTTTAATAGGGCACCTACAATCCAATTATCCAAATGTGCAATCACATGCAAGGTACTTCTCAGAAAATGAATAAGCATTGATTTCACTAATGTTAGAAATTTGATGAGATGCATTTTATACACGTTAAAGTATCAGTCAAAATGAAGACCAGAAGAGGATTGCAAACCCCAAAAAATGCATCCTGCTCCATTCAGCGCAGCTCATAATACAAAATGAATAAATTCATGGACAATAACTTCTAAACAGAAGAACTTAGAAAAAAAAAATCAAAGCACATCTTCTTCAGACAAAATTTACTAATTTAGTACTCACAACAAGATCAAGGGCACAAAACGAAGCCATAGCTCCTCCTATGGAATGCCCCGTGACCATGATGGGAATATTGCCATACACTTCCCTGGTCTTTTGAATGCCATCAATAACTCCATCACGCAATGTTGTGTTATGGTATGCAAAATAAAACCCACTATGCACCTACAAGAAGATAGAACACCAAAATTAATAGTGTTGGCAAGAAATTGGCATTTACATCATAAATACTTTAACCATGCTCACCTTTTGCCGAGGCATGCACAGGTAGTCGAGATCAAGTTGTTTCCAAAACAAGTCCTCTATCCAATTCAATCTTTGAGAAGATGGAGTAACAACATTATTTACATAAAAATAACAAAAAATAAATATGTCAAATTCGAATGTGGAGAATCTTTGAGAGGATTTCATGTATAAATTTGAAAAACCTCACATCTTAGCACCTATCTAATTTGGCGGACATCGAATAACAAAATTTTCTATAGAATAAAAACTTCAAGAGCGACTTTTAAAAGTAATCACTAATAAGAAGAGATATACAAGAACTACTGTTCTCTTGAGTGCCTCTGAACACAAGTACAACAAAGATTCATATCACTAGCAAAACCAACATATGCCCGGTTCATTGAAATTACCAACATCGATGTAAAAGAAGAGTCTAAAAAATTAAGGATAGAGGAAACAACACGCAAGCAATTTTTCACATCAACAATCGGTTCTATCACCTCAAACCCCGAGTCACCAAATAAACTTAATCAATCATCCACACCAAGCTACAGATGAAGTTGACTAAACTTTAAAGAAACCATCTCGACTTTAAAAATATATGCATAAGTGATGACGAAGAATACCTCTGTTAAGTCATCACATCTTTCATAGGTCCACGTAAATAATTGTGTCGATCGTGAGAATAGACCTGCATAACAAAGATCAAGTTCAAGTACATAACAAATTAACAATTACTCCATATTACACTAGAAATCCGGTATCCACCAGTAAGAAAATCCAAAGTGGAGGATGATAAAGATAAGAAGGCAAATGAACTTATCAATGAAGTATATTCCTCAAGAGTCTTGCCAAGAGTCGAGTTATATATGGGTATGTGTTTGATCTTGAGTTCTAAATCAAGAGAGCAGTAACCAACATCGAGAGCAATGGAATGCGTTCAATACATCAAACACATCAGAGCACCGGAATGCGTTCAATACGTCAAACATAAATGGGTATAAAAATAGAGTAACTAAACTACAAATCCTTGCAGAGTATTATGAGATATGGAAATGTACGCGCAAGCATCTTCGGAATCGAAGTGTTATGCCATAACGGCATGAAACAACATCCAACGATCAAAATATCCAACTACAAGTGAGCATTGATCCCCTAGCGCTAATCGATTCCTGAACATAACACCCATATTCCCCAAGCAAATTTGGCGAAATTAACCGACAAGGAGAGTTCGTTCGCACCACATAGGACTCCAACCGCAGGCAGAAACTATTCCAAGGTGACATTCTCGATCTCACGGCAGGGGCAACAAGCTAACAACTAACCAAAGGAGGGCAAGAACCTACCTCTCCCGGAGCGAAGCACCAGCAGGCACATCAAAATCATGCCGCCACCACCCCGCCGCTCCATCCTCAAATGCAGAAGACAAGAATCACGCCTGGTCGAGCGAGGCGGCTGGGCCGGAGGGAGGTGGGCGAGAGGAGCCGGCGGCAGAGAGAAGCGGCGAGGGAGGAGGAACGCGCGGATGGCGGATTGAGATTTGGGAGACGTGGGCGGATCTGATCTGCGCTGGCTGGCAAGGCGGGCCGCAGCAGACGGTGGGATATTGACGCCGGGGCCCGGAGGCTCGAGGCGCCAGTGGGAGCGGCAAGAAGAGGCGGCGGCACTGAAGCAACGCCGACGGCAGAGGTCATGCTTGCCGGCGCAGGCCTTGACCGAGCGAGGTAGCACTGGCCGTGAGGCAGAGAGGAGCCAAGGCAGAGAGAAGCGGCGAGGAGGAGGAACGCGGTGGCGGCGGATTGAGATTTTGGAGACGTGGGCGGGACCGCGGGAGATCTGGCGCAAGCCATGGGATCTGGCAAAGAACGGATCTGAGACTTTGCGAAAAAATTCGGATAGCTCTTCGGATAGTCGTCGGTTATATCCGAATTTAATCCGGATAGTTCCGAATAAATCGGATAACTGATTATCCGAATCCGAATTCGTATCCGGCGAAAAATATCCGAAACTGAATCCGAATCCGGAAAAAACCTCCGGATATCCGAAAAAATATCCGAATTTTGCCCACATTTATTCGGTCGGTCGGTCAGTCAGGAACTATCCGCTCCGTTTGCACCCCTACTCCTACCTCCCTCTCGTTTAGACCTCCCTCTCGTTTGAACCTCTCCCCCAGTCAAGATCTCCGGTTGGTCCTGACGACCACCCCTTGGGTCAAGACCACCCTCTTGGTCTTTTTGCAAAGACCATCCTCCCCTTTGGTTGGACCACTTTTTCCAAGTTTTGACCAGCCCCACCTGTCAGTTCTGTTCACCTTCTTCCTCCTCCCGTCGTGTCGCTACTGATGCAAAGGTCCTTGAGCATTAAATGTTGTTGTGTCGCATTAAATGCTGTCTTTTCTGCAGTACCTGTTTTCCCCCTCTTGTCTCCTCCCAGACCTGCTCCTATCTCCTCCATCACCTACCCTTGACCTCGTGTGCTTCTGAGTTTCTCAGCAGCTTTTCCTGTCTCCCCTGGCTATAAAAGCCTGAGCAGCCCTCTTTCATCACCCTTTTCCTCACCTAGCTCCTGCTCTCTTGCTCTCACCCTGTGTCTCTGTGCTTTGAGTTCCGCCAGAGTCCACTGGAGCTGCGCCGCCTTCGACCACCTCACTGTTGAAGAGTTCATCGGATCGCCCGCACCCTTCGCTATCCTTCTCCTATCTTTTCCCTTTCTCTCTGTCCGGGTGAGATTCTCCGTGCCCTGTTCTCCTTTTGCTCGCACGACCACGTTGCGTGGTTGTATCTCTTTCACAACCACGTTGCGTAGTTGTGTCCCTTTCACAACCACGTTGAGTAGTCGTATCCTTCGTTGGACCTCCTCCTCTGACCTCCTCAGGACCTCCTTCCGAGAGCCCGTCTATATTTCTGTGCATTTTTTTTTTGTATTATTAGTTTTCATTTGGATTTGTTGCTTATTTGGCTCTTTTCGCACGTGTAGATTCATGCCTCTCTGAAGAGTTCTTGGACCCGACGACCTCTACCGAAGAACCTTAGCTCTACAACGAAGGCAAGTCGTAGACCTTTGATCATGTTGAACCTAGTTTGCAAAAAATATATTGTTTTATATCAGCATGCATGGCTATTTGTATAAAACTGGTTTGGGAAATAGCTAAACACCTACTCGACAGTATGACTACTTGAATACTTGTGATTGACATATTGACATGTACCTTTGGACCACCATAGGTTGGGTAATCTTAGTTGGACCTCTTTATTGCGATACTAACATGGGTGTGTATATTGCTTAAACCTGTTGTAGTTATGCGATGTCTCTTGATCACCTGTTTCATAATGATAATTTGACTAAAGATTATGGAATTGTGGCATGTGTTGCCTTGGTATGTGTTGTCTTGGCATGCGTTGCCCTGGCCTGTATGGCCACTAATAAAATTTGTTGTGCTATGACTAGGGTGATCATTGGCCAGGTTGACTCCAAAATGTTTTCGCTCGGGCGAGTGATCGTGCAGTAAAGGGGGTGCAGAGAGCACACTGGGATGAGGAGGTCTTGCCTAAGCATCTACTAAGGATTTAACCTTGTAAGCCATTGATCCGGACCATACCGTGCAACCACAAGTCCATTATGGGGTGGACTTGGCCAACTAATTGGCAATGCTTTGATTCGGTTCCGTTTTGGTGAAAGTGTGTAAGACCTGGGATATACACGCACACTTGGCGCAAGAGTGGGCTAGGAAGGCGAAACCTTAGCGAGCGGAATTGAGTCAAGGCGGCACCTTGTAAAGGCCTTGTCACGTGTTCTAGCCTGCTTACCTAAGGTCGTGAGCAGGGGCATCGATGGGTGCCATACAAACTAGAGAGGTCATGTCTTGTGGGTAAAGCTGTACAACCTCTGCAGAGTGTAAATCTATTCGAATAGCCGTGTCCCCGGTTATGGACATGCCTAGTGATTTCACGCAAGGAGTAGACTTTCTCAAAATTGTTGGTCTTGGTTGGCTCCGAGTGGTCTGGGCCGTGACCTGGGTGGTCACGAGAGGTTTGGGCAGTGATCAGGGTGGTTGTGTGTTGTTTTCAAAGAAATTTGTTTACTTATGTACTAATCTTTCAACTTGTGGTTTGCAATCTACTTACTGTATTTCAAGTCAATATTGCTTTCTGCAAAGTAACCATAAAGACCTCCTTGTCAAGCCTTACATGAATACTACTTGCATACATTCCCTACGGCTTGCTGAGTACATTCAAATTACTCACGGCTTTATGCCCTCTGGTTGATCAGCAGCTGACGAAGACCCAGGGTTCTCCGACCTCTTTGAAGAGGAGGTCCTCGAATACCTCTCGTGCTAGGACGTTCTCCACTCGATTGCCTGTGGGCATGTCGAATGGCCTCCATGTGTTCTTTTGTTTCCGCTGTGAGCTCTTTTGTTGTAGCCCTGTGCGGCAGACCCCTGTAAAAAGCTTGACCATAAGGTCTTTTGCTGTTATTATTGCTAAATTATCTGCTTCATCTATAGTTTGTTGTATGGTTGTGATCATATCGTTGTTGAACTGTGCGGACTAGCGACTGATCGTGGGACTAGTCCAGTTGGCACAGAGGGTCCCCGGGGGTTGCTTACCCAGGGCGTGACACTTACCAACAGATTTTGCCATTATGTACTGGCAGTATGACCTGGACAAACCTACATGGTCTTATCATTATGTGGTTGTCAAGCAAGGGTGTAATTGCACAAAGGTCTTCCTTAACTAAGGGTGGAAAAAGAGCCCGAAACTCGCAAGTCAGCTCAGCTCGTTAACAACTTGGCTCGAATTCGATCCCTTAACGAGCCGAGCCAGCAATTTAGCTCATTTTCTTAACGAGCCGAGTTCGAACTGGCTCGCGAGTTGCTCGTTTAGCTCGTTAAGAAAACCAGGCCCAGTCCACTGTGCACAGTGCCGAGTTAATGAGCCTAACAAGCTTTAACGAGTCGAGTTAACGAGTTTGCTAGTAACGAGTTTAGCATCAATTGTTAGTAACAAGACTAACGAGCCGAGTTAACAAGTTTGAACGAGCCGAACCGAGTTTGTTACTCTGCTTGTTAGCTTAACGAGCTTAGCTGAGCCAAGCTTGTTTCCTTAACGAGCCTTAACGACTCAAGCCGAGCCGAGCCAACTCATTATCCACCCCTATTCTTAACCGATTGGCACACGAGGTCTTTGACATGATAATAACACAATCTGCAACTTTGCGACGGCATTCAAATGCGAAAATGCCACTTTAGTACTAGTAGTATGTGATGCAGAGCTAGGGCGGGCAGAAAGCTCGAAGCTCGGGAGCTGCTCGAGCTCAGCTAGTAAAATTATAGGCCGAGCCAAGCCTCCTTCCCAGCTCGGTCTCTTAACTAGCCGAGCCGAGCTAGCCACTCGTCAACTCGTTATGAGCTCGGATTGTTAATTATTTTGGTGAGTGTAGTTGGACTATTTAGCTTGGGTGTGCGGATGATGGCTTTTTGATGTGGAAGTCTTTTAATTAGCTGGATATTTAAATTATTGTATGTGCATGTAACCATGTTAGCATGTTTGGACTAGAAATTGTTAGGATTGCTAATTGGCTTCTGTCTAATTGCCTATATTTTACTTGTATATTATGTGATTAGCAACGTTTTCATTTATATCGTCCTCCTGTTACTGGTATGTGTGCCAATAGCCAAAGCATGGATATCTCAACTGTTTGGTGCCTGTGGAAAGTGACGCACGTCTGAGTTTTTCGATAGGAGAAGCAGCAGTGTCAGATCGTTTCCACGGTGCGTGTAGGGAAAAGGAATAGAATAGTGGTGAAACTACGTATTTACATTTTTAAACGAATATAAATACAAATTCAAATATGCTCAAATGGAAATACGAATCGAATGTCATAATGAGTTTGAATCAAATATCTACTTAACTCGGTCGGATCAAAACACCAACGTAACTTATGCAATGTTAAGATACTAATGGCACTTCATTCTCATGCATTCACACTAACCATTTTAATTTACTTATTTCACGTAAAGGAACAATAATTCACATTAAATTAAAAAGACACATCCCACTAATTAGACATATTGTAATAAAATATGTATATTGCTTCATCGAATTCAAATACGAATAGTCAAATAAAATAACATTTTGGGTGAGAAAAATCCTTATCATGTTTGTATCCATATTTTTCATGCGACTTCAAATACGAATAGGAGAGAATTCGTTAATCAGTTGAGAAAATCTATATATCTTACCCAATTTGATAGTCTAATAATACAAATAATTTGTATCCATTACCCATCCGTTAATCAGTTGAGAAAATCTATATATCTTACCAAATTTGATAGTCTAATAATACAAATAATTTGTATCCATTACCCATACCTGCTTACGCGACAAGTGCAGGCGCTGGGAGCAGGCAAGTGCTTCGCAGCTGTCCCGTCTCATTGCAAAGCGTGCGAGCTGATGTCGTTGTCCTCGCGTGTTTGGGGGCTCACTTCAATCCGACAAGTTGTTTCGGACTTTCAGTAGCTTAGGGTTGGTGTAACCTTTTCAGCTTATGTTCTTCTTTCTTTTCCTGTTTCTGTCTCGCTCTTTTTTGCTAAACTACAGCGTGGCCTGGAGTTTTTAGCGTTGCTAGAGCTCTTGTTTTCTCTCCCGCTTAATGCAGCAGCGTGCAAAACATTTACGTGATCTCGGAAAAAAAGTAGTAGTATGTATTCTTAGTCGGATCGTAAAGGTTGTACAGTAATATTCTCTCCGTTTCATTATATTTCTTCATCTTTTCAAGAGTATCTGTTTTAATATATTTATCCATAGAGATAATTTAGAGTATAGTTATTGTAACTTTTTCACTCTCTACTACTATGTAAAAGCTTTGGAAGAGGTGTAAGTGATTGTGATATGTCATTTAATAGGAGTATGTATGATCATTTCTCATTAAATATTTCTTAGATTTAATATTTACTTAGTCTGTGCGTATCATGGACTGTAGACAAATATAACGAAATAGAGAGGGTATATACGGGTGTGTTTGGATGCATGAATCAGGTGGTGCCTGGATCGGATGGTTTGGAATATGTTATCGTCCATGCGTTTGGTTGGAAGAATGGAACGAAGCTGTCCGAGACGCACTGATTCAAGTCAAGGGAATATTCCACAAATATGTTGAACCAACTTATTCGACGAATTTGGCCGAACCACGCAATCCAGGGTGCCCTCGTCCACTCACGCCAGGTATCATTGTGTGCGCGCCACCACCGCCACCTCATGACCCTCTCTGCATCATGCCGCCCCCACACGTCGTTCCTGCTTCCTTGGTTAGACTCTCGCGCATCCCTTCTGCGTCATATGGTGTTCCACGATGACACAAGCGTTTCCCCTCAACCAATTTGGTACTTCTGCCACCGGAGCACCACGTAATCGCCGTCTTCCGTATGCACGGCCGAAACCACCTCCACCACCACCATCCACTCCTCGACGAGCTACTCTTCAATCCCTCTCTACCGGAGCTTCGCCTCACCTCCCTCTTCCTTCCACCACCACCCACTCCCGCTCTCCCTCCCCACGGCGTCGCCCCCACAGTGAGCCACCCGCGCGCTCAGGCTCCTACTGTTGGCCCACCACAGCTCCTCCCAGCCTCCATCACCCACTCCGGTAAGTCCCAAACACCTCCCTAATGCCTGTGCTCCCCCTACTTTCCTCCCTCCCCCTTCTCAGTGCCGCCACACTGCTCCGACCACAGGGCACCACCGCCCCCGTCCCGTGCCCTGTTATGACCGCAGGGCGCCACCGTCGGCCTGCCCTGGTAGGTGCCTGTCCACGACGTCACCACCCACGCGTTCGCCTCAGTGCCCCAACCCATTTTTTACCTCTTCGATCGTCGTCGACGATTCCCCATCGGCGCCGAGCCCCTCCCCGACAGCCCTCCCGTGCTCCTTTGTTCTGACTTCTGAGACATAGCAGCACAACAGCTTCCCCCTTCTCTACCGCTTTAGCCCTCTTTGAACACCTAATGACAATGGCCCCACCCAAATGAGTGACATTGTAACTAATTTAGGTAATTAGATATCAGTGGTTGATTTAGGGTAACTAATTTAGGTAATTTAAGGTAACTTAATCTCTAGTTGAGTTAATTAGTGGTTGATTTAAGGCAACTAATTTAGGTAATTAGATATTAATGAGTTTGCCATTAACAGTTAAATTTAAAGAACAAATTTAACTACAAGTTGTATATTTAGAAATGGTTAGTGTTTAACTACTCAAATAGTTCAATATGAGTGGGTCATGTTATAACTAAAAACTGCATTAAGTTAAAGAAGAGCTAGTAGTATGCTATTAACTTTTAAATTAAAATAGAAAACTTAACTAGATATTAAGTTAAGAAATTATAGATTAATTAGAAAAAGATCATATGTTGATCATTAATAGTTAGGTCAGAAAAGGAAGGAAAAAAAGGAGATGAAAGAAGAAAGAAAATGAAAAAGTAAAAAGAAAGAAAAGAAAGATAACATGAAGGTAATCTCACTAATGTAGGGAGAAGGTTACCGAACCAATCTCATCCCCACAACCAAACACAATCTCGTACTATTTATGTATCATCCCATATAACCAACAAAACATATTCGTATACCATATCATACCACCAACTAAACTGTTTGCATGTACTCGAATTCCCTTCCCTTCGGTTTTTCTCGGTCACATAAAAAAAATAAAAGAAGGGGAATCTTGGATTCTGTCCCATTTTGCGGATGGAGCTCTGGCGGTCTGACCGGCCATTAGTTGGCAGTCAGATCGGTTTAACCCTGTTTCTTTGTAACTTTACCTCCAACGGCTAGTTTTTGTGTGTGAGCTATAAATACCCACCTTGGCTGGTGGTGGAGGTTGTTGTTGCTGGTGCTATTCATTCATTGAGCAAAAGAGCAAGCCCTCTCATCTCTTTTTGTGCATGTGTTGCACTTAGTGAGCTTAGAGAGCAAACCCTAATTGCATGTTTTGTATTAAGTAGTGTATTGTGTATCCATTGAGCTTAGACACTTGATTCGTTCAAGTGTGAGTCTTCGACTTGTTACTCTTGGTGTTTGCTGACACCTAGATGGCGTGGAGGCGTCGTGGTCTGGTGATCTTCTCAAGAAGCTTGTGAGAAGGCCCGGCGTTTGTGAGTGGCTTGGTGCTCGCCATCTCCGGAGTGGAGAAAGAGCAACCCCTAGTGGATCGAGGTGTTGGTTCGTGTTGGAACCGGCCCAAGTGGTTGGACTTACCTTGGAGGTGTTGGCTTAATTCGTGGAGCCGGTCCAATTTGTTTGGGCTTACCTCAACGTGGATTAAGGGAGACCGGCAAGTCTCCGATCACCACGGTAAAACATCATTGTGTCATTGTAGTTTATTTTACTTTGTGCTTTACTATATTGCAATTTACATTCATAGAATTAAATTGCTTACTTATCTTTGTATGATTGCTTTCATTATCAATAGTCTTCTTGTTGGTGCACTTAGCAAAGATTAGTTGATTTAGGTTTTAATTGTGAAAAACCGAATTGATTTACAATTCCACATAAAACTCGATTTTAGCCAAAGAAAGTTTTAAAACCGCTTATTCACCCCCCTCTAGTCGGCCTCCTCGATCTTACACTCACCACCACCTCACCCTCATAGCCCCTCTCTGTTCGCGGCCACCGCCCCCACACGCCGTTCCTGCTTCCCTGGTCAGACTCTCGTCGTCCCTTCTGCGTCACATGGTGTTCCATGACGCCACAAGCGTTTCCCCTTAACCAATTTGGCACTTCTGCAACCGGAACACCGTGTAATCACTGTCTTCCCCGTGCGCGGCCGAAAGCACCTCCACTGCCACCATCCTCTCCTCGGCGAGCTACTCTTCAATCCCTCTCTACCGGAGCTTCGCCTCACCTCCCTCTTCCTTCCCCCACCACCCACTCCCGCTCTCCCTCCCCATGGCGCTGCCCCCACGGTGAGCCACCCGCGCGCTTAGGCTCCTACTGCTGGCCCGCCACGGCTCCTCCCCATCGCCATCACCCAGTCCGGTGAGTCCCAAACACCTCCCTGATGCCTGTGCTCCCGCCACACGACTCCGACCACAGGGTGCCACCGCCCCCCCCCCACGTCCCGTGCCCTGCTCTGTCCATAGGGCGCCACCGCCAGCCTGCCTTGGTGGGTGCACGTCCATGATGTCACCACCCACACGTTCGCCTCGGTGCCCCAACCCATTTTTGACCTCTCCGGTCGTCGTCGACGATTCCCCATCGATGCCGAGCCCCTCCTCGACAGCCCTCCCGTGCTCCTCTGTTCTGACTTCTGAGACATAGCAGCACAACAGCTTCCCCCTTCTCTACCGCTTTAGCTCTCTTTGAACACCCAATGACAATGGCCCCAGCCAAATCAAATGAGTGACACTGTAACTAATTTAGGTAATTAGATATCAGTGGTTGATTTAGGGTAACTAATTTAGGTAATTTAAGGTAACTTAATCTCTAGTTGAGTTAATTAGTGGTTGATTTAAGGTAACTAATTTAGGTAATTAGATATTAATGAGTTTGCCATTAACAATTAAATTTAAAGAACAAATTTAACTACAAGTTGTATATTTAGAAATAGTTAGTGTTTAACTATTCAAATAGTTCAATATGAGTGGGTCACGTTGTAACTAAAAAGCGCATTAAGTTAAAGAAGAGATAGTAGTATATTATTAACATTTAAATTAAAATAGAGAACTTAACTAGATATTAAGTTAAGAAATTATATATTAATTAGAAAAAGATCATATGTTGATCATTAATAGTTTGGTTAGAAAAGGAAGGAAGAAAAGGAGAAGAAAGAAAATGAAAAGGTAAAGGTAAAGGTAAAAAGAAAGAAAAGAAAAATAACATGACGATAATCTCAGCAATGTAGGGAGAAGGTTATCGAACCAATCACATCCCCTCAACCGAACACAATCTCGTACTATTTCTGTATCATCTCATATAATTAACAAAACATATTCGTATACCATATCATATCACCAACTAAACAGTCTGCATGTACCATCTCATTCAGGATGAACTCATCCTACTTGTATCATCCCATCACATTCAGCATCATCCCACCAACCAAACACACTCTAGCAAAAACACCTTAACTGCGCACAGCTGGGCAAACGAAGGACAAACAAATCTACCCACAAGGTCTGGTTGCACAGAATATCTGGAGACCATACCGAGACAAGAACACCGCAAGTGACACGTCGAGCCGAGAGCTGCGCACGGCGCACACATAGAATTGCCGCGGACGGCAGCGGTAGGCCGCAACCCTCGGGCCGTGAGCAAAATGGGCGAGGCGTCCTCACGGTGGGCGTCGGCCGCTGCGGCGTACGGCTACGAGCGCAACCCGCGGTGGACGGAGTACCACGGGAGCTCCGCCGTGCCGCCCCCACCTCGCCTCCCATCCCCACGTCCGCGCTCACCTCCAGCACAGGTTCTACCGCCGCTTCGTCGTACGCACTCTCCCACCGAAAATTTATTTCTGCTCCAACTAGTACTCCGTAGTTTGCATTCCAATTCAGACGCTGCATTTCGAATCGGGAGTGTGCATCTGCGCCGGTGGTGGCGTCCTGCGTTCGGGATTTTTCGAGACCTGGTGTGGTTGCTTTCGCTCCTTTTCCACTCGAATTCCCTTCCCTTCGGTTTTTCTCGGTCACAGAAAAAATAAAAGAATCTTGGAGCCCGTCCCATTTTGCGGTATCACCCCTGAACTGTCCATAATCACGGGGCCCTCGCGGCGCAGTGGTTGCTGTCGTGCCGTGTGGGCTAGTGGTCGTCACCTGTGTGGGCTAGTGGTAGTCACAACGAATCATAAATGGCCTGCATTGCAAAGAAGAAAAATCAGCGTTGGGAAAGAGTGGAAAAGAAAGGAGAGGGAGGGAGACAGGGAGTCAGTCTTCTTCCTCTGTCTCTGTGCTGCCCTGCGCCTTTGCTTCGGAGTTTGCCAAGTTTAGATTCGAGGAGCCTCTCCTCTCTCTCTCTCTCTCTCTCTTCTTGCCTGGGCTGTATCGGAATCCGCGATTGGCTCCGTTCCAACAGCACAAGCCAAGAATTATTTGACACGCAGGTTAGGTTTCGCTGTGCTTATCTCCATTCGCTGTTCTGTTCTGTTCTGTACTGTGCTACCTCATTTGACTTTGCTAATCCCCAAGCCCGATTTGGCTCCCCGCATTGCGCACAACTGCCCCTCTTGCTGGCGCCCCTGCCACATAAGCCTGAGTTGTTTGGCGGCCACAAAAAACTCGGTTTTTTTTTTGCAAGAAGTACGATGCGTGAGGGGGATCTTGAGCGAGAGTGTAGGATCCAATGTTGTAAGCCCGAGCCATGTCTAATTTCTGAAGGGATAACTTGCGGAGGCTCAAGATTCTCATTTTTTGCGCCTATGTCTTCCTCTTTCGCCGGTTTCGAGCTTGTGAAGAAGCAGGCGATGCAATGGCGTAAAGATTCTGTTCTCCTATTGAATTAGGCATCTTGAGGATAGGAAGGGCGGAGGGAATAGGGCTCCTTTCTCTCTCCTTTCTTTCGCTGAAGTCATTCAGTGCATTCTTGCCTCCTTGGTGATATGTTTCAGAGCTAACCTCTCTCTTCAAGATTTCTAGAACTGAAACTGTCGCTTGTGAATGTTTTAGAATTTAGATTCTACCCGTTCAGATTCAGAAAAAAATTGTTTGGTTTTATGTAGAATGTTTAGTATTCAGTTCCTATAATTGGTGCAGCTGTTTGATTAGCTCTGCACAGGATTTTGTGGTGAACTGAAAGATTGACACATTCTAAGCTCAATCCTTTTGTAGATGCTGTCAGTGGTCGTTTTGGGAAAGCAAGTATTTCAGCAATGGAATAAGGATATCTGATACTGCTCTGTTAGTTGAATTAGTTCCCATTTTAGTGATTCATAGGCCCTGGCCAGTGCCCATTTGACTCTCTGCCAGCGTGCTAGGTTGTGAGTCTCATTCCTTGCATTATGCAAGTTAGAAGGCTCAGTATATACGATTATGAAAAATGCAAATGGGAAGGAATCGTGTAAAGTATTGGAATCTGAAACGGTGAGCAGGGTGAAATAATTGAAGTTTTATAGTAGTGAGAGAATGATCGATTTCCTCGCAGTGAGAGAGAGAGAGAATGATAGATTTGATGTTTTAGGGCTATGTTCATTGTGTACGATGGACAGTACTGTACCATTTTCTACGAGTCATTGAAATCTGTAGTTATTTTTACACAAACTGCCTTCCTTTTATCATGCTATTGATGTTGAAGCTGTGATGTGGAATGGCTAATATATTTTTTCTATATCCTTTTGGGGATCTATTTGGATATGCAAGACATGGTTCTACAGCAGCTTAGGTTTGTTTCTTGCTTACTCTGGTTGTAGGATCCTGATTTTGTTGGTGAAGGAATGTCCTCAACCACCTCTTCCCAGTCCTCAGCATCGCCAGGGAGCGTATCTACATCAGCTAGCGATAATGCAAGACCTCCTGATCCAGGTGATAAGAAGCATATTGTAGTGTTGTATGATCTTCATCTAGAGACTACAAACCTAATTATTCATAGCCTTCCTCATCTGCCAATTTGATCTTCATGGATTTTGTAGGGACTAATTCTGCTGGACCGGCAAGAAGCAGACTTGCATTACAGTTGGATCAGCGGTCATTACATTTTTCCGTTAGTGCTTGGGTAAATGGCTTAAACAAGACAATTATATTTTGTCAGCAATTATTGTATCAGAAGTAAATTTATATATGTTGAAATCAATCCATTGCTGAAGATCTCGTTGTCTCAATTGGCACGCCTCTTGAAGTAGCAGACCCATCTCAGTTGGAAATTCCACCAGATAATTATGTTTAGGCTTAGTTGAAGGGAGTGTAAAACAACATCTAATTTGTGGAAGTGAGACATCAATCAGACCAACTGCTAGTCCAAGGATATTTTATTTTAGGCAGGCCTGCAAGCTAGCATTCTATGAGAGTACCTTCATCTAGAGCCCTAATAGAAGTTCAGTTTCAGAATTCTTCATAAGTGAATGGATGGTCAGGATTCATTAATGATTAATCATATTATTATAGTAATAGGCATACACTATACCAGATGAACTCAGTGTTCAGCCATTTTATTTATTTATTGGAGTGGAAATACCTGAAGATTGATCTTTAATTTTCTTAGGAACAAGATCTTAGTGCCTATATTGCTTAAACAACCGACTTAGTTACTGGATCTACTATACTTTTGCATAGCATGCTTTCTTTGTGTATTTTAGCATATATGTTTCTGGGGGATGCATCAAATTATCAATAGATTTTATCAGTATCAGTGCCCCAACTTGTGACAGTACCTACTTTAATCTGTCTTGTAGGCTTTGTTTTAGCTTCCATGTATTAATGACGAGCAATGACACAGTTTTGTGTTGACATGTCCAAAATAATCTAGCTAATAATTAATAAATAGTCGTATTGTCGTTATTATACACCATTTGTTTTCTTCTTTTTTTTCTGACAGGTTCTTATTGTTGCGTTGATTGGCATCCTTCCAATGGCACCACGACAACTGCAATACAAGGGATATCGTTTGTCACTTCTAGGCACAACCTGTACCACAGGTTATGCTTTATTTGCTTTTTATGGGGTCAGTAACATGAAATTGAGTATTCCAATTATTATTTTATTCTTCCCACCTTAGATACCTTGCACTACTTACCATTTTCCCTTTCTATCAGCTACCCAGAGCAGGAAACATGCAAGTTGTTCAGGCATGGTGTCACCATGTAACTTCATCGAAGGATTTTATACCGTTCATGTACTCCCTTATGTTTGTTACGTCTAAACTTCACTTGAAGCGTAAGCATATGAGTTGTTTACTTTGATATGAAATTTGTCATATTACAACCTAAACTCTTTGTTTCCTTATGCATAATTAGATAATCTTTTCTGGCAGTTGTTTTGGTGCCGGTAATTTGTTGGGCACTTGAACATGTGGCCAGATTTCTACGGCGCCATTTTACTAATTCGTCTCTGTATAGGTAAGTGGACCTGACAGATTTCCGTGCACAAAATGTTTTGTCTTCTATGCATACAAAATGCATGCTATCATTGACAGCTTTTAGGATAAAGAAACAATAGTTTAGGCATGATCTGCCTATTCATGGTTTAAGTTGTTGTCTTGACTTCTTTTTTTGATTACATGATATGAGTTACTTTCATCTCTCTGGGCTTGCAAGACCTGTAAAGCCATCGTAATACTAGTGAAGGGCGCAGTCTCGGTGGTGGTCGTTGTAGCCTTTTTATGCAAGGGCGAACACAATAGTTAAATATGTCTGAGTCCATCAGCTGTAAAACACAAAACATAAATGCTTTGTGTAGGAATTTTGCATGTTAACAAGCTGATCAGGCGCAAAACAATCATTTCTTCTGAACTGAATGCTGCTAACAAGTAATTGCAATGTTTGGCCTGTTGAAATGCTGGTAAATGGATTATAACGATTGCATGTGTCGCTAATTTGTAGGACATACCTGGAGCAACCTTGCACATGGGTTGAGACAAACATAACTGCAGTCAACTTTCTGAGATCAAATGCAGAGATTTTGTTGGGCTTTCTTTTGATCTTATCCCTGTTCTCGTCAGTAGACCCTAGCCTTTTTCATTTTTCATTTCCCTCTCCCATTAGCTACTTAACTTTAATTATTATTATTTTACTTGTGTAGGCGACAACGCAATGCTATGCAAACATTCATGTACTGGCAGGTTAGTTTCCACTTAAAACATCGATTAGTATCTCTGAATGATCTACTTCTTGTTTTCTATTAACTGCAATGTTGACTTTTTCACAGATTATACTGATCTGTGAAGTGTGTCATCACATTAGGAGTGTTCAATTCTCTGCATTGCTGGCCCTAATTGACATATAGTTTGTATCTCTAATACAATAATATTTTAGTTGCTGCAAATATTTTCCCCTGTAACAAAGTGCTCATTGAATTCTACAACAAATGGAAAAAGTATCACATAACACTTAATTTTTTAATGCACTTGTATAGACTTGCATAACGTCAACATGGCTAAGCCTAAAATGTTGGTGATTTGCACATCCAATTATGGATGGATGGCTTTCAATAATCTAAAGATTGTGCCAACTGACCAAACTCGAGCATACACCATTTGCATTTAGAAGAGGATCTAGGCAACGACTGTTGCGTCTGCTATTCTGTTAAGCTCTGTTGTCGGGTTGTTGCTGTGGTCGGTACTGTTGTTTGTCCGACAATAGCGCTTTGTTGCTTTTGGTTTCCTGAATTATAAAGCTGGCAAGTGGCAGCCCCAGTGACTCCTGCTTCCTAATAAAGCCGGACAGAGGACAATGTCTTTTGGTATAAATAATCGTTGCGTCTGAATGGCTAAACTGGTAGCATCAGCTACATCCTGGAATATTTCATAGAAGTACCAATACTTTATTTTCAGCCCAATAAACAATACTTGTTTGTTTGAAGGTAAAAGAGGAATTTGCATGATGCTTTCCTTGCAAGTCAGATTGTACTATTGTAGACGAACTTTTTACTGTATTAGCAGAATATGATGGATGTCTCAGCAAATTCCTACCTCACTCTCTTTATCCGGTATTGCAGTTGCTGAAGCTCATGTATCACTCTCCTTTCACTGCTGGTTATCACAGAGCTATCTGGCTTAAAATTGGCCGGACAGTTAACCCCTATATCCACCGTTACACCCCTTTTCTTCATGACCCCATAAATGCTGGCATGAGATGGTGGTTCAGGTAGAATGGATATGGCTCATGTAGTCATGGAAAGGAAGAAGAATGTTTTTGGAAAAATTTCACACTTAACCCAAGGAGGATCTTTTTAGCAAGGTGCAGCTTGTGAGTGACGTCTTATTAGTCCTTTCTCTCTTTTTTTGCGACATTTTGCTGGTGACAATTTTTAGTTAGTGATCAGTAACTCCTGTAACTTTGCCCGTGATTGTAGAACTTAGTCGAGATCTTGATATTATGACCAGTTTGCCATGAAGTGAAAATGGAGAAGTAATTTATTATTATGTAATTGAATTACGTGTTCTCACTTGCTGACTTTAGTGACTCCTAACAGTTTGTATCAAGCCATATTGTGGAATCGAAACTATTCATCTACACTCCCACGCTAAAGGTTGTCTTTCAGCTCCTGTACATGAGTAGTCAAATATTTTGGGTACCGAATTCAATATGGTTCAACCTGACCTTTTCCAGTAGCTGATAGTGTAATCGAACATATTTTACGTAACCATGTTACTGTTTTTGTTATCACTTAAACCTAAACAGAAGCAGTTTAAGTTTTACAGAAGGCGTGTATTACAAAATACAAGTTCCGTATATGTAACCAGTAATCACAAACTACCTGAACTACAGCTAGCTAATTCCTAGAGTAACTCTGCTAGTACGTCGTAACTAGAAACCACCACCCCTGAGAGCAAGGACAAGATGCAGGACGGAGCCAGCCTCCATCCTGTAGTCCCGGGCGGTCTTGTCGTCGGCGAGCTGCTTGCCGCTAAAGATGGGCCTCTGCTGCACGGGCGGGATCCCCTCCCTCTCCTCGACGCGCTCCTTATCCTGTCCGCCGTGTCCGTGGGGTCGATGTCGACGTCGATTTCCTTGCCGGTGAGCGTCTTGACCTTGATCCTGGAGCCGCCCCGGAGCCGGAGGACGAGGTGCAGCGTCGACTCCTTCTGCACGTTATAGTCGGCCAGCGTGCGGCCGTCCTCCAGCTGCTTGCCGGCGAAGATGAGGCGCTGCTGTTCCGGCGGGATGCCATCCTTGTTCTGGATCTTCGCCTTGAGGTTGTCGACCGTATCGTTGCTCTCCACCTCCAGGGTGTTGGTCTTCCCCGTCAGGGTCTTCGTCTTCGATCTCGAGTTCTCGACGAACGATCGATGATTTACGAACAAGCTGGAGAAAACCGCGAGGCTTTGCTTGCTTTGGTAGATGGGGTTCTGCGACCGAGTCTTCGGCTGAATTGGCCGATTTTTATTTGTAAAAGTAAAAGTAGTTTATTGGTACAAAATTATAAAAATAGTACCACAACAGATTAGACAGTTCATATACCGTGTTCCTAGTCTATGGAAGCTAGATACTGCGTTCCCAGCTCGCAGAAGCCACGAAAGTAGCACCTCTCGTACGAAATTACAAAAATGATACCGCGACAGGTTAGACAGTCCAAATACCACGCTTCCAGCCCACGGAAGCCACAATTTGGTTTTTTGTCCTTTAGTGATCAAGTTTTTTTTGTCCTTTAGTGATTACGTTATTTGTCCTTTAGTGATCAAGTTTTCCATCCTTTAATTATCAAGTTGATTAGCCTTTAGTGATTAAGTGATTAAGCATGCATAGAGCCGTTCCTACCATGGACTGAAAGCGGAGTATGTTCCTTCAGCTTCCGCGCAGGGGCGGACCCACCTAGGTTCGTGTGTTCAGCTGAACACATGAAAATTTTGGGCAAAGAATGAGTATATATGCGGTATAATACATGTATATACTAGAAATAGGGTTAAATCAGCATGTGATGTACTCAAAACCTCGTTCCGTTAGACCACACTCGCGGCCCACTCGATACTCGTACAACCCACCAAAACCAGGCATTTTCGGCTCCACATTTGGCCACTGGACCACTGGCTTCCGCCTTCCCGGTTTCCCTCATAAGGCTACAATGCAATGGCTCGACCCAATCAATATCCCAAGGCCCATTTAGGCAAACCCTAGCCAACTAACTCATATCTATCTCGATCTCACATTCTCTCCCTCAGAAACACACACATACAACCATCCTTGCGGCGCCTTGGCCCTTGTGGCTTGCGGCGAAGCGGTGTGAGGCGGCTGCACGGGTGGTGGCTCGGGAGAATGGGAGGCCGAAGAAGCGGCGATCGGCTACGGCCTCCAGCGACCGAAGCCGACCTCCAAGAAAGGCGCCAATGGTGTGCCGACCCATGAGGCGATCGAGCGAGGCGCGCCGCGCGCCGCAGGCCGCTCGAGGACCGAGGCCGAGGCGGGCCGACGGCGGTGGCGGGGCAAAGCACGTGGACGTGGCCGGTGGCCATGGCCATCTGGTGATGCTAGTTTTGTTTCATCAGTTTTTTTTGTTGTGAGTCATTTGCCAAATATCATCAGTCAAGCAGCCAAAAATGTCTTTTACTACCAAAGTTCATTCATACGTTTTGAGACAAGTTCATTCACCACGAATTCACATCCTGCCAGAAGAAACATACACGTGTTTGTTCTATCAAAGAATGGATTTTGTTGATAAAAGAAGATGCAAAGAAGAAGGAGGTGGTGCGTCGCGGCGGCCGAAATTGCCGAAGGGACGAGGCGATGGAGCTGAGGGGCTAGTTCAGGCCGAGCGGGATGGGGCAACGACCGTGTGTGGCGGCGGCCGAGGAGAGGGGAAGGGAGCGTGCAGAGGGGTGGCCGAACTGGCGATGGAGAGCCGCAAGAAGGCAGCCGCGCCGTATGCACGTCGACATTAGCAGCTACACAGGGACACATGTGTGTGAATTGAATCCCAATTACCAAATCCTGGGTTTGCCACTGATTGGCGAACATGCAAAGCAATTCACTGCCGCTATGGTATGCTTAAAAATGCAATGCATTTATATTAATTATTTTACAGGAGTATTTGGTAGCTTTCATTCGGTATTAAAACTCAAAAGATGCTAGTTCACTGAATTTATTGATAACTAATACAGTTCATTAGTCTACTTTTGAAGTCTATCTCTAGTTTTTCTTTCTTTGTTTCACATTTCATAATCCAAGTGCCGAGTAGCATACCAGCATTCTCTAATCAGGCTAGATGAATTGACTTGATGAACTGTGGAATTGTTGGGGCTCTATCAATTAGGACTTGGTGATTTATGAAAAGTGCTATGATGTTGTTTGCAAAAAAACAAATTATGGGATGTTATTTGCAATTACATGCACAAAGAGAGGACCCTAATAATTCAAGAATAGACTGACAGCCACAAATCAGATAAGTATCTTCTCGTTTATATGAATTATTCGACTTCCACCGACCACTAGTGAAACACAAATGTGTGAATTATTCAACTTTCTAAGAAAACCATTGGACAATATTTTTTTATAACTTTGAACACTCATCCTGAAAATCCTGGGCCCGCCATTGCTTCCGCGGCCAGAAGTGCAGTACGTGGTTTTCGCGGACTAGGAGCACGGTACTTGGCTTCTGCGGATGTCGGGACCCAAATATGTAAATCTAGACTCTCTGTGTATAATGCACTAGTCCAGGATCATGCCAGTGCACACAGTGTCAATATAGATGAATATCATTCCACGCAAGACGGATATAAGAATAAACAACTAATTTTATTAATAAATAGGAGTAGTGACCTTATGGCCAAGTTTACATTTATTAAGCCACGCGGGGCTGACACTAAATAAAGAGACGGCAGCGGAACGAAAGCAACTCCAGCGGATACCCATCGACTCGCCACAGGCAACCGACTGTGATTAAGACCTAATGATCACCATCCTCGTATAGCTCATCCCCAAAAGCAGGTGAAGACTTCTCCACTTCGGCTGAATGATTACAGCAAGAATGAGTACTCAACAAGTTGTACCACAAAATGCAAATATAGATAATGACTTATTCCAAAGAAAATGACTTCTATGGTTATTTTGTAATAAAGCAGCATTTGCAATTGAATACAAATAATAGATTGAAAGCGTAATTTAAAACAAATAACAATAATAGTTTTAACAAGTATTTCCACAAAGCTCACATATCCTAATCAGTTTCTTTCACACAGTTGCATAAGTTCCCCCACACAATTGTCCATTCCGAATTGTTTTTATGAAAATTTACCCCTCGTGTGAAACCTCGAGCATGTCCATGATCGCGGATGCGGCTATTCGCATAGATTAATTAACAGTCTGCAGAGGTAGTACACTTTACCCACATGATATAACCAATGTAACTAGCACCAATCATAACAAAATCTTTCGAAAGTTTTATCTCAACAATTAACTCTCCCGATGTGCATATAGTCGATCCCAACCTCACTCACTGGTCCGACACACACCGTTGGACCTGGAGACAGTGAACCTCCCATAAATGTGACTTTTAGAATAGTCCACACCTCCACCCATTACTAAACCTACTATCTCAGTAGTTAATGTCAAAATTCCACAACGCACCAAGTTAGGCCTGTCCCATTAGGCATGTGGTTGTACAGTTGTGGTCCCAACACAAGTCCATCATATCACCAATCCTTTCCACTCGCCTCAGTCTAAATCTTTTCCCACCCTGTTGGTTAAGTGCATCACATTCCATCAATAAGTAACAACATACAACACACAGTCTTTTCATAACATATTCCATAATCATTTAGTCAAGTTTATATCTTAAAATGATATCAATAACCCATTACATAGCTAAGCAGACTATTCGTGTCTAACCAACCCACGTTGGTGCTATGATAATCCAACTAATAATTAACCAAGCTAGGCTGACAAAAGATCATGGTAATACAATAGGCAAAGTGGATATAATCAAATGGGTGAATAGCTAATCCCAAAATATTTAAATAATTATTTAAAGTAAAATGCAATAATTTGAATCAATATAATTTTGAAAAACTGGGTTCAACATGGTCAAAGGTACAACTTGCCTTAGAACAAGCCTGATCAACTTCTCCTTCCTCAAAAGCTCCTGAAGTATCAACGTCTACTCGCAAACGAAAGCGAAAAGCAAATAAATACAAAAATAACAATAAATAAACTCCAAAAATTAAATAAAAATCTCAGGAAGGTAGATCTTGAATTTATATGAATTTATAAACTTGAATGGATTCAATCGGAGTTCGTATAAGAAAGATCGGGCTCTCGAAAGATTTAAATCTAAGAAAAAGAGAAAGGGATTACTATTTTGAATTTTCAGAATTTCTAAAGAAAACCCCAAATTATTGCATCAGCATGATGTCAGCAATGATATCAGAATTAAAAGAAAATCTGAAAAATAGGAAACAGAGGCTGACATGTGGAACTCTTGGTCTATGGACCAAGTCCACGGCTCTGGCTCATGGTTCCATGGCTCACTTGTATATGGAATAGTAGATATGACATGTGGGGTCACATGTCCGAGAAACGGCTCACGGCAGACTAGGTTTAGGGTTGGGGTTTTGGTACAGGTGGCGCTAACGCGTCTCACACGTGGCGGTGATGAGGCTGACATGCAAGCAGCCACGTTGACTAAAATTGACGGCTGTCACAGCTCGACGACGGCAACGGCGAACGACGGCAAAAGGTTGTCATCGCCGACATGCTTGTGCTCGGGCGAATCCATCGAGCGGCTCCGATGCGGCAGCATGGATCATCAAGGTCTTCAATGGCGATGAGTGCGAAGACGGTGGCTTGGGTTGATGGCTAATCGACGGCGAAGGGTTTCGGCGGGGTCTTGGACACACGTGTTGGGTTCCTGAGGCTCTAGCGATGCTAATGGGTGGCGCACCGGACCCAAAGGTCGTCAGTGGTGACTAGAACACGGCGGCGATGGTGAAGCAGAGCGGCGATGAGGGTTTCGGCGGTGCAGCAGTGCTACGGTGATCCTCCAGCGACAAGATGGTGTGCACCAGATAGAACACGTCGAGGTGAACCTGGTGGTGTAGACGATGGTGACAGGGGATCACTGGTGGCGACAGAATTGAAGAAATCCCAAGATGGCGGCGCTAGGTTTAGATCTCCAAATCCAGCGAAGTGGCGGCGATCTAGGGCTTCGGGCTTCAGGGGATTTGCGGCGGAGGCTGAGGCGATCGGTTTGACACGCAAGCCGAGGGCTTTTATAGCCTGTAGCGGCGGGGCTAAGGGAGAGTCCGAGCGCGACACGGCAACGGAGATGATGAACAGTGCACAGAGACGGACCCACAAATCATCGGCAAAGGCTAGGTTGAGCTAGCGTTGCACACACCACGTGCGATCGACAGTGGGTCCCAATTGCCGTCGTAGGGCAAAACTCTGTGAGCGAGTGAAATGGCGCGAGATGGGCTAGCAAAAAATGGGCTGGCTTTGGAATAGGGTTGGTCCAAGGAAATAGAATTCAACCGAAAGGATTTACTTAGATTTTAAATAGCTTTTCTATTTTAGAAATACCAGAAATCCAAATGGCAAATTAAAATACCAAATAAACTCAAAAAAATTCTAGAAAAACCTAGAATTTTTTCCAAGCACAAGGAACTCAAATAAAATAGTTTTGGAATTAATTGATATTCATATTAGTCACATTAAATTGTTTTGACATTCAAAAGTGTCGTTTAAGCTTGATTAAATCCAAATAAAATTTGGTGAATTTTTCTATAGGACTAAACTAATCAAAAGGTTTTAAAACTCAAAAAATTAGGGTGTTACACTGGACTAGGAGCACGGTAGGGGACACGTGTTGCCTGTCTGACCTACCACGGTGCCATTTTTACAATTTTGGATGTGCGGGGCGAGAGGGGGTTACATTTGCTATCTATTATCTTATTAAAACAGAGTCAAAAGAAGTCATAATATTCGCTCTCAAGGGTTAGAAATTCCCACGTCAATCGGTGAAAAAAGAAATACCCACACTGTTGATCGTGGTGGGTCCAGATTATAACGGTCTAGATTAAAAGAAAGAGTTCATGGCAAGTACAATAAAACTAAAATTTGAAATCAAAATAAATAAAATCAACAATTTGATTTCCATACAAATTCCTAAGTAAAAGAGGCCATGTCAAGTACAATAAAATAGAAATTAGAATAAAAATAAAATAAAATCAACAATTTTATTTCCATACTAATTCCTATGTAAAATCCTTAAATAATTATAATTCAGAATAAAAAAATAGATTTGTATACAAAATCTAACAAAATAAACCAAAATTTGAATTAAAAATAAAATAAATTGTAATTTGGAATAAAAATTAAATAATAATAGGCAATTAGATTTTTATATGAAATCCAAGCAAAAATAACTAAAATTTGGAATAAAAATAAAATAAAAATAGCTATGTGATTTCAACACTAATTCGCTAATAAAAGCCCTAAATAACGGTAATTCAAAATAAAAATTAGCAATTGGATTCAAATACGAGTTCCAAGAAAAAGAACTGAAATTGAATAAAAAAGAAAAAGGTAATTTGCAATTTGATTTCCATACTAATTCCAAAGTAAAATCCTAAATAACTAATATTTAGATTAATTTAAATAAATTTAGAAATTTGATTTTATACAAACTCTAATAAAAATAACTCAAATATTGAATAAAAACAAAATTTCTAACGAGGATGGCTCGAATGGTGTTGGAGGAGATACAAAAGAAGCCACTACGTTTGCTCTTAAGATCATGTGTTTCTATTGTTGCTTCCTATGGAATACAAATAAAAAATAACTAAAATTTTGATTAAAAATACAAGTTATAACGAGGATAGCACGAGTGGTTTCGGAGGTGACCACGAAAGAATGCAATGACATCGATTTGTCCTGTAAGAAGACATTGACCCACAGGAAGCGAAGAGTTGAAGCGGCAACGACGGAGATGAGGACAATGTCATGCTGCTGGCCGGAGTCATTGAAGAGAAAATCCAGTTTTGAAGGAGCCAAGGGTCGTGATGATAAGTGGTGAGTGTCGGTGCTGTTGAAGAAGTTAGTGGCTAAAGAAGCTTGATAATGGGGAAGCCCTAGCAGAGAGGAGATGAAACTTTGCATTGAAGATGAGCTATGGACAATATAAGGTCATTAGGTAGCTAGGAGCATGTCATTACTGGCGAGGGACACGTCGCCGCCGACGATGACGAAAAGATTCTTCGTGTCATTAGATAACAACTAAAGTAGACATACCGACATTAGTGAAGATGGGGGGTCATCACAGTTAGTGAGGAAGCCACAACGTTGAGTTGTCCAACGTCGAAAAAGAGGAGTGACCGACATGAGAGAAGATGACACCAAACATGTATAACATAATGCGTGCGTATGTACGTGCATGCAACCATTCAAATAGAAGCGTGACGTACATAGGCAGAGGAGCAAAAAGCATGGAGTAGAGATGACACAGCCATAGGGAATATGCTTGGGTCACCGGAGGGAGCATGACATTTGTCCCCAGTTGGGATCGGCGATCGTTGCATCTGTATGCGTGTTGATGTCGTAATGGCTAGCATTAAACAATAATTGCGGAGAAGTAGAAGATAACTATATGGTAAAGTATTGCATTGTAAGAGGTAGAAGCTGAGAGATATCAATCAAGAGTTGAGCTTACTGTTGGAGGTTGAAGCAAAAAAGTTGTGACGGCGAGAAGAGAAAAGTCACACAGTTGGGTGGAGCAACTAGTGTGTGAGGGAAGATAATTTCAAGGTAGGTCGCCCATGGTGCATCGGTGTATGCGTATGTAAACTAACAAGATAATTTACCGCACACATAATCAATGTATTGCTTGATGGTTGCACACATAATCAATGGATCGGCGATGGTTGCATCTGTATGCGTGTTGATGTCGTAATAGCTAGCATTAAATAATAATTAGGGAGAAGTAGAAGATAACTATACGGTAAAGTATTGCATTGTAAGGTGTAGGACCAGAAAGGCGCCTAGAAGGGGGGGGTGAATAGATGCTTTCTCTATTTTTTACCTCGATCGAACTCAACACTACTTACACTCCAATAGCTATAAAAGTTATGAAAATCTGTATACAAGCACAGTGGATAGCCTGTGTTGAATCCGATCAAACCCCGAAGCAAAAGGCCCAAAACACAGAAAATAAACCCTCGGGTCCGGACTGACCGACATCTATCGCGGTCGGACGGTGAAGCGGATCTGACAAAGTGCTTACGCGGTCCGACCGGACCGACCGTAAACAATGCAATGATCCAAAAACCAAAACGAAAATTGGTCTAACGTTTGATCTACACGGCCAAACTTGACCAAATTTGGAACATACCTTCCTAAGGATATTAGGAACCTATTCCAAGCAACGATCGAGTAGATCCACATCAAAGTTTCAACCTTTTTCAATTTGAATGAATATTGGTTCAAAACCGGGCAAGAATAAAAACTAGATCCAAACACTTGCTCGTGGGAGATTGATGATCTAGATGATTCTAGATGTATTCTCACACATCACAGCAAAAATCACCAAATAAGGAGGAAGAACACAAAGAGAACTCATCTTGTCAGCAAGTCTCTCCCGTCCGGCTCCCGCTGAAGCGACCATGGCACTTGTAGCGACCCCCGTGCCGCTTGATCCAACCAGTCGCACCGAACTGCCCGTTAGGTCACCTTTGTCCATTCTGTGCCATGCTTGAGTCCATTGACCTCACCCGACATCCTTGATCGTTCTGGACCTCAGCTCTCCAAGCTTAGTCCCGATCATCCTCGTCGTTGACCTCCAATCGTCCAGCACAACAAGTAGACAAAGAAATCGAATCCGGGAACAAGTTCTTCACAACTTGACCCACGTTAGTGAAAACATGCATCATACAACACATATGCACTATAGCCCATGAACATTACCTATCCCAAAGCCAAATTTATAAGATAGCAGAAGAATCAACACAAGTTTGGTCAGACCGCAGTTCACTGGTCGGTCAGACCGAACCAGGCCGGTCTGACCGCTCTCAGCACGCCGGTCTAACCACACCTGTTCTGATAGCCTTTTAACTTAGCCGAAAATGCGTGATTTGACAAACCATTAATGCCATTGCCAATTGTATCATCATCCTAAGATCATGCACATATCCCCACGATATCCACAATCTCCCCCTTGATGAACACATTGGCAATTCTCAAAAATGCAAAGTTTGAGGTTTGAAAAGAAAAAAACTCGACGTTTTCGCACAAAGGCACAACTTGGTTCAAATGCAAGAGAAAACAATGGAAATGACCAAGCTGGCTTCAGAATAGCATAGTCCAGTGAGAAAAGGCAAAAGAGAGTAAGAAAACTTCAATTTCCAGAAAATTGCAAAATCTCACTTAAGGTCCATATGAAAGAACAATTGTTCAAATTGACATTTGATCATTGTGAGGATGCAAGAATTGCAATTCAAATTCAGAAATAGCAATAAGATCGCAAAAATGCATATGAGATGCTCCCTCTCACTATGATCAACAATTTTCGTGAAAATTTTCACTTTCTCCCTATTTGACCAAAAAACTCTAAAACACAAACATTTTTACCAATCTTTCTCCCCCTTTGACAATGGATTCATCAAGGTGCATGAAAGAAGATAGAGCATGAATGAAATGGAATGCTGTAATTTATTCATTTTTAGCACAGGAAGCCATGAAAATTATCGAAGAGGACTTGACAAGTATAAGCCATATTATGTGAAGAAGCTATTATAAATCATTGCAAATCATATATAACAAAGCGAAAGCCAGAGGAACAATAATATGTGATTAAATTTAAATTTAGCATATTAAGGTGCACAAGATCATAGTTCAGCCAAAGGTATCTAAAAATGAGTCAAACCCTGTCAAAAAAACTAAATGGAACTAAGAAGCTAAAATTGAGCCAATTTAGAGGACTATGAGTTCAATGTTGAATCAATTTGTTCAAGCACTTTGAAATTTAGCACATGTAGCACTTGCTAAATTTATTTTTGGTTTTATCTTAGTAAAGCAAGTCCTGGACTATGAGCCATCCACAACTGCCTCCTAAGCTTCAACCAATTTTCAAAATTTGTTTTGTTTTTAGCCAAGTGCTAGATCTCAAGCCTTGCCACGACCATCCCAAGCAAGAAGCTTAAAAGAGTGATCTAGGTCATCCAAAACTCCTCCTGAATTCATGCCTAGTGCAATGACAAGTCGTCTCATGAGAAAGAATTGGTGAGATCAGTTTTTTCGCACAGAAAAGATCATTTTTTATTTGCTTGACTTAGAAAATAGCATAGCTCAATCTAAAACTCAAATTAGATTCAAGACTCATCTTAGCCTATTTGACATGGCATGAATCATGAGAAGATCACTATGGCAAAACTAGTCACAAGATTCAATAAGTCACGTGTTAATTCAAGTTTTTCACATTTAATAGAGTTAGCATGGCAAAAGCTATACTACACATGGAAAGTCATGATAAACCTAGCAAACTAGCACAAGACATGGCAAGGTATAAATCATGAAATCTTGTCACACAAGGATAATAATCAAGGCTCTGTGATTTTATATTACAATGCAAGTTGCTGATTTAAAATACAATATGATACAATGAATGCAAAAGAGCCAACTCCCCATAAAAACAGGACAAGAGGACTAATAACCCCCAACTCTCCCCACAAAGAAGCAAAACGAGAAGAATCAAGAGCCTTATTGAAAATATCCGCAACCTGCTGCTCAGACTCTACAAAGTTAAGCACAACATCACCCTTCTCTACATGGTCTCTAAGGAAATGATATCGAATGTTAATGTGCTTGGTCCTAGAGTGTTGCATTGGGTTTTTGGCAATGTTTATAGCATTAGTGTTGTCACAGAAAAGAGGAACACTATAAAAAAACAACCCATAATCCCGCAGAGTAAATAAGATCCAGAGAACCTGAGAGAAACTACTGGCTGCAGCTACATACTCAGCCTCGGCGGTGGACTGTGCAACAGAGGACTGTTTCCTAGAAGACCAAGAGATAAGAGATGTGTCTAAGAAATGACAAGTGCCAAAAGTACTCTTCCTATCCACTCTACACCCCGCAAAATCAGCATCAGAAAAAGCCCGAATGGAGAGAGCAGAATCAGAAGAATACCAAAGCCCAAAGTCAAGAGTATCCTGGAGGTACCTGAAAATGCGACGCACTGCTTGACGATGAGAGGCACGAGGAAGCTCGAATCGAGCGCATGAGACACAAAGAAATCAGTATGTCGGCCTCGACATTGTGAGGTAGAGAAGAGAGCCAATCATGTCATGCAGTACTCTTCCGTCCACAGCTCTCCATCCTCATCGTGGTCCAAAGACGGTGGATGTGGCAATGGGAGTAGACATTGGCCCATCGCTTCCCATGTCGGGTTACCAAGAAGATCCTTTGTGTACTTGCTTTGATGAATGAAGGTGCCTTCTTTCAGTTGCTTGACTTGAAAACTAAGGACGAAAGTCAGTTCGCCCATCATGCTCATCTCGAATTCCCTGCTCATAGAATCTGAAAATCTGGACACCAAAACATGAGAAGAACCACCGAATATGATGTCATCCACATAAATCTGAACCAGTAAGAACTAAGAAATCACTACCATGCCTGAGAGTGAACAATGTTTTATCTACCATTCCCATTTTGAATTCATTATTAAGCAGGAAACTCTTAAGCCTATCATACCAAGCTCTAGGAGCTTGCTTTAAATCATACAAGGCTTTGGAGAGCTTAAACACATGGTTTGGGAATTTGAGATTTTCAAAACAAGGAGGTTGCTTGACAAAGATCTCTTCTTCTATGAAGCCATTAAGGAAAGCACCCTTGACATCCATTTGATAAAGCTCAAAGCCCTTAGATGATGCCGCGAATGCTAGCAAAATGCGAATGGCTTCTAATCTAGCTATAGGAGCAAAGGTCTCCTTAAAGTCTAAACCTTCTACCTGGGAATAACCTTGAGCTACAAGCCTAGCCTTATTGCGAACTACCAACCCATCCTCACTTTGCTTATTTTTGAAAACCCATTTTGTTCCAATTACATTATGATTACGTGGAGGTTCAACTAAGGTTCAGACTTTGTTTCTTTCAAAATTTTCAAGCTCTTCATGCATGGCATTGACCCAATAGGAATAAGATAAAGCATGGGTGACATCTCGGGGTTCAAAAGACGCGACAAAAGCAGAACATGCATGAGAATCTGGAGAGATAAACCTGGAGCAAGTGACTCGCTCATGAAGATCCCCAATCATCTGCTCAGATGGATGCTGTCGCTGAATGTGAAGAGGAGATCCTGGTGCAGAAGTGGCATCTACCTCATGGACTGTGGAGGTAGAAGCAGAGCCACTCGGATCGTCGGTGAAGGTGGAAAGAGGCTGCTCATCAGAAGCTGGAGAAGTAGAAGCAGGCTCTCCAACCACCTGAGAAGTGACTAGAGGATGGATTGGGTCCTCATCCTCAGAATCGTCATCGATGAAGATACTTTCAGAAACCTGTGTACCTGCACCATCGGGTCTAGTACCAGGACTAGCCTCATCAAAAGTGACTTCGCAAGCCTCAACAATTTTGTTAGTATCCAAATTAAACACACGATAGCCACGAGAATGAGCTAGATATCCAAGAAAAATGCCATCAGAACATCTTGATTTAAATTTATCCAAGTTGCCATGTTTAAGAATGAAGCACTTGCAACCAAAAATCTTGAAATGAGAGACTTTAGGCCTATGACCAAATCTAAGCTCAAAAGAAGTCTTGCCTATGACAGATCTCAAGAACACCCTATTGGACACATAGCAAGTAGTAGAGATCGCCTCAGCCTAAAACCTCCTAGGTGTGCTATGCTCATCTAGCATGGTCTTGGCCATCTCTACAAGGGTCCTGTTTTTCCTCTCTACAACATCATTCTGCTGGGAAACTCTAGGTGAAGAGAACTGGTGCTCAAGTCCCCTATCAATGCAGAAAGTGGCAACGGAAGAGTTCTTAAATTCTGTCCCATTGTCACTCCTAATGTCTCTCAAAGCTCCAGGAAGATCAACTGCTAGTCTAAGGACCAATTCTCTAAAATAGCCAAAAGCCTCGTCCTAGAAACCAGAAAATAAACCCAAGAATACCTGGAGAAGTCATCCACAATCACAAGCACATACCATTTCCCTCCTGCAGACTGGACTCTAGAAGGGCCAACAGTGTCTAAGTGCAAAAGCTGATCAGGTCCATCAGTCATTACTAAAGTAAGAGGTGGATGAGAAGCAGAAACTATCTTACCATGTCTATAGGGAGTGCACACAAGGTCTCTTACATTCTTAAGCAAAGGCAAACCTCTAATCAAGTTCTTACTACTGACTCTGGTCAAATGGTCAAAGCCTATGTGTCCAAGCCTGCGATGCCACAATACTAGATCATGAGAGTCAGAAGCCACAAGACATCTACGACTGGAAGCAGAAGAGACACTGAAATCAGCACAAAAGATCTTCTCAAATCTAGAAATCCCAAAGACAAGCTCACTCGAGGAGTATAGAACTCTACACTCATGAACCTCACTTCCAGACCCTCATCAAGAAGCTGAGAAACAGATAGCAAATTATACCTCAGCTTACTTATCAAAGCGACATCCTTAAGTATGAATTTGTTGTTGATGTGCACTGTGCCCTTGGCTGTCACGGTCCTGGTAGAAGCATCCCCAAATGTGATCAGCTCATTGCCGGATGCACGTGTGAGGGAGGAGAACCATCTAGAATCTCCAGTCATATGTCGAGAACACCCAGAGTCAACAAGCCAAATGTCCTCCTTCCTCGCACGACGGACCTACAGGGCATAAGCAGGGAACATCTGTGCCTCAGTACTGGGGTTAGTGATAAAGGACTTGGGAATTCAGTACTAAGCCACACGATGCTTAGGAATAGCAGAAGAAGTAGCAATAAAATAGTTAGAGGGATAATCATAAGAACGCACACAAGCAACACCTAGACCTCTCCGAATCGACCTACCAAAAGATCGGTACTCCCCCTGTCTAGATACTACCCGTGGTCTCTCCTCAATATATCCTAACCCAAAATGCTGCCTAGAACCACCAAAAGAGTCAAAGAAGCCATCTACAAACCTAGGCCTATGTCTAGCAGGAAAGACAGGTCGTCTGGCTCTAGAGACTGCCACAGATGAGGGGACTCCTCTAATGGTCCTCAAGGCACTCATCATCTCCTTCCTCTCAATCTTGGCTCTACGGAAGCAGAACTCAACAATGTGGCCATCCTTCTTGCAGAAGGTGCAATGGTACTTGACTTTTTGAGGGGTCTGACTTGATAAAATAGAAACACCTGTCTTGCTTGAAGGGGTTTGGGAAAAACCTGCATATCTAAAGACTACCTCAGATGGCTCAGGGGGTTTTACCTCGAACATGCCACTCTCAACAACTCTCACAATCTTAGGTGGATGGTTCTTGGAATGCTCTAGGGAATTAAAACCTAGACCACTTTTCTTCACACTCACCTTTAGATTGGTCGAGGATCATGTTGAGGTTCTTCTTCCCACTAGAAAATCTCTCAAGGGTCTTTTTGAGGCAGTTATTTTCTTTGGCTAGGTCCTTACAGGTGACACACTTATTCAACTTGATTGTCCTAGCAAGCTTTTCTTTAACAAGAACTACCTCAACCTTTAAAGCCTCACAAGACACACAAGACACATTCTTAATCCTACTCACTTACTCTTTGAATTTGACTCTAAATGCCTCTTGTATCTCATCTAAATTTGTTCCAATTTCAATATAGAAAGCACAAGAAGCAGAATCAACAACTTTTTTGGAAGCAATCATGGACATGGATTGTTCAATTTTAGATTTCTCCTCTAGAGTCTTGTTTAGAGCATCATTCTCAATTGTGAGTTTAAGACAGTTTTCACATCAAGCAGTCTTAGAATAAAGAATCATTTCAGACATTTCTTTCATTTTAATCTTGTTATCCTCACAATGAGAGCAAGTGTGACTAGGATCAAATTTCAGCAATTCCTTAGTAGCATTATCCAATTTCAATTCAAGCAAGGCACAATTTGAGCAAGGTGAAGGAATAGCATCTACAACAGTCACATCTAGAGCAATAGCATCCAAGCAAACATGACTAGGACTTGATTTGAGAGATTCTAGTTCATCTAGAGCATCTTTAAGTTGATTTGCAATAGATGAATGAGCAGATTTCAGATTGGTCAATTCATCATGCAAACTAGAGCAAGAATCACAATTATCAACAGGATTAATGGATTTGAGCCTAACCACTTCTAGGTTCAAGTTGTCAATCATGATATCATGTTTCTTTATCATTTTAGCTTGCCTTTTCAGATTTCGTTCAGCAACAACTAAAGCACATTTCATCTCATCTGGTGAGGAGCATACCTCGTTGGGATCGCTGAAAAACTCATTGTCGTTGGAGGAGTCGATGTCGTGGCTGTTCTTGGTCATGAAGCACATGCCGGTGAAGTCTTGAGACTTCTTCTTACCATGGGAATCATCGTCGTCGTCCTCCGTCCCCGAGTCCACATCACTCATATCAACATTTTCAAGAGCGGCAAGGACCCGATTGATGAACTTCCTGTAGTTGGGCTTCTTGGCTTTTGCATCCCGAGCTTGAGGATGCCTCCGGAAGTCCTTCTCCTCCTTGCCCTTCAGCTTGGGGAATTTAGCCCGAATGTGGTTTGGCTCACCACACTCAAAGTAGGTAACAGGGCCACCTCTCCTTCTACTCCTCACCTTGTTGTAGACTCTCATGAATTTTGTGGATAGGAGGGCTAAGTCATCCTCAGGTAGCTTCTCTAGCTGCTCATCGCTCAAGGAGTGTAAAGCGGACAATGAAAATCCAGATGAGCCAAAATCCAAAGAATCAGAAGAACTACCTTTAGATGAGTCAACCACTAAAGACATCGACTCTGTCTTGGGGAAACGTGAGATGAAGTCAATCTCATGTGTCTTCAACCTCGAGTAGAGCTTATCCATGGTAAGCTCACTCATGATAGTGTTGTTATTAATGGAAGTGATCTTCATCCCCCAAACTTTCACGTCAAGTGCATCCAAGAGCTGACGTGCATTCTCAGACTCAGTAAACACAAGATCCACAGCACGCAAGTCATAAAGGATTTTTGAGAATCTTCCCCACAACCCATCTAAAGATTCATCGGGCCTTTGTTCGATCTTAGAGTATTCTTTCTTGAGTTGATTCCGTCTCACTTTCTTGATCGCAGTAGATCCCTCGTGGTAATCATAGAGGGTCTTCCAGATCTCGTGAGCAGACCTCAAATGAGCGACACGCTCAAACTCAAATCGACTAAGCCCTTGAATCAAGAAGTTTTGAGCCTTGCTATTTGCCTCCACATCTTGAGTGATCACATCGTCATTGGCTGGCACAAGATAAGGATTTTTTACTTTAAGCCAAATTGCGTGCCCTTGAGCCTCTATGTAGGCATACATGCGAGCCTTCCAGTAAGCAAAATCGACTCCATCAAACACATGTGGTTTGGTGGAATACTTGTCAGACGCCATGGCTCCTCAGACCGGTTAAGATATATGAGAAGAGCTAACCGGGCTCTGATACTAATTGTAGGACCGGAAAGGCGCCTAGAGGGGGGGGGTGAATAGACGCTTTCTCTATTTTTTTACCTCGATGGAACTCAACACTACTTACACTCCAATAGCTATAAAAGTTATGAAGATCTGTATACAAGCACAGTGGATGGCCTGTGTTGAATCCGATCAAACCCCGAAGCAAAAGACCCAAAACACAGAGAACAAACCCTCGGGTCCGGACTGACCGACGTCTATCGCGGTCGGGTCGACGGTGGTTTACTGTGTCCGGTAGGACCGACCGTAAATAGTGCGACAAATTTCAAAAACCAAAACAAAAATCGGTCTAACTTTTGATCTACACGGCCAAACTTGACCAAATTTGGAACATACCTTTCTAAGGATATTAGAAACCTATTCCAAGCAACGATCGAGTAGAGCCACGTCAAAGTTTCAACCTTTTTCAATTTGAACGAATATTGGTTCAAAACCGGACAAGAACGAAAACTAGATCCAAACACTTGCTCGTGGGAGATTGATGATCTAGATGATCATAAATGTATTCTCACACGTCACAACAAGGTAGATGAGTGCAAGAAACCAATCAAAAACCAAAGGATCAAAGATGGGCTCAAAGGAGGAAGAACACAAAGAGAACTCATCTTTGAGAAATCATACATAGATTGATTTAAGATTGAGAGGGTTTACAGCTACTCCATCCATAGAGGACAAGAGCTCAATCCATGAGCACTCACTCAACTGATCTCTCTAAAACTAGGGGTGGAAACGGATCGAATACGAATCGAATAGTCCCGAATACGAATACGAATCCCTATTTTTTAAATGAATACGAATACGAATTCGAATATTCTCGAATACGAATACGAATCGAATGTCGTAACAAATATGAATTCGAATCGAATATGTACTCAATTCGGTCGAATGCGAATATCCTACAACTTTTGCGACAAATCTCGGTAGAACAAATAGTATTCGTATTCGTATCCGTGACAAAAACAGATAGTATTCGTATTCGTTTTTCTCGGATAGTATTTGTTTTTTCGGATACTATCCGGGTTTTTTTCCTGGATACGAATAACACCGAATACGGATACGCATACTATCCATTTTTTCCCAGATACGAATAACACCGAATTCGGATATGAATACTATTCGAATGCGGATTTTACTTACCACATTTGCGTTTTCTCGGATACGAATATCGGATAAAACGGATTATCCTTTACCAATTTCCACCCCTATCTAAAACCCTAAGCCTCTCCTTTCCTCTCTAAGCCCTAAGACAAACTAGGGTTTTGCAAATGAAGTGCTTGGGGGCTGCTTGACAGCACCCCCTCCTATTTATAGTGAGGTCTAGTTTCTAGAAGAATTAACCCTAATGGGCTCCCGTTAAGGCCCATACACAAATGGGACACACGCACGCATCTTAAAGCGTCGTCTTCATCTTCTCTTGACCTAAACCACTTCTCTATGCGTCATCTCGCGCCGTGGTTTAGCCAAAAAGGTCACCAAGGTAGTATTTGGTGAAATTACCAAAATACCCCTTCTCGGTCCTTCTCTGAAGATCAAGTCCAATCTTGGTGAAGCAATCGCCTGCTTCGCCACATGTAGGTAGATCAATGGCTCTCATCATGTCGGCAAGTCTCTCTCGTCCGGCTCCCACCGAAACCACCATGGCACTTGCACCGACCCCCGCGTCTTTTGATCTAACCAGTCGCACCGAACTGCCTGTTCGGTCACCTTTGTCCATTCTGCACCATACTTGAGTCCATTGACCTCATCTGGCATCCTTGATCGTTCTAGACATCAGCTCTCCAAGTTTAGTCCCGATCACCCTCGCCATTGACCGTCGTTGACTTCCAAATGTCCTGCACAACAAGTAGACAAAGAAATCGAATCCGGGAACAAGTTCTTCACAACTTGACCCACGTTAGTGAAAACGTACATCATGCAACACATATGCACTATAGCCCATGAACATTACCTATCCCAAAGCAAAATTTTCAAGATAGCAGAAGAATCAGCACAAGTCCGGCCGATCAGAGTTCATCGGCGGTCCGACCAACCAGTGCGGCTCGACCACTCTCAAGATGCTTGGGTCGATCAAGATCTGCTCGACAGCGACCTTTTAACTTCGCCGAAAACGCGTGATTTGACAAATCATCAATGTCATTGCCAATTGTATTATCATCCTAAGATCATGCATATATCCCCACGATATCCACATAAGGGGTAGTAGCTGAGAGAGATCGATCAGGATTTGGGTTTACTGTTGGAAGTTGAAGCAAAAAAGCTGGGATGGCGAGAAGAGAGAAGTCACACGGTTTAGTGGAGCTGCCAGCGTGTGAGGGAAGATAAGTTCAAGGTAGGTCGTCCATGGTGCATCGGTGTATGCGTATGTAAACTAATAAGATAATTTATCGCACCCATAATCAATGTATTGCTTGAGATTAAATAGATGCACACGTGCGTGCATATAATTTGGAAAAAAAACTAACAGAGTAAGAATAGGGACATGCAATTGTATGATCTATGCATGATAGATAGTGGTTAGTTTCTAAGAACCCCTAACAACTTATTATGCTCAATGATTTTCTTCCATCAAAGCACATACTTCAATTATGTTCCTCAGGTTGTAATTTTCTTCAAGTTTTTATTGTTATTTTTAATGTTTAGGATATCTTAAAAGTCTAAATAGCTTACAAGATACGCAAATATATTATCAAACATTTATATAAATCTCGAAGTAAATTTAGCCGTGCAAATGTACGAGCCACCCTGGTAATTTTATTTAAAAAGAGGTTAAACGAGCTAAAAACTCTTAATGCATCGGGCCTGTCGCTTTATAGATGGATGGACCCTGAGCTCGCGTTCAACTCGGGTTCCAACTCCGATCCGTGCCGTGCGCCCGTGCCATGATCCGGTACGGACTGTCACGGTGAATTATCTTATTCGATACTCCAATTACGACGCCGTTTTGTATTGGCTCCAGTTCATCAAGGTTGCCGGGTAACGGGGTAAGATGCCGAAACGGTTTCGGCACATGAAGATTGAAAAGCTGCTAAGCGCACAATTCTCCTACTACACTTTAAGGGCAGTACCAGTGCCCGGTTGTCCTATAGGAACATTCCCATCACATGGTCCGACGCAACAATTCGGAAGAGCTTGTGCAACAAAATTTTTCAACTTCTGCAACAAACAGGGTTAGATCTGAAAAGAAAAAAAATCATTCTCTCATCAAGTTTTCACTAGAAAATATGGGAAACGATATACACATACGTACGAGGCAAATAAAAAAAATTCATACACTTTACAGTACCCCCGTGAGCACTCACATGCTACCCATTCACTTTGCTTTTTCCCACGGCTGCTCTAGCCACTCATTCCTCCTTTTCCCACGCTTCTTCTATCTACCAAATCCTCATCTGGCTGTGAAGCGAGGAGAGAGAGTGAGAGATTTTGAAGACGATGAAGCGTCGCCAATGCTAATGGCCGCCGCTCCTTTGTCGGTGACGGCGCTCTCTACGGTGGATGGAGTCGCAGACAGGTCTTGTGATAGGTTCATCCTCCTTCCTAGCGGAATTTCCGTGTAACTCGAAAGGAAGACGGCTCCGAAGACAAGGAGGAGCAGTGTTGCTTCCCCGCCAAGGCCGACCGCGCCCCTGCGCCTGCAGCGGCAGCATCAAGTTCGTCCACGATGATCGCTTCTCTGATGGCTCGCCACCCGCCGTCAATCCAAATGCGAGGGCCGTCCCATTCCATCCCCCTTCCCTCCATTTGATTGTTGCGTCTTTGAACTTTTTTTTGATATGTTGCGACCCGTTGAAAAAAATATTGCGACTCGCTGAAAAAAAATGTTGCATCCTATTTTTTGATATGTTGCGACCTGTTGAAAAAAAATGTTGCATCCTGTTTTTTAATATGTTGCGACCCGTTGAAAAAAATGTTGCGACTCAACTTCTCTCCTAATGATTCTATTTTTTGATGCTGTCTGTGCTGCACGAGATGTTCAGGAGGAGGTTCGCTCGCGTGAGATGGAAGGCTGAAAAACATGTTCCGAAATCCGACATTGGAGCCTGGTGTACGGCGCTAGTCGTGCCCAGAAAATATACATATCTTGGTGTTTATACGAAGGTGCACATCAAAAACTAGCACAAAAATCCAACCAAACTCAAATATCAAGCCTCACAGCATTGCAACAATTTGGATACGTGTATGCAACAATCAGGAACAACGTTTGCAACAAAATCAGAATAAACTACACAAAAAATGTTAATAACTTGTTACTTCAACATCCAAATCTAGGAGGACCAACATTTTATGAGAAGTTGCAACAATCTCGAGAACCAAATTCAACATTTCAAGAGTTGTTGCAACAATTAAAACAAATAGATGCAACATCTAGAATCACCTATTGCAACATCTCACATCTTTGATGCAACAAAATTTCAAATCATATGCAACGAACCTATCGGAGAGGAAGCAGCGGCGGCAGTAAGACCATCTCCAATGTTGTGTTTTAGCTGGTTCAAATGAGAGAGAAGGTATTGAATCGATTCAATACATTGGAGGGGTCAATTCTAACAAAAAAAATATGGAACCAGACTCTACTTAGGAATCGATTCAAAGCATTAAACAACTCATATGGGCATTAAACAACTACATAGGAGAGAGTGCGGTTGAGAAAAGATATTATTATTTTATGGGTTTTTAATGTAACGTGGGTCCCAGTTATTAGTAAGAATCGGTTCAATACATTAGAGAAAAACAAGCTCAGTTATTAAAATGCTTACATAGCATGACTTTGAATCGACACCGGTTCAATACAATAAAGATGCTCTAAGGAGGCTTGGGAGTAGGATTATGAGGAGGCCGAGCTCAAAGTAGGAGGGGGAGGAGGTTAGCTCGGCGCCTTGTCGCTGGTGAGCTTAGATCTGGTGTGGATGAGGCAACCCACACCAGCACCTCAGCCGAGCTCAGGATGTCTCACCGCTTTGCTACGGAGCTCAGGAGGACTTATCTCCCCTACCATGGAGCTCCACCACTACTTGCCCCCAAAGCTTGGGAAGCCTGGGACATGCATGAGCGGGAAGAGAGAGACCGGTGAGAGAGATGAACGGATGAAATGTGTTGTAGTTGGATAGGGTTTAATGATTAGGAGGTATTAAGTCACTTGGGCTGGGTACTCGTGTGGATGAGAGGCTATTAGTTTGCATCGGACGTAAGAGTAGTAGCAATGTCCACACTTTAATCATCACGATTGATCAACTTCTTGCGGTCAGGGGCCGACCGAAAGAAGGGGGCAACAGCATCGGCTTTTTTTTAATTTCCCTGAGTTAACAAAAACGTATCTTTCCCTAGATCCTAACCAGTAGTAGTACAGAGCGATTTTCAGTACGTACTGCAAGTCTCAGTGCAACTTCAGCTCACTGAGCTCTAAACAAGCTTAGATTCTGAGTTCTTGACAATGTCCTTTCCGTCATTCCCTACCAAGGCTAGATTGCTACGGCAATCGGTTAAGTTTGTATTGAACTTTGGCTTCTAGATGCTGGAGTCTGCATCTCGCCACACCACCCCGTCATGACACATGTTTCAGTAGAGGCTGTATAAACCAATCAAACGTAGAGCACTCCTACTTCTGCTTTCCGCATCTCTTGTTTCTCCTTGCATTCACTTCAGCAGCCCAGCTCTTGCCAATCTCTGTCTGGAACTTGCCTGCAATAGCATGTTTTAAAAATATTTTAACAAAAGGAAAACAGCTACAAATTTTTATGGCCTCTTTGGCAATTGCAACAATGATCAATCAAATTACCAGCAGTGGAGATAAAGAACTCATCTAGCACTTTGCCATGTTCTGCAAAATTTCGAGATGGACAAAGTTAGTGGCATAAATGGATTATTAGTTTAGTACATTAGATATGCAGTGGCGGAGTTTGAACCAAAACTTAGAGACGGTCAATCAAGCTAATTGTGCTCCAAATCCTAATAAACACTTGCCAACTTAATGCTTGATTAGTATACAAGTAGCAACAAATAATACTTCACAATGGCATATCAATTTGAAAGGGGGGCCAAAGCTCACCTTGGCCTGGCTTAAGCTCCGCCCTTGTAGATATGTACAGGAATAGTAAGATGACAACATAGGCAGGTACGAATGATTTATTGTACAGTGCCTCAAGTAATTCGATGTTAATATGTTATTATGTGACAATAGAGCAACTCATTCCAAAGTTCTTGCTTTCCAAACCTAGGTACTTATGTGCGTTTTGTTTCGCATTACCATTGCAATAGCAAAGTAAGGAATGGTGCAATAACAAACATGATGATTTATCGTACATATTATTCATAAGACCTGATTGTTCCAGACTACGAGCCAATTACACCCTAGTAGAGTTCACATATAGGCACACTTAAAAATTGAACATCTAATATAGCCTAGTCAAACTAGTCAAAATGAGTAACCAGTATATTTTTTGAATGCACACAAATCAACTATTACAGAAAGTTAATACCTTTCTCATATTCTAATGCTTGAAGAATCATTTCCACCTGAAACAAAAAATAAATATAGTAACAGGTAAATACCCTGCACCAAACAGAAGATAAAAACAAAGAAAAACAAAAAGAAACATGAACCGGAGTAAACTATAATAATGAAAATGAACAATATGTTATGTGATGCACCACTTATGTAAGAAAAATATTTATCAACTAACTTGTATGATTTTAAGGATTGGAAACTTGACATATCTGGAAACCCAAAAGGTTAGCTCTTGCACTCCTTAAGATCTGATGAATTATTTAAGTTATGACTTGGTAAATAAGGCCATTCATCATAATGAATGTTATATGCTAGTCTACTTTGTCCATGTCAACACAAACTTGGAAGCAAAGTCTTAAATGACCAATTGACCAGTTAGTCAATAACTCACTCATCTATAAGTTAACCAAGAGTGCATACTCTATCAAGCTTAAAAATTGTAGATTTTCCTGGATTCATACTGTGTCCAAACTCCAAAGTAAAACAAAACTTGTATATCAACAAAAAAAAATGATAATCCTGATATATATTTCAAATTAGACACCAGGTGCATGAAAACTCAAATTATTCATTAGCAAAAGACACAAGTTCAAAATTTGGAGAGGAGTGGCAAGTAGGCAGTTCATAAAAATAAAGGCATGCTTACTTTATCAAAATCCTTTACAAGATTTGCTTCAATTGAAGAATTGTTTTCATATTCTTCCCACAGCTCCTTAATCTCATCAGCTACATAATATCAAATTAGAATTTGGTGAACCAACTTTCACCAAACATTCCTTCGTAAACTCAAGTTTCCAGTCCCAAATGAACACATACCAATTGGTCCTCTGCCAAGAACTTCGCACATTTCATTTAGAGCTTTTTGTTCACGCCGGCTTTTTTCTGCTTTAGGTATGCCATCTGATGGAGTGATGTCACCAACAATAGCTGTTAAATAAAAGAAATTAAATACTTGAATGGTACCTTTCTCTGAAAACTGAAATATGCTAAGAAAAGTGTGACACGCAGTTGTAGATGAATTACAGAACTAGGCTAATAAGCTACTGCCCGGTGAAGTGCAGCACACATAATCAATAAGCACAACCAATAGACAATTAAGTCAACAGTTTTCTCTAAAATAAGATGTTCTTTTGCCTACCTTCAGCTATGTCATGCACGATAGCAATCTTGATACACCTGTTTCAGGCAAAATAAATGTGTAGTAAAAAGCAAGTAGAGAACTAATCGTTAATAATTGCTAAGAAAGGAAGCTTAGATTAGATATTTTGTTAGGATCAAAATGACTAGTAGGAAAAAATTTGAGAAGAAAAGGCACTTTGATGCTAAGAAAACGTAAAAGAAACGGACCTTTCTCGATCTACTGCAGGTAGGTCACCGGCGATCAAAGCCATCAAGGCCATATGATACATGTGATCAGCAATAGACTCGGGACCCTTTATGCTATGGTTTATCCAGCCTTTCCTTTTAGTGGTCTGTAGAATAGAACAAGAACGAGTGAGCAACACAATAGGCCTCGGAATCATATGTCATGTGATATGATGGATCTAAATAGCTAAGCATCATATCCATGGGATCCTGAACTGAATCCAAATCCTTGTTCATGCACTACACACCGTGATTACTTTAGACATTGTTAGTGAGACTTCATGGATCAGTGGGCCACCAATTCATCATACCAATTGATCATTTAAAAACCTCCTGTAGTGGTGGCAAAGGTGTATCGAAATTATTTCTTTTTTGTACTCTTTCCATATTTCCTAAGATGTTACTTTTTTTTAGATAATAGAAGTACAACTCCCGACCTCTGCACTAACTAGGGATGTACACAGTCATTACACCACCATCAGTTAAAAGCTTAAAACAAAAAAGGGCTAAAAGCCAACAATAACAAACAAATTGTCATGCAAAGGCTAGCCTAAAAAAAGACCACTTAGCCCCGCCTCCGGGACCAACCAGGAGATCGTCCACATGTGAACAGTAGCTACACAACAAAGAGGTGATGATGGGCAGTCTCCATAGCGACGCTTCCAAGAAAGGATACGACTCACATCGTCGTTGCTGGATCTAACCAGCGAAAGTCAGATCAGGAGTATTCACTCCGAAGTTCAGGTACCGGTTCTCCAAAGCAACGCCTTCAAGAAGGTAACGCCCGTCGTCGACGTCGTTCTTGGGATCCAACCAATAAGACCAGATCAAGAGTTTTCACCCCGGATCGAAGGTACCAGCGCTCCAAGATCACGCCACAGCACGATCTCGTCACTGGATCTAACCAATGAAGACCAAATCGCCAAAACGACGTCCGCAACATCCCCAACGGCCAACCGCCGCCTGCACCAAAAGAAGGCGACGTCTACCGCAGCCCACGTGTCGGCCGGTTAAAAGCCGTTCACCGGGGAGGAGTCGAGCGACGCAAAAGCCACCGCCACCGAGCCATCGCGATCTCTACCAATTGCGCCAAATCTGGATCTGCACCGCGCCACTTCCGTCGTCATGCCATCGACGAAGCCATGTCGCCGAAAGAGGCCGGCGGAGAACGGCCCTGGATAGCCACGTCCGAAGACGAGCCAGCGGAGAAAGGCCCCAGATCCAACCCCGACGAAAGTCCACACCGTTGAACATCGATAGACAGACGTTGGGCATTGGGAGCGCAATGCAGATAAGGCGCTACCACCGAGAAGAAGAAACCCCGCCGCGGCCGCCGACGGTGACGGCGAGGAGGAGGACGGGAGGAGGAGAGGGGGGCTTATTTGGTGGTGGCTAGGGTTGATTAGGGAGGAGGAGAGGAGAGCTGTTTAGGCTTTGTTTTGATGTTACTAGGACTTAGAAGTATTACCAGTCTGATCGTACACTACATGCGGTCACAGAAGGACGGACATGTCTTGCAGCAGACATATCAAATGGCGATTAATTGCGATGAGCATCGCGTGATGTACCTTGAGGCGATGGCACAGGGTGAGGAAATCGATGGCAGAGGAGGCCGACGCCGCCGCGGAGGACGCCAGCGAGGGCGGCGCCACGGGAGCGGCGTCTGCGGGCGCCGGCGGCCGCCTGGGGACGGCCGATCCGCCGGGTCCAGGGCTCCCGGAGACAGCGCGGACTCCGGGGGCGAGGCGCCGCGGCGGGCGCTCGACGGGGAGCGAGGCCGGGAGGACACGCGGCGGCGAGCGGCGGAGGAGGCCGCGCGCGGGAGGTGCGGACAGCCGCGAGCTTACGGCCATCAGAGAGGGAGCAGAGCGAGGCTCGAGGGCGTTGGATTGGAGTTTGCGGTGGGGAAGTGGAAGGGTACGGATCAAAGGAGGCGGGCGGCGGGCGGCGGCGGCGGCCTCCCTCTACTGCTGTCCTCTCCTCGCCACGCCTCTCCCTGCTTCTGGGGAACAGGGCAGACGGGGTGGGTAGGTGCGCGAGAGGAGAGAAGAGGTGGAATCGGACGGCCATCCTCTCGAACCTGCCGTACCCCACGTGATCATCCAACCGTCCGTGTCAGACAAATCGTTCGCTCGCAATTCACACCTAGGGACCTCACCTGCCCTTGAATTTTTGCTATTCCGGAGTACGTTTGAAACAAGCCATCGGATCCCAGAGAATTTTTTTAATTAATTAACCTGTCTTCTAATTTATTTCTACCCGTGATGTGATAATATTGTTTTATCATAGCATGACGTGACAAAAAATACTATTTAGCTATACTTATTATATAACGTGACAATGTTGTTTTGTCACGTCACGGGTGATGGTGTAACCAAAAGAGTCAGAATTAGAAATAAAGTTAGGGTTAACAATAAAAATAAATTATAAAATGGTTTAGTTATAAAAAAGTTCGATCCCAGAGCCCCCAGTTATACATTCTGATTCTTGCTCTTTATATATATACACTGCAATAATACAGTGAGTCATCTAAAAAAAGTACAGGGAGTCTATTTCATGACCATGAGTGTAAAAACTGTGAGCAGCTCTGCCAGACTCACAGTAAACTCTTAAGCTTGATCTTATGGTAGGCCAAGCGTTAAAATTCACAGCAAGCATACAGGGGTGAGGTTGAAGTGCTGAGCAGCTCATTCGTCAACGAGCAGGCATTTACATCAGAGAACATCTCCATTAGCCAGTTCTGCATGCTTAGGGGTTATTAGATTACACTGACATCTAGCGATCGATCAAATCATCAGGTGGGTACTACAGCCGTGACGCGATCAGATCATCAGACTGTCAGGGGCCTCGGTACCGATGGAAGCACGAGAAGCACCCCTGCGGCTGATCGATTTGGATCATGCCTCCGCCCTTGGACGTGTCGATCGCCTCCAGCATGGACACCGCCTCGGCCATCTCAGGCCGCTTGTCGGGGTTCGCGTCCCAGCAGCGCTTCATCACGTTCGCCAAAGAGCTTGGACAGCAGCGCGGTATCTCAGGCCTCAAGTTCTGTACATCAAGGATTGTGTTATCATTTCGGTGATTCAGACTTCAGGAACAAGATAGCAGCAACACGAATAGAAACAGGATGGAAGCCGGTCTTTAACCTGGCGAACAACAGCAGAAGTGACTTCTGAGAAGCTCAGATCAGGATACGGCATGTCACAGCAGTATATCTCCCACAGACAGATTCCAAAGCTATAAACGTCACACTTCCTGTTGTAAGGATGACCATTGAGAACCTGCACATAGATGCCAATATAAGGCAACCACAAGTACACTCTTCCGATCAATCAAAAGAGAAAAAAGGGAACAGCACAACTTAAGTAAGGGGGAAAATTAAATCCAACATAAGATTTGTCCTAGTGCTTCAAGTTTTACTTCATGAGCGAACTCTATTGCATAGAACTGGATGGTGAACAACAGAAGTTTAAGATCAACAGAAACAGCCTGGTGCCTTACAGACGAGAAATCAATGGGACACTGATGAAATGGGTAAAAGCAACTTCGAAAAATCACAAAAAACACATGGCCAAAAATATGAGAGATAATTAGAGGGGATGCAATCTTGCAATTTCAACTCTCCAAACAAGAAGCATTGCAGTACCATGCATCCAATTTTCCCTACTTAATTTGATAGTCTGGTATAACTAAAGACTTATCAGCAAATTGATAAATGACATAGGATTAGGATAATATCTCCAGATGATTAAAGATCAAATACCTCAGGTGCCATGTAACCAAGTGTGCCTGTTTCACCCGTCATATCACTAGGATTTGAAGCCTCAACTCGAGCAACACCAAAATCAGCAATTTTCACAGTTCTTGTTTTGTCAAGAAGCATATTTTCAGTCTTGACGTCACGATGCACTATCTTCTTTGAGTGAAGATAGCTTAATCTATTGAAATACAAAGTTCACAACGAGATCTTCGAAGATTATAGGGACAGAATAGAGGAACTTTGGCAAAGACCAACAAAAAAAAACCAATAAATTACTTACCCCCTGGCAAGGTCAAGAGCTAGTTGGACCACAACTTTAAAGGCTAGCTTCCTTCTCCTGTTCTTTATTAGAAAATTTTTCAGTGCACCTCCAGCAAGGTACTCAACAACGACGCAGCAAATATTACTCGGCATGCCAAGATGTCCATGTTCGGTCTGTATATTTAAATCTCTTGCACCCATTATAGCCCCAATAAACTGTCAATTAAAGTTCAAGATAGTGTTAGGACAGCCAGTTGAGAAGGAGAAAATAGTTACACTCACCAAGGGAATAGAGAAAACAATAATAATTCTTGATAGCCCCCAATGAGTTGTATAGATGGCAAAATGAGAGCCTCCTACAAATTTCTTGGTAGATTTTCTACTGTTATGGACTAAGACCCGAGGCAATGCAGTAGGCGCGTAAACAGCACCGTGGTACTGCAGCAACGTGTGAACAGTACCCGTTGGTATTGCAACGTGTCTACAGATAATTGGCGAGTTTCCTAGGATAAAGAATAATTGGTTAGGTAGGTTATTTTAGGATTCCTTATTTATCAAGTTATTGTTAGGGATAGAATCTTATCTATTAGGAAGATTATTTTTGATAGTTGGAAAGATGAGATTGGATTGATACGTTTCCTTAGAGATTATTTCTTAGGGGTCAAGTGGGGTCATCCCTATAAAAGGGATAGCGTGTGTATCCATTATCAAGCAAGCAATGAATAAACAAAGTCCTTGGCCTCTCCCCTTCTTCTTCAACTAAGCCTCAGAGCCTTGGCGGTGGCATGACCAACCGTTTAAGGGTGAGTGCCCTACCCTCGGTCATTGGATCCGTACCCAACCAACCCATGCCACAACATCTACTATATTCTGAGACCAATTTTCATGGTAATATATGAACACCAGTTCGTAATACCAAATGCAATTTTGCTTCTATAATTGAAAAAAGTGATGTTCCAATTATACAAGATTGTAATGTTCTTTATCAGGGCCTCAGGGGTCACATGACTAAATACATTATAATTATTTTACCCAGAAGAGGGAAATATGCAAACTTTTATAAATATGGTATGCCTCAAATTAAATTATGACATTGAGAGCGTTAACATAGCTAGCAATATTGAACATGACCACCTACCCTTATGCTGTCAGATATCTGGCATTGGAAACATATGTCACACCACAGGGATGATTAACCACATATTTCAGCATATTGCTATAGATATGTCATGTAAAAAACAAGTGTGCCCATGTAGTTGTGACGGACAACATTGGACAACAGTTTCAGCCGGTCACCATTGTAATCACAGTTTTATGAACCAAAGCTAAATAGAAATTGAATTGATGCATATTATAGCAGCAAAGTGATCTAAGCTATGAAATTTGAAGGGACGATAAAGGGCTTCTTCAGCCGAAGATCACCTTAGTAACATTTGGATGATCGAGCTTATACCAGACAGAGACCTCTTGTGCAAACGCTGCTCTTAGTGCAGCAATTTCTTGTTCTGATCTATGACCATCCTCCCCCCAGTCAAGCAATTTAACTGAAATATAAAATTTTAACGATTAATGTTGAAAAAAGAAAGCTGCAATGGTAAACTTAAAGGTTTGCTTATTGAACAGTTGATAAAAAAATGGCTAAGAGTCTTTCAAAAAATAAAAATTAGTAAGTTATTATTAAGCAGTATGTATTACTATATTAGGAATTTTTTTTTATTAATTAACCTTTTTTTAAATTTTATTTTAAAGTTAACCCCCGACGCACTTTATTTCTAATTCTGAGGCGTGACAAAATAACACTGTCACGCCAGCCTATTTCTGGTCAAACTCTTGTCACACCACTGGAAGTGGCGTGACAGTGTATTTGGTAGTGCCACAACCAGTGGCGTGACAAAAAGTGCTATTTTGGGGATTTATCCTGGCGCGTGACAGTGTTGTTTTGTCACGCCACCACCTGTGGCGTGACCAATAAGGGTCAGAATTGGAAATAAAGTGCGTCAGGGGTTAACTTTAAAATAAAATTCAAAAAAAGGTTGATTAATAAAAAAAGTTCCTATATTAGTGACCTTGTATGCTTTGCAATAGTGACTGCTTGTGGATGAGAAGAAACACATCCTAAATCTCAAGAAGTAGGTTAGCACTTGCTATGGATCAAAGGTAACACATTTTTTATGAACAGAATGCATTTAACTGTGCATGTCTCCCTATGTTTTTTTTTGAAATAGCACTTAACTGTGCATGTTGAAAAATTCATTAAAGCGTATGTCAATATCAGTTACAGTTTTATGTCTGGTGTGGAAAACTGAATCAACAAGACCACTCTTAAGGGCTTAACATGTAAATGAAACATATAGCCAGATTCAAATCTGTGTGGGGGAATAGAATGTGACAACTGACAAATTATTCATGGAGAACAGTGAGGAAGCTGATTTCATTGCACAAACCAAGGTAGTAAGGAAAGGAGAAACAAGCCAATCAATAAATTCAGTGAGTTGGTAAATACTTTGACATGTTTGGTATTGTCATTCCAACTGCACTTTATGATTATAAATGACCCTTTTCTTTTGGGAGCTGTTAGCCCACGCTATACCATTGGAATGCATTTCCAACGGTATAGCGGTTTCATGCAGTTTCGTGACATTTCAGTTGCCTAAATGTTCCAGATTTCGAGTTTAAAGTTTCGACTAGATTTCAATGCGTTTTAGAATTCTAGAACTTTCCAAAAGATTCCAAGAAACGGCTGACCATGCATTTGATTTAACTGCTGATCGTTGTCCCGTCGGAAATGCGTCCGACGCTATAGCATTGTCTAGGTTATCCCTTTCTTTATCAAGGCATTGAATTGAATTGCCTGGTGAACCAAACATATTGAAAGCACTATGCAATAGGTGATAAAGTTCTGGACAGACAAACACATAGCATCTGCTTTGTCCCGTGTCATGTGATTATGCTGCCTGCTGAGAGTGCAAAACTGCAAGTTTATATTCCTTTAGCAGCAAAAGTCTGCGCATTTTTGGAAATCCTAACCCGGTTCAGATGCTCTCCAATTTTCCCTGGTCCCTGAAAAGTACCACGCCCGTTGCAAGTTGCAACTTTTTGTCTAAAAATCAGCTGCTTTAACCTGTAATCTCCAACTTCCAGGGGCTCATCATAAGACGAACACATGAATCACGCCTACTAAAACTTTAACTGTTGGTTGGTTCGAATCACATGAGGGGTGTTACACACCAAAAGCGGGCTTATCTACCCGAAGTCACGGAATACACCATGGAATCAAGAAAAGCAGAGGTATCAACTTTAGCAATTTGCTGACAAGGAAAAGCACCGGTGACACGACCAGCGAAAACAACTCGCAAAAGCACCCGAAGCAACCACCTATGGTAAGTGACAATGCCATCTATAGATCAATCAATTCTACTCACCATCGCATCCTAAGCCAGGGCGAACGAACACAAGCAAGAAAAAACAAAGCAGAATATAGTTTCTTAAGAACTCGCGAAAGTAATAATCGATCAGAACCAGGAAGTATCTAACGCAGGCAGTCGACACTAAGTAGTGGGGTAATTTCATCGAGCAGCTTAAGGACACTGAAACTGGGAGGTAAGTGTACGCGTATATGTGAAGTAGATATGGTACGATACCGGCGACGTCCTGGCCGTCGTAGACGCCGCGGTGGACGGTGCCGAAGGTGCCGCGGGCGATGACGCCCTTGATGACGAGCTTGGAGGGGTCGATCTCCCAGTCCTCCCGGCGCTTGTGCTGCTGCTGCTGCTGCAGCAGCAGCGACTCCTCCCCCAGCCTGGCGGACTCGCCGCCGCGGCTCCCGGGCTGCGCCGCGGCGGGCCCGCCCCGCTCCGCGCGGCCGAGGTGGCGCTCCAACTGCTCGTCGAGGCTCTTGAGGTCGATTTGGTCCGCTCGGACGAAGCCCGCGTCCCCGCTCCCGCCGCCGCCCGCGCTGGGTACTCGCCTCATGCTTGGAGCCCGGACCGGAGGGTTGGAGGAGCTAAAGGCGGCGGTACTCTCAGGTGGTGTGGTTGCCGCGGTGAGGAGTGGGAGCGGTGGCGGCGGCAGCGGCTATGCTATAGGGGAAGTGGATGGGTTGGCGAATGGCGAGGCGGAGGCGGCTCGTGCTCGTGCTCGTGCGCGGGGCTCCATGTGAGCGCATGGGGTTTGGGTTGCCGAAGTAGGCAGGCAGGCACGGCACGGGGGGAGGCAAGTGACCGGGGAGTGACTCGTGTCGCGGGCCCCACCGGAAGTCGTAAGGAGGTTCGTCCGTGCAGTTGTGGCCCTCTCTGGGAGCCGTTTTTTTGGTCATAAGCTGTTTTTTTTTTGTTTTTTTTTTTGAAAAACAATTGTAGTTTTTTTTAATACGTTGTTTGGCAGATTGACTTTTTGTTGGGGCTGACTGGCTAATGACTATAGCTTTTCCTGATAGGCCGTTTGGCAGTTTGACTGTTTATTGGGCTAGCTGGCTGTTGTAGTCGTGGATGAATGATGAAATGTCTGAAATACTTTTGAGAGTTCTAAAGGCATGCTTGTATACTAATTTACATTAAACTGAGCACAAAACCGATTACTTAAAATATCTACACTCCACAAATTTGAACTCGAAGAGAGCAAATACAATTATACAAGTATGAAATAATGCATGAACACTCTAGCAATCAAATATGAACATAAACGAATATTAGTATAATCAGATATGATAATATAGAAGTCTGTAGTCCATACAAACAATCATATTGCAAACCTCCCATAAAAGAAAGAAAGAAAAGAACGCTAGATAGCCGGCAGGGGAGGAGAGGAACAACGATGGTGGCACCGAGCACAACGTCATCGTCGTCACGATGAGGATGTTGTGAGGTCGAGGACGCTGGATTCAGTGGCTGCGAGGTCGGGGACACCGGATCCGATGTTGGCGGTACACGACGGCATCGACCAGGGAGGTGGAGAAAGGTGGCGATGGCAGCCGACGGGAAACGGCACTAGCAACAGCGTCGACTGACAAGAGGAGCTAGCGTCGGGCTCAGGACTCAGGAGGATGGGACAATGTCAACATCGGTTGGGAGGTGGCATCGTCAAGAGGGTGGTGACACTGTCATCTAGAGGGATACAGAGACCTCAGGTTAGCGGCTTGGGAGCGTCGGGCGTCAGGGAGGGAGCTTGGGGCAATGGTGTGGCCTAGCTTGGGGGCGGGCGCGTTTGCTCGACCTAGGGTCGAACGAGACGAGTGGGAGTGAATGTGTACGGGTTGTGGAGAGGATCAAACGGGAAGAGTCTTTTAACTAGTGACATTTGGTGGGTTATTTTAGGGAAGTTCTAGTGGCAAATAGCTATTCCCCTCCCGTAATAAAATGGAAAAACTGGTGGGAAGGTAGGTGCTTTGGCTTTTACATGAGTTTTAACTATGGCTTAAGTATTAAGCTGTTGCAAAGCTAGTCTGTTTAGGGGCTTTCGGCTTTTCCGAAGCCAAAGCCAGCTTAAGGGCCTGTTTGGCACGACTGTAGCTTTCTTGAAAAGCAGATTTCGGCTAGGCTACAGGGCTAAACGGCTAAGCTGAAGAGGTTTGGTGTTTGGTTGTCTAACTTTTTGATAGGCTGTCCGTAGCTTCTGAGATGGGAAATATCTGAAATGCCCTTGAGGACAGTAATAACTTGTTTGATGTTGTTTAACGACAATTAACGCAATTGATGATAACTAATGATAACTAACACAATTGACAATAATTAACGCAATTGACGACAACTATCATAATTAACGAGAATTACCGCAATTAACGACAACTACCGCAATTAACGACGACTACCGCAATTAACGACGATTAACGCAATTGACTGCAATTAACGATGACTTCCGCAATTAACGCAATTGATTGCATTTAATGACAATTAACGCAATTAACAACAATCAATGTAATAAACCACAACTAACATAATTAAAGACAATTATTACATAAACAAATATAATAAAATAATTATTTAAAATAATTACTACAATGAATCATTATTACAAACAAATAATTCTTAAAATAAACAATGGTTAAAAACAATTAATTTACAACCAAAAAAAAAAAAAACAAGAAGGCATTTACGACAGAGGAGAGCGATGGTAGGGGGAGGAGGAGGATCGCTCGGTTTGGGGCATGGTGGCAGCAGAGAGGCATTTACACAGCGATGGGGAGGAGGAGGAGGACTGAGGCGCCAGCGGTTGGGGAAATATGAGGAGGAGGAGGGCGTGGCGAGGAGGAGGAGGAGGCAAGACCTGACCAGCACCCAGGAGGAGGAGGGCGAAGCGGCAGACGAGAGGAGGAGCAAGGAGGAGGAGGGAGGGTGGTTGGGGAAGGCGCTGAGGAGGAGAACGCGACGCGGTGTGGAGGAGAGAGAGAGAAAGATGGCGGAGACGGGAGAGGAGAGGAGGAGTGGGGAGGAGAGGAGAGAGGGAGGGCGGCCGAGTGAGGAGGAGAAGAAGGAGGAGGAAAAGCGAGAGGAGGAGGAAAGGAGGATCGAGCAAAGTGAGCTAGGGTTAGGGTTCAGACCGGGGACGATGGGGAAGGGGGTTTTGTTCAGTGGCATAAAGCGGGTAAATAATCCGAAAGTGGAGGGGTAAAGTCGAAACAGGGCTGCAGGAAGCTGTGGGAAGTTCCCCGCGGGTGAGTTTCGGCTTTCTCGGTTATAGACGACTTTCGACTTAAAAAAAGCCGGTGCGAAAAGTCTTCCGTTTGGAGCCGTTCCAAAAAACCCTAAAGCTCCCAAACAGGGCATGTGTCTTTTGACAGTTCAACGAGCTTACGCCCGCAAATCGCAATTGCGTCCATTTCCACTGAAATAATAATTTCCACTGAAATAATAGTATACTGGGCTTGGCGTTATAAAAGCCGAGAGTACAATCTTGGGCTGCATCCGAGCAACGAAAAGCCCAAACAGAACATGTCCTGTCTTAAGCTCTATCTAGCCTTGTTCGCGAGGAGGAAAATCTCCAGCCGCGAGAGGTCGCGAGACTACACCAGCTAGGCACGTTCCCATGGCGGCGCTGCCTCTCCTCCGGTGGGGCGCCTCCTCCCTCCGCGCCCACTCCTCCCCTCCCCCGGCGCGCCACCTCTTCTCAGCCCTCCGCCGACCCTCCGCCGTTTCCCGCTGCGAGGCCGGCTCCAAGGTCATGCTCAAGGGGATGGACTACCCAGAACTCGAGGTAAGGGGCTCTCTCTCGACCTATCAGTTGTATAGGGGCAGTTCGTCAGTTCGTTGGTCTGCGCGTGCGTATGAGCTGATTTTTCGGCGGGTTTGCCTGCCCAGAAATGGGTGCAGTCGCAGGGGTTCCGGTCGGGGCAGGCCATGATGCTGTGGAAATGCCTCTACGGGAACAACGTCTGGGCGCATTGCCACGACGAGCTCGCTGGTAGGTTGCACCTTTTGTGTTTATATTCGATTTATTTTGATTCCTAAGTTATTAACTGCGAAAGCACACATAGTAGAAGGGTGTGAGATCCAGGTATACTTGTAGATGAATTCGGATCCAATCTAGTAGGAAAGGGATGACAAGAAGATATTAGTCTGTTCGTGGGAGTTTTGATGTGTCAGGGAACGTGTTTGTATGTGAGAACTGAGAAATGAATGTGGTAGTAGGTTAGCTAGTAGCTTAAAAAAATGTTAATTTGTGAGCATGTGCAAGTATTTGTTGCATTGTGTTAATTTTATTACCACCTTGCCACCTTCAAAGGGAGCAACAAATCATATATACATGACCTCGTGCTACATTTTGTAAATGGAATCTATCAAGTATATTTTATTTATCGATAAGAAAAGCCAGTAACTTTACAAGTAGAAGTAGTTCTAACTTAATACTAAGTTTTAGTTGTGTTAGATCCTTCTCTCACTACCTTGACACCATTTTTATTACTCAGTTTCTGTTTCGGGATCTATCCTATTTGCTTGGAATTATACTCGTGAAATTGGCAATTTGCTTATGTTTCTTTTCTTTGGTAAAATACTTTTCCTTTGCTGTGTTGTTAGTATATTGGTTGAATGGATTTGGTCCTTTGCCTCTAATCTCGTTCAGGTTTAAACAAGGACTTCAGGAAAATGATAACCGAGCATGCTGATCTCAAGGCATTAAATGTGAAAGACATTCTTACCGCATCAGATGGAACCCGAAAGGTAGCTCTTTCAGTGTTAGTGTTATGTAATGTTTTCAGAATATGATTGATTTTGGAACACAGGATGTTACAGATCCTGTTCTCTCTTGAAGATGGCCCGGTGATCGAAACAGTTGTCATTCCTTGCGCTAGCGGCAGGACAACCGTCTGTGTTTCAAGTCAAGTGGGTTGTGCCATGAATTGTCAGTTTTGCTTCACTGGAAGGTCTGTTTAGCACTCGGCTTTCTATAGTTTGTAGTACATGCTTTATAGTTTGCTCTTCTATTTTTGTGGCTTCTGTAGGATGGGTTTGAGAAAGCACTTGTCTACAGCTGAGATTGTTGAGCAGGCTGTCTTTGCTCGTAGAATATTTTCAGAGGAATTTGGATCTATTACAAATGTTGTATTTATGGTAAGCATTCTCTTCATGGTAACTGATGAGACTTAACTATATTATGGTGATTAAATGAGCAACTGACAATATAGTTAGCTGGCATCCTACTGTTTGTAATTTATAGTTTTATATCTTGAACCCATGTATCTAGCTTTTGCATGCCGTTCATCTTGAATTACTGACAAAATTATCCTTTATGTGATATCTTAAACTACAACTGGCAAGTTAGTTATATATATATTGTTTTCGTTCACTCAGCAATGTTTTCTGACAGCATTACCCTGCTTCTGTCTGCATTCCATATTCAATGGCATCAGTATTTAGTATTGTTGAATTCAGTTTCTTGTTGAATTGTTGGGCCTGATTTTATGGCTTCCTAATCATAGTTTTGGAGTACCGCGTTAGTAAGTCTACTAATCTAGTGATAGCAATGTCATGGATGCCTAGGTATGCAGTATTAACTTCTTGTATAGCATTAATACTGTTTCATTTGTCGATAAGCTGCTATCACCTTTCTCCACAATCTTTCAGTAATCTCAATTTTTTGTACAGGGCATGGGTGAACCATTGCACAATGTTGACAATGTACTAAAAGCCTCAGCTATAATGGTTCATGATCAGGGCCTTCATTTTAGTCCTCGCAAGGTTACTGTCTCCACAAGTGGGCTTGTCCCGCAGATAAAACGCTTCCTCCGTGAATCCAATTGTGCCCTGGCCGTGAGTCTTAATGCAACAACTGATGAGGTGAAATCTAATTTTGGTTATTCTATTGTGGTAAAATGGTTTGGCATTATTTTGATGTTCTGTATACTAACCTTTTCTTCCAGGTTAGAAACTGGATAATGCCCATTAACAGAAAGTACAATCTTAACTTGCTTCTTGGAACTTTAAGGGAGGAGCTTTGTTTCAGAACAAAGTACAAAGTGCTATTTGAATATGTCATGCTTGCTGGAGTGAACGACAGGTCAGGAATCTGGATTAAACAGTAGTTTCCGATTGTTGTTATCTTGTGTTATTTTGTGAGATTCTCTTAACAGAGCTTACATATAAATATGAATACATTATTTTCAATATTGCAAAAGGCTGCTTTCTTCTTTTATTCAGAATTAGTTTTTTTTTTATTTTAAAAAAATGGTTAATACATAGGTCAAGCGACAATCTATGTGATATAGTTGCCACTGTTGTTGTAATCAGTTGCTCGTAGATAAATTAAATCTTTTGTTTTGGAATTAACCTTTTTAAAGCTCTTACAGCAAAAATAAGTCACCCCTTGCACGCTGAACATTCCTGTGGATTTACTATGCTCACAGTGTGGACGATGCGAAGAGGCTTATAGAGCTCGTCAGTGGGATCCCTTGCAAGATCAACCTCATCTCTTTCAATCCCCATAGTGGGTCCCAATTCAAGCCCACGCCTGATGAGAAAATTATTGAGTTCCGCAATATTTTAATTCAAGCTGGTCTTATTGTTTTTGTTCGGCTCAGCAGAGGAGATGATCAGATGGCGGCCTGCGGGCAGCTAGGAGAGCCCGGAGACTACCAGCTACCACTGCTCCGTGTACCTGAGAAATTTCAGGTCGCCTTGTGATGCTAAATAGTACAGTAGTTACTAGTACAGTTATTGGTAAAACAAATATTGGGCAACTTGACAAAGACGGGAGTGATTGGCATGTAATGAGGATACAACCATGCAGTTCTTAGAAGTCATTCTCTCCCTGAGCAGCCTGACGACGGTCGAAATTTTTCTGATGTGGCATCAACATGACGGGTCTTTTCAGCCGACTTTTGGTATGTAAAACACATTTTTGACATAACTCTGCTAATCGGTTGAGTATTAAAATCTATAATTCTACATGGATATGTAACTCTATATTTGTCTCCCCATTTGATTTACTATTGGATAGTAAGTTGGTAACAAGCCATTTGCATCTCCCGCTTTGATACAAGGGGGGGCTAGGTATCAAATAAAGATGAGACGAAGCTATCAGCTTTGCTTTAAGCAATTTTAAACACTTGGGCATTTTTCATAGCTTCTGATGCGGTCTGAGTCGTCAAAGTTAAATCTGTTACAGGTAGTTCCAAAAGGCTCGAATCCTCCTACTCCTACTGATGAACATTTTGCATCAGTGATAAGAAACGTAAGGCCTACAAGGTTTGGCTTGCGTGAGATACCCTAACCATTAAGATCTGCATGCCACCACCTTACCTGACCAGCCTACGGGGAAAGGAAAAACGAAGCGATCTAACGCAAGCCCCACCATTTAAAGTGCTTTTTTTTTTTACAAAAGCAAACCCATCATGCTGCACATATTGGGCGTCTTTATTAGCACTAATCTGCTGCCAAACCGGTGGCCTACACGACTACACCTACACCTTGCTTTAGCAGAATCTTATATTCCGATGACCCAGAACAGTGGCTAATTGTGTAGGTGGCCACTCTGCAAGTGATTTTTTTTAGGTTATTTCATTTGATTCGAGATATTTGGGCCAAGTTTTAATTAGTACATATGCATGATTTGCTGATTTCATCGCCAGCTTTAGCAGTAGCATGATTTGCTGCTCTCATCACCAGTATTAGCAGTAGCCTAGACGACCGGGTTGTGCCATTCTGTTGTCAAGTCCGCTTTGAATGAATTCTTTTCTTCTGCCTTGAATAAATGTAGCCCAAGATTTTCATGGGCCCCGCCTCTGAAACATCCTCTGTTAAATTCTGATTCAAGGCACCTAAATTCTTTCATACACGCCCTCCCCACGCTACTCTCTGTGTTAGTATATCCTTAATACTACTCTATTTGTTGTTGTTAGAAGTGTGACAGTGACTAATGAGAGGGTCTCGTTCATGGTAACATGATAAGAATTCCAAAAGAATCCATTTATCGGTGACCATTTTCAGCCATTTCATAACAATTGGAGTGCATCCATGGTCAATCTTATCTGTTAATGTTGAGGTATTTTCTTTAGTGCTCCCTCGAGGCATGATATTGTAATGCCCGTAGTACGGTCCATGTGGAGTTGTGTGGTGAGATTAACCTCACATTGCTTATTTAAAGTGAGTTGTAGTAATATATAATACATGTTGGATCAAAACGTAACACCTCTGGATTAACCCTTTTGCACACGAGGCAAGAATGAAAGTGTTAGTAGAGTGCTGTGTGTGTGCGGATCTGCCCGACGATGGACTGGGCATTAAACGGATTTTAGACCAGGTTACAAATATGCTCTGGGTGTTAGAGAAGACCACGTTAGTTTTTCTACGGGGAATATGCCAAGGCACCAAAAGAAATTTGACAAGTATCCTCGCTCATTACGTGGTTCCCTTGGTATCACAAGCCAAGCTCACAATGAGCATGATCTTGCCATTTTTTCTAGACGAACCTCCCGACCCCACCTTACTAATCTCATCATACGAAAACAAGCAGCAAACGAATCTTATTGACCCCTAATTTGCATCCGTCAAAGACAGTTCCCAGTTGCCTACCGACGAAGTGGACATGGCAATTATTTAGGATTACATCACATAATAATTTATCATACAGGCCAAGCTATTAGGTGGGATTCGGATCCTCTGTATTACTATAGAGGTTCATTGTGTGAACAATGTTTTGTGAGAAGGTAGACAATGTTGTGGAGTGAACTGAAGTAAAAATGTTGTAGCAACAACATGATCTATACTGTAGCGATTGATCTAGACCTTTGATTTTCGATCGGACGGTGGAGGTCGCTCCTAATGCCACTGCACTGTAGATTCTCTGCATTGACTACTTAAATGCAGAGGATCCCTTTCTAGGTAAGTGTGTTGAATAATCATGCGCTCTATAGCCAGACCAAAATTTGCGGGCAATGCGGAAATTGGGGTATAAATTGATGTGTTTGGATTGCAACAATGTCAAAGTTTGCCAAAAATGTGAGTATGGCACGTGAGCCCCACATGGCAACTATTTCTTTTTTTTGCACCACAATGTAGCTAATATGGGCCTTGTTTTGTTGATTAAATCACAAGAAATACAACGATTCAAACGGATTACAAATCGGATACCGGAGTCAAGAGATATAGTCAATTAAAGCTTCTAAACCAAGCAAAAAAACATGTTTAATGCAGCCAATCTTCTCTTGCCACGTCACAACAAAGTGCAGCTACTACTCTACCAATTTTGGGGCTAAGGATTTCGCCACACGCGAAATACTGTTGTTTTGGCAAGGGAACTACTGATTGTTACCAAAATCTCTGGGATAAAACCAAATATCGACACTAAACTAAGTGTCAGGTAAATTCTCTTGGTGCTATCAAATTTTGGTTTGGCTCGTGAGAGCTCCAAACCAAACACGTCTAGTTAACTTGCATGACAAGCCTGTCTTAATTTGTCACCTTGCATGAACTCGAAAAAAGATAAGAGAAGAAAAATAACAGAAAAAAGCACCTCCAAAATCTGTGACGCAGTCCATATGGCGTTCGGTTGCTCTGCCCCTCGTTTGGGAATCCATGCAGCCGTCGTGCGTACGGCCGTACCGAATCCGAGGAACGCCCTGATTAAATCGTAGGAAGGTTATCCATTTCCGCCGGAATTAAGCTGTTTCTTGTTTCTGCGAAATTCTTATAAAATTACTGCGCCCCAAACGAGTACAAGACTTCGATTATAGTAAAACAGCTTAATCTTAGCCCTCAAAAGGAAAAACTAAACTTGGGGCAAAAAGAATGGAGAAGAAAAAGGGAACAGACAAGTGCTGTACTTGGACTCCTGGAGGGTCAGTGTGCAAAAGCAACGAGCAGATCGGCTCTTTTTTTTAAAAAAGACGAGTAATGAAGGAAAGACTCGAAGAAGTGCAGGGAGGGAGGAAAAGAAGCAGATAAAACGGGAAAGCAACACGTAACCTCCCATACTTAACACGAGAGCTCATCCCTCCCTTCGATCCGCCTCCTTTTGCCACGCGCGTCGGTCACACATGGCCGAGACTCCCCGGACCCCGGCGCCGGAGAGGCCGCCGCCTCCCATCCTTAACACGAGAGCTCATCCCTCCCTTCGATCCGCCTCCTTTCGCCACGCGCGTCGGTCACACATGGCCGAGACTCCCCGGACCCCGGCGCCGGAGAGGCCGCCGCCGCCCGTGCCCCAGCCCCGCCTGGCGCCCGGCCTCGTCCGGACGCCGTCGCCGTCGCCGCCGTCGCCGTCGCCGCCGTCACCGCTGACTCCCGCTCCCATGACCGCCCCCACACCGCCGGCATCGCCCGCCGCGACGACGGCGTTCGCGGTGCAGTTGAACTCGGTCGAGGAGGCCATCACGTCGCCGCTGCGCGTCGGCAATGCCCGGCTCGACCAACAGCGCGCGGTCACCCATGCCACAGAGAATGGGAGCGCGGCCACCACGGTGCCGCCCGACGTGCAGGCCGTGGCCGCGGTCGGGGAGAGGAGGGCGCTGTCGGCGGCGCTGCGGCTGGCCACGGCGGTGCTCAGCCTGGCGGCCTTCTCGGTGATGGCCAGCGCCCGGACGTTTGGCTGGGACGGCGACTACTACGGCCGCTACGAGCAGTACAGGTTGGTGATTATCAGTCATCACTGCTTACATGTTTATTTTTTTTATCTTACATTTTATTCGGATATGTCCGGATTTTGACGGTTATGGGAGTTGGTACTTGCAGAAGCAGTTGGCATCTGACCTTTTTGGTCTCGGATTTTTGGTTTTCTTTAGGTAGTGTTGCTGTTGCAGCACTGCGGGATTAACTGATTCGCTGTTTGATCTTAATTTTTGGATTGTTCGAGGAAATTTCTGTTGGGTCAATGGTTTACTTGAGGCATTGTCGTTACTCTGACTCGTTGGTTTTTGTCATACTTGTGCCCATACACGTGGATTTTGGTTCTGGGACATCAACACTCAGCAACAGCAGTTCAATATACAGTAGTATTCCTCGTGCTGAGTTTAAAATTCACCGAGGAATTTAAGACAATATCGTCTTTGGAGCTAAGTTATGCAGAATGGGCCTACAGGTAGAATCATGGGTTTTTTAATCGGCCAATTATCGGTACGATCGGCCCTGCCGGACCCACCCAACCCCCGTTAGATTTTAAATCCGGTTCCAAATTTTGTGATTTGGATGAATTTTGTCAAAAAAACTTGAATTTTGTTCAGTTGATGAATGAGTGAAGTAATACAAGCCTATCCAAATCTTGTTACCATGCTAACTAGCTCAGTTGATGATTTTTGTTTGAATTTGATTTGTTTTTTGAATTTAAAATCTGAAAAATTCATTTTTTTTTTGAAATTTTCGAAATTTTTCAAACCGATCCCCCGCGTTTAAAAAAATCTCGATACAAAAACCCGGGTAGAATTACAAAAACATAGGATGCACGAACAGAACAATGTATTTTCTCCGAGTTTTACGGACATCGTATTGCTGGTCATACTAGTCATATGTGATTGCGGTTCTTGCTAAAGCTAGAATGCATTTCCTGTTATAGGTTCAGAACAACACGCAAATAAGTAGTACGAGTTTTCCCTGAAGTCTTAATCCCGCATTGTCTATACAGTGGTTTTACTTTGAGAGGTATAATATTTTTTTAAATTGGCCGATAATCGGCAAATTATCGGTACGATCGGCCCTGCCGGACCCACCCAACCCCCGTTAGATTTTAAATCCGGTTCCGAATTTTGTGATTTGGATGAATTTTGTCAAAAAAAAACTTGAATTTTGTTTAGTTGATGAATGAGTGAAGTAATACAGGCCTATCCAAATCTTGCTACCATGCTAACTAGCTCAGTTGATGATTTTTTGTTTGAATTTGATTTGTTTTTTGAATTTAAAATCCGAAAAATTCATTTTTTTTTTGAAATTTTCGGCCGAAATTGGCTGAAAATTTTCGATTTTCGGCCTTACCGGACCCCCCCTCAGTAAAAAAAAATCTCCCATACAAAAAAACCCTGGGTAGAATTACAAAAACATAGGATGCACGAACAGAACAATGTATTTTCTCCGAGTTTTATGGACATCGAATTGCTGGTCATACGAGTCATATGTGATTGCGGTTCTTGCTAAAGCTAGAATGCATTTCCTGTTATAGGTTCAGAACAACACGCAAATAAGTAGTATGAGTTTTCCCTGAATTCCTAATCCCGGATTGTCTATACAGAGGTTTTACTTCTTTCTTCTTTCAGAGGTATAATATTTTTTCTTCGTTGCAAATTTACGACAGGTACGCCGTCGGAGTGAATGTGGTTGTTTGCATCTACTCAATCGCGCAAGCATTCGGTGAAATCGGCGGTCTGGTTTCGCGGAGGTTTATTTTCGGGAGCACTTCAATCTACTACTTCAGCCTGTTCCTCGATCAGGCAAGTACAGAGCAATCTTCAAGCGAAATGCGTCAGTGGAAGAACTGAGTTGTTAGCTAGTAGACATCGACATGGCATACATAAACCATGTAATGTTGCTGATCTGCCTAGTTCTACCGCAGGTACTGGCGTATCTCCTGATGTCAGCATCGTCAGCGGCTGCGTCTCGCAACGATCTGTGGGTGTCAACGTTTGGCAAGGATCCGTTCAACAAGAAGATCAACGGTACGGTGTGGCTGTCGTTCCTTGGGTTCATTGCACTTGCTGCAAACTCGCTCATCTCCACGGCAAATCTCTTCAGCAAGGTCTGATGGGGTCATCTACTCATCTCATTGAGGATGCGGTGTACTACTCGTGTTTGTCGTGTAAATTTCGCAGTGTATATTGATGCGATTTAGTCGGAAATATACAATAAAAGATGTTCTTGGTCGTGAGTCATCAAGAATGAAATCTGTGGAGGAAACTACTATCAAACTCTATTGAACCTTGCTTCCAATGGTTAAGACGCCAATATATTCGGAATCACGTACCGACACAATCTCATCAGGGGGACACGGTGATTTGGAGAACATTGTCATCTGTTTTGAAGTGACAATAGAAATGACCAAGGTTATAGTCGGGAATGGCTGGACTACTATGTTTCGGAAAGGCCATTGGACCTCAATAGGGCGACTGTACCTCCGTTTACCCACTCTGTTCACCTTCGCTACTAACCCGAACTGCGTGGTCCTCTTGCAATTCATCGACTACACTTGGGCGGTGTCACTGCAACCCGGTTCTCTCACAACAAGCACATTCAGAATTTCAGACCCAGCTGGACATCTTATCCGAACAACGATTTCAACCGGGAGCATTGGACCAAAGGGTTATCACCTCAACCACGACAGACTTAACCACTTCAGAATTCTACAAGCTCCTATCGTTTCACGGCCTCAAATGGCTAGCGACAGATTATGTCTGGTATAGATCAATACCACACAAACACATAATCTTCTTATGTCCAGCTTTCAGAGGACGACTGAACACAAAGGATAATATGACAACAAAATACTGGATGAATGACCCTCACTGCGACCTTTGCCCTGCATCAGAAACAATCGATCATATCATCTTGTGATATAAAGCTACGGATAATCTCTGGAAAAAAAAACTGGGCCTAGCAACAGCAGCAACTTCATCACACTGTATACTGGAAGTTGTTGAGAGAACATCCACAAAAGCAAGTATTTCCCGTGTAATTTGGCCAATATGTTTTGCAGTTTGTGCTCATACACTATGGACTACAAGAAATAAGAAGTGTCTCAAAAAATTGAAGACAATACCATCTTGATTCAACGATTCATGATTCCATTAGCCTTTGGGCTTACAAGTCAAAGCCCAATCACCGAGCTTCTCTTCCCCAGTGGAGCCGGCTCTTAATCTCCTTTATGTACTTTTTCTACCTCTAATTTTTGACAACCATTTCAATATAATGGTCATAAGGTACATAGTTCTCTACTTTTTAAGAAAAAAAAGGAGTCATCAAGAATTCCTCTGTAAAGGACTAATAAAATGTCGAGTATTTGATAAGCAGATATGCCTCGTCTTTGTAGTAATTGACTACTTGCCACTGTGCAGTACAAGTGTAGAATAATGTCATTGCCGCAGAGAAGTGAGTTACATAATTTTAGTACCTGAATTGTGAGTGATATTATGTGTACCACAGTGGCGTAGCTAGTATAGGAGTATGGGGGTACAACTGTATATAGTGTATATATATACATGTAATAAATTTTGGTACAACCAATGATATTTGTGATTATGTGTATGTGTTAGATTGTATGTTAATATGTATAAGTTAGTCAGTTAGTCACGAGTTAGTGAAGCTATGTATTAAGTTCGCACACTTATCGTGAAAATCCTGGCTCCACCACTGGTATACCATTAGTCCATTACAATGGATGGCTGCATATCACTTTGGAATACAGTGGTCAGCTTGACGCTCTTCTCTACAACAAATGAATCGTAGGCTGAACCAAGAACAGTTTTCTGATAAGAAACTTGACAAAACCATCTGAATCATCTGAAGAACCATGTAAATCTATACTAAACCATCTGAAACTTGATAAGCAGATATGCTTCATCTTTGTAGTAATTGACTACTTGTCACTGTGCAGTACAAGTTCAACTTGATTCACTCTACTCAACCAAATTGAGTGCAGGATCATGTGGAAGAGATCATACCTCAGAGGCCTGGTGTGCCACAAGAAATGCCTCTGCAGCTTCTTGACGCAATCGTGCATAGCCATGTACCTCCTGAGAGAGATCCCCTGGAGAATCTTCTTCAGGTCTGGTATGTCCTCCTCCGCGACGACCACCGAGAAGGCGCTCCAGTCCAGCGCCTCGCCGAAGGGCAGTACAAAGTTTTCGGCGATGATCACCGGCACGCACTCGTAGTAGAAGGCCTCCACGATCCTGGGGCTGTTCACCTCGTACCCCATGGGGCACAAGCAGAACCTGCTATTCTTCATGTGCTGGATGTAGTTCATCCTCCGGGACACCCTGCTGGAGAGGGGCCCATACACCCTCATGTCGTCGTCCTGCCCGTCGCCCCAGTGCTTGAGGAGGATCGGCCTGACCCTGCCGTGCACGTTGCCCGCGAAGAATGCGAGGATGCGCCGCCGGGAGACTGGCAGCCCGCCGACGTACCGGAGGGGCCGCTTCGGCGTCCTGATGGTTGTTTCAGGGAGGGGGACGTCCTTCCCGGGGGTGAAGATCCCCTCCGAGCTATCGGCGTTTCACAGAGCCTTGATGCTGTTCTTGCGAAGGTCGCCATGCGCCGTCGTCGTGTAAGGTCCCTGACAAAAACCAACCAAAAGTACAATTTGTGCATCTGGAAAAAAAAACTTACAATTCCAGAAAGATGGTTGAATTGAACTTACCCAGTCATGGCAGGCGACCAGGAAATGATCGGCTCCTCTGGTGCGATTCCAGAACGGGTACTTGGCCGCAAGGCCTTTGACGAAGTCTCTCAGGTATTTCTTTTATATTTGACGCTGAGTAGAAGTTTTTTAGTCTCCATAACGGAGGGAGTATGTTATAAGTTAAACCTCTTGATCTCTATTGAATGAATAATGTAGTATATATACTACAGTACACAATCTTAAGACTGATGGGCCTCATGGGCCATATATACACATGGGCCTTATAAATATATACGTAACACCCTTTTTCAAACTCAACATGGGTCAGAAGGATCTGAAATATTGAGTTTGGAGAGATGGAAGTGATGTTGCTCTCGAGTTTGAGTCTTGGTGAAGAAATCAACAACTTGAATCTCAGAGGGCACGTACTGAAGAGCAATAGTCTTCTGTTGACAATGAGAACGGGTGAAAGATGCATCTACACCAATGTGCTTAGTCACCATGCTTCATTTGGATCAAGAGTAATCATATAGCATTAGTGTTGTCACACAGAAGAGATGCAGGAGTACTGCATGACACACCAAGATCAGCTAAAAGCCAACGAAGCCAAACAATCTCTGAAGTAGTAGTGGCCAACACTCGAAACTCAGCCTCAGCACTAGACCGTGAAACTGCAATCTGTTTCTTGGACTTTCAGGCAATAAGCGAAGACCCAAGAAATATGCAATAGCCAGAGACAGATCGTCGATCAATAGGATCACTCACCCAAGTCGAGTTAGAGTAAGCATGAAGCTGAAGCTGATTCGACCGAGAATAAAAGAGACAACAATCAATAGTTCCTCATAGATAGTGCAACACACGTAGCAGGTGAGCATAGTGAACAGACGTGGGAGCAGAAACAAACTGACTGAGCACATGAACAGAATGAGCAATATCAGGACGTGTTACTGTAAGATAGACAAGACTCCCAACAATATGACGATAACGAGAAGGATCTTCAAGCAAAGTGCCATCAGTAGGGACGGAGCTGAAGATGAAGCTCCATAGGAGTAGCAGCTGTCCGACTGTCAGTGAGACCAGAACGAGCAAGCAAATCCTGAATATAGCGCTGCTGAGATAGATAGTAACCATTAACTGTGCGAGTAAACTTAATCCCCCAGAAAATAACGTAGAGGGCCCAAATCCGACATCAAGAACTGCTTACTGAATCGTTGCTTAACAAAAGCAATGCACTCCTTGTCATCTCCAGTAATTAGCATGTCATCAACATAGAGTAAAAGCATAGTACGACCACGTGGAGATGTATGAATAAACAATACATGATCATGATTACTCGGGAAGAAACCAGCATCTAACACAACTGAACTGAACCGCTCAAATCAAGCGCGAGGAGCCTGGTTGTGGCCATAAAGAGCATGACAAAGGCGACAAACATGACCAGCAGGAGCCACAACACCCTGGGGTGGTGTCATATAAACTTCCTCCTGCAAATCACCATGAAGAAAAGCATTCTTCACATCCATCTGAGAGATAGTCCAAGAGCGAACAACAGCCATAGCAATAAGAGTGCGAACTATTACCATATGAGCAACATGAGCAAATATCTCATCGTAATCACGACCATGTGCCTGCTGAAAACCACGAGTAACTAGTAACTAGTCGAGCCTTGTACCTCTCAACAAAGCCGTCAAATTTTGTCATAACTTTAAAAACCCATTTGCATGTAATAGGAACAGCATGAGCAGGTAAAGGAACAATATCCCATGTACTAGTACGATCCAAAGCAGCCAACTCCTCAGCCATAGCTAATTACCACTCAGGATGAACAACAACCTCCTGGTAAGTGCGAGGCTCAGGCACAACAGTAGTAGAAAGAAAACCATATCTGTCAGGAGCAGCAATAGTAGTACGATCACGAAGTTCATACCGAGATGACGGTGCCGGTGGAGGATCATCAGAAAGAGTATCATCAGTACTAGCCATGCCATCAGAGGAGGAAACAGTAGAGAGCTTGGAAGATCAATGAAATCCATCCTGATTGAAATTTCAGCATTGTGACATAAAATGCCCATAACACGATCATCAGCACTTTGCCATGCAATAGCCTCCTTCACATCAGTCTTCTCAGTCGGAGGCTCCGCCGTAATATATGAGGGAAGACCAATGGACCGAAGAAACATGCGAACCGATGACGACCACTCACGATAATTTTGTCCATCCAACTTGATATCTGAGGCCAGAAGAGCACCTCCCATACCAAGAGAATGAGGAGACGCAGAAATACCATCAACCATTACACCAACTCTGCAACCACAGTACCTCCGAAACAATAGCAGTACCAATAGTCGGGCCGAGCCAACTCAATACCTCCGAAGCAGTAATCGGGTAGGCGCAGGCGTGGGTAGACTGGGGTGCCTCAAGGCGCAATGACATGAGCCAGGGAATCAAGGCGCGGCGACAGGAAGATAGCGACCGGGCAGAACCTCCAGCCTCGAGCGACCGAGCCTCTAGGTGCGGCGACGAGGAAACTCGCATCATCGGGGAAGAACCCCCAAGCACGGCGACTAGGGTGGAAGGCGCGGCGACAGGGAAGACGACGACCGGGGCCTCCAAGAGCGGCAACGGGAAGACTCAGCTCTGGGCGGCGGGACCTCAAACGCGCGAGGCGACTGACCTCAAGCGGGAGAGCGGCGTCGGGACCTCAAGCGCCGGCGAAGGGCCTCGGCGCAAGGTGCGGGCGGAAGGCGTGGCGACGGCCGGGCGGAACCTCCAGGTGCGAGCGACTGTGGCGGAAGACGTGGCGACGGGGAAGCTCCTCCAGTGAGGGAGAGCCGGCATCGAGAAGACTCAGGTGAAGGCGAGCAGAGGCGAGCGGAGAGGAGCCAAGACCACGCCTCATCATGACGGAGAGGATGCTCAGCGTAGGCGTATAGGCGGCAAGTAGCTCGATACCATGTTACAAGTTAAGCCTCTTGATCTCTATTGAATGAGTAGTATAGTTTATATACTACAGTACACAACCCTAAGACTGATGGGCCTCATGGGCCATATATATAAATGGGCCATATACATATATACGTAACAAGGTAGACGGCCAGTGGCCTCAGGTTATGGGAGTCGGGCACGTAGAGCGAGATCCTCAGTCTTTGAAATGACATGGGAGGTAGAAGAGTGCGCCTTGGTGGCGTTAGCGACAACGAACCTCGGCTATCCTTGAGGAGCTTCATGAACCACCCTCTGGACGCCAGAGATGCCGGCGAGGGAGGGTGTGGAGGATGGGCCTCCGCTGTCTCCGGTAAATGTGAGTATCCGTTCCATCAGTTCATAGCTCCTGGACGATCACATTTTGCTACAATTATGATGCGTTTAGTTACTGTACTGGATTAGTACTACGTGTACAAAAGTAGAAATGTTAGGATAAATTACATTGCAAGAAACATACACTCTATGAGCTCAAAAGAACAAACAAATGAAACATGTTAGAGTTGGACTTTGTTGACAATTTGTTCGACCAAAGCTCGCAGGAAAAAGGCTTGCCGCCGCCGTAAGGTGATGTCCACATTCTCCCAGGCTGCGGGCGTGCACGCAGGGTACGCCGACACATGATGGACGCGTCGCGCATAGGCCCTGCACCGCCTGTCAGAGGCGAAGGTGAGGGCGGAGCCACCCGTGGTGGCTTTGATGACCCTCCGGGGAGCCCCCCCCTCTCAGGCGCTTGGATTTGCAGGGGACCTCAGTGAGCCCTGTAGGTGCGCCACTTCCGCTGCTGCGGGAACGCGATCCCTTTGACCGCGCTCCTTGTGAAAATTTTCCCGGAGTGTCGCGATGGTCTAGCACACGCGAGGCGAGTGGCCAGCATTGCTGTGCAGTTCGCACCATGTTTCCCCTTCGCCATGGCCTCAGTCTTGTCCCTGACCGGCCTCTTCCACGACCCTTTCCTCGTCCTTGGCCTGTCGAAGCGGCGCCCCCTTCGGAGCTGACCCCTTCCACGTTGAACACGTGGCACCCCTTCAGCCCCCTGCTAGGCTTTTGGGACTGCGACCCTTCGTGATTGTTTGGATCACCTAGATTACAAATTAGTTTTCAGAAAACAGGTTTTAGTAGGATTTTTTATGAAAACATGTTTTTAAGTTGTTGTTCTGTGAGTTTAGATTACTTTGTTTAGATCAGAAAAATTAAAATAAGCTTTCATCTATACAGTGTTTGGTTGAGATTTACATCAAAATAATTTCTTACCCAAGTGTCGAGTGTCGACGACGGCGCCACGTGCTCCACCCGGGTCGACCTCGACGATCTGGGACGAGAAGCTCGTCCTCCCGCTCCCGCCCTCCGGCCGCATCGATGACGTCCACGCCAATGCCGCCAAGGGCGTCAAGCCGCTCGTCGGCTCCGCCCGCCTCCCACTCCGCGACGTCCTCGACGACACCGGATCGACAATAGCCCTCCGCCCTCCGCTGAAGCGCCCTCCGCCCCGGGGTGGCCTCGAGGTCCACGTCGCCGTCAGGAGGCTACCACACACGACTCCGCCCTTACCCGCCTCCCTCCTGCGGCGTACGGATTGGTGGTGGAGGATCCGAAGAAGAAGAGCAAGATGGGGATGGGGGCAGGGCTGGCGGTGGGCGCGACGGCGGGAGTGGTGGGCGGGCTGGCGCTGGCTGGAGGGGCGAGCTACCTTGAGGACTCCTCTAGCAGCAACAACATTGGTCGCTGGCATCATACATGCGTGAACACGGGAGAATAGCGACGAGGAAGCTGTTGAGAATGAGGATAGCCGAAATTCGTTTTGAGAAAAACTATGTTCACTGGTTTTTGGTAAAACTCAGAATTCTGGTTGTACAGAAAACACATTTTCGTTATCCAGGGAGTTAGTTGCGTTATCCAAACAAAGTTTTCGCTAAAACCAGTTTAACTAAATCTGGTTTTCACAAAATGCGAGATCCAAACAACCTCGCCTGCTTTGAGGGCACCCTTCTCATCTTCGTGCAGAGGGGTAGCGTCCCGGTCTTGCCCGGCCGAGTCCTCCGTCTTAGGACATGTTTGGGAGCTTGATTCCTGGCTGGGATCCCCGCCCGATCCCGTGGGCCAAAAGCCCTGTGGGAGGATTCTCTTGCGCAAGCAAACTCGGCGTTTGGATCGCTCTGCACTGCGAATTCCCCGGCTCAATCCTCGTCATTTCCCTAGGGGGGAAAACACCGCATTGAGACATGGGATTTATTCTCCTCTTGCATCGCGAACGCCTCCCTCCATCCGCATCGGCGCCTCCCTCCCTTCACTGCCAAGTGCTTCCTCCTTCCTCTCCGGCAAATGCGTCTCACCGGTAAAGACCCCTCTTCCTCCCGCCAGGGTTCGGTCCTGACCCACCCTCCTCCGCATCTTGGTTTTGAGATCTATAAATCTGAAGTAGTAGTTGTTTCTTGTCCCGGCTATTTGTGTTAAGAAGACTTGATTAGTTGTTTCTTATTGTGGTTCTTGCTTGGTAAGGCAGTGGCCTTATGAGGATTTTTGTACTAATTATCAATGCTATCTTTTGCTGCTATTATGATTTGTCTGATCTATGTAATTAGTCCGCGATGCATGTTCTGTTATCTGCGATAGGGTATACGTCGCAACCATGCTTGCATTATACTAGATTCTAGTTCTGTTAGAAATTATGCGAGCTGTGAAATTTGTTATTGTGTGTCAATGTGGTATGGTTGATATAGTGTTAAAAGCATGTGAAATGGTTTAGGCTAGTGTTTATGTTTGATGGAACCTTGATTCATTGAGTTGTACGCTCGGAGGATGGGAAGAGGATATCTATTTTGAGTCTTAAGAGCTCTTAGCCTCGGTAAACATGTGGCGGACTGTAATGATCCTTAGATCATAGTGGATAAACACCGCCAGGAAGAAGGCCAAACGACATCGGCTTTATGGGATGAGAGATTAGACTATAGACTGGGATGATAGAACCTTGAGAGGGAGACTAGATTAATTCTTCTTGCTTGCTTGATAATGGATACATGCTATCCCTTTTATAGGGACGACTCGACTTGACCCCTAAGAAATAATCTCTAAGGAAACATATATCTAACAATCCAATCCAATAATAACTTGTCTAACTAATAGATAATATCAAACACCTAATAGATAGATTCTTAAATAGTAAACCTTTCCTAATAATCGTGGGCGGGTACTGTTCACGCGTGAACAATAGCCCCCGGCCCATGACAACTACTCCCCTCATTTCGCAACAGCTCGTCCTCGAGCTGTGGTGGTGGCCATGGCTGAAGCCCTAGGAGACCCCATGTTGACGAGAGGTTGCGATGATGACATGAGTAATTGAAGATCATTGCCTCCACGCATGGTTGTGGCAAACTCACTCGTTGCTGTGGCAGACATAACAGCAACCCTGGCAGCGTCGTAGTGGCCACAACGTACTTCGGCAGGGCCGTGATAGGCTTCGGCGACACCATGGCAGGATGCGGCAGTGGCGCGGCAAGTTCTGACAGTGTCATTGTAGTTGCTGGAAACGCCGTCACCTCTTGTTGCGCCTTCTTCTCCTTCTGATCCGCTATAATCTTCTCTAAAGTAGCATGCATGTCGAGGAAGATGACCGCCATCTTCTTGTCGTTGTCATTGAACCTTAGAGCATTACGGGGTAAACACCGCCAGGAAGAAGGTCGGACGGCGTCAGCTTTATGGGATGAGAGATTAGACTATAGACTGGAATGATAGAACCTTGAGAGGGAGACTAGATTAATTCTTCTTGCTTGCTTGATAATCGATACATGCTATCCTTTTTATAGGGACGACCCGACTTGACCCCTAAGAAATAATCTCTAAGGAAACATATCTCCAACAATCCAATCCAATAATAACTTGCCTAACTAATAGATAATATCAAACACCTAATAGATAGATTCTTAAATAATAAACCTTTCCTAATAATCGTGGGCAGGTACTGTTCACGCGTGAACAGTACATGTGAACAGTAGCCCTGGCCGAATAAAGAATTGCTCAACATCTACCCAGTTCTAGGGTTGCATGGAATTCACAGTTTGTTCCTTGTTTAAATTGTTGTGTAGTGCCACATCAGAGTTTATGATATAGTAGTTAGATTGTGATGTAGCCATTGTGTGATTGTGTGACCTATTTGCTTGCTTGCTTAGTTATGAGGGTAAGCCATAACATGTTAAGGATAAAAAAAATGCTCAACATCTACCTAGTTGTGTTTGTTTGCATAAAATTCTCAATTTGTTTCCCTGATTAAATTGTCTTATTAATATAATACCACAACAGAGTTTATGATGAAGCGGTTTGATACTTTGATTGTGATGTAGCCATTGTGTGATTTGAGGGACCTATTTGCTTACTTGCGAAGTTATAACTCAGCACTATCTGTTAAGCTTTGTGTGATAGGTGATATTTACAATATTTGTTTTAAAAATCTGACATTACTTTTTTTTTGGTTATGGTTGCTTAGAATCTAAACTGTCAACTTCAGTTTTTTTAGGACGTGGAAAAAATTTGTGGCATGGTATGATGGGTGTATTTAATTTTGTTTTGGTGCTAGATCTTTGCTAATGACTGCTAACCTAGTTCTTATGAACTTTTTGTCATTGCTTAGAACCAATCTTCTAGGAATAAGGTGCAACTAGATTATGTAGACTGGTTGATTCTGATGTCATGTACAATAACCATTATAGGTGTGGCCTGCATGTTCCTGTTATTTTGTCGAATACAGTTAGTCCTCTTGGGATTCAACAGTATGGATGTAGTTCTTTAGTATCTAACAGAGCATAATGTTGGTAATAATTGTCTTGACCATCACATCAGCTTATGCATTTGCAAATCCTATCTTTTCTCTCCAGGTGGACCAAGAGATTCATAGTGTCCTACTAGTAAGTATTTCTTGCAACTACTAGTATCCTACAGCTCCCTTGTTTTTTAGTACATATTAATAGTATGGTAAAATATTAAGCGCAAATTAGTCAGTGAAGGCAATAAGACGCATGCTTTGTTTGTAGCTATTGGTATTATTGAATGCAAATGCAAATTAATAGTGTCAGATTGTTGAATGCAAATACAAGTTGTACTTTGCACTCTTCCATTACAGTATATCTTGTGCACAATACAAGGTAGTTGTCACTTGTGCATTGGGTGAAGTTTGATTGATTTGTGGATGCGATAAACTATTTTTTTAATCATAATTGGGTTTGTTCGCTTTGGTAGATAGTTGAAACTAGAAAGTATTGTACATTCTGCTTCATTGTGTGATAGTGAACACTGAACACAGATAATCCTTTCTACTTGCTAAGATGAACACAGGTTGTAGGATAACTAACCTGTTATCCTGTTGTGCTATTTGACTTACCTACCGACATCAATGAATCGTTATCTGTTTTTTTTCCTTCTCTTTGCAGGCATCCAACTTCTTTATTGGCTTGTACTTCTTGAGTGTCGCCAACAAGTTTGGAATTAGCACTATGTACTTGGGATTTGGCATCTATGTGTGCTCTTGTTGTTCTTTACATAGCTGGAAATGTGGTTGAGACCAAGGGGTGATCTCTGGAAGAGATTTAGCGGGCTCTAAGTTCGTTAAGTTAATGTGCTAGGCTGGTGCCTTTTTGGTGACTGAAATGATCATGCGATGGAAACATCCTTGGATTGGAGATTTTCATTATAGCTTTATGTAGTTCCCGAAATAAACAAGCTGCAAGATAACTTGATGCCAGTGGATTCATTGCGGTTTAGAGGGTCGTGGTCAACCAGTAAACTTAGCTGCCTTGCTTTGTCATCTTTTAGAATCAAAGAACCGTTGTGTCATTGTTTCTGGATGTTTAGTTGCAAGATAACTATGGGAATGCTGATATCTTTGATTTGTTTAGTTGTGTGTTGTTTCTGAATTTTTCGTTTTTTTTAAAAAAATTCATGACCGTGATTTTTAGCCTTGTTGTTCCAAAACGGCAACAAAGATTTTATTCCTGGACGGAAAGATTTCTCCCTGGGGTTGAGGGGGATTCGATGTACCCTCAAAATCCCCCTCAGGGATTTTCTTCTTTGGGATTTTGCCCCCTAGCATCCAAACAAGCCCTTATTGTACAACTTGACCATGATTTTGACGTGCTTCCTGGCATTGTATTTGGTGAGAGGGTCCTTCTTTAGGCCGCGGATAGTCGCATTAGCGATGGTGGACTCATTGATGTCCGTACTTGACATCGTAGGCTCGCAAAGCGTTTCGAGAACACTCGAAGGCTTCGTCCAGGCCTTGCTTTTATTGAGAATAGTTGATCAGCATCTATGGGCTCCGTGTAGTTGCCTTGGAAGTTGTTGTGCATCAAGTTTGACTTGTTTCCCAGGCATAGATGGATCCCAAGGTGAGCGTGAAAAACCACGACATGGCTACTCCTTGGAGCACCAGGGGTGGCCCTTGGCTTTGGTCATGTCATCACCACCCTAGCCTTGGCGGTCATTTCAGGAACTTGTGCGGGTCGGTGTCACCCTTATATGACTCGACTATGGGCATTTTGAAGTCTTCCAGCCACCGACTGGCCTATAGTCCCACGCTGAGGGGGGACTCCAGGTCCAGTCTTTGGAGGGGAGGGGCATCCTGGACGACAATGGGGTGCTCCGGATCCCTACCCCTGCCCCTGTAATCTCCTTTCCTAGCCTTTGGCGAGTTTGAAGGCGCCAAGATCGGCACTCACCTGCGTGCCTAGGCTCACTGGGTGCCATGACCGCTATTGGCACCAAGACAGTGTCCTCAGAGCTCGCACATGGCTCTCTAGAGGTTGTCCCAGCTCCCGTTGTAGGGCCTAAAATGCGGTCTTTGTGGTGCTAGCACCTTCGACGTTGTGTATCGGGACTATTGAGTCGACGATGAAAAACAGATAATTCACTTAGAGCATGTACAATGCAGGTGCTTAGAGTTTAGCAAAGAAAAACTGTTTTTTCTTGCCACGTAGGACAGATAAGGTGCTTATTTCGTAGCATCGATGCTAGATTTGGCACCGGTACTTAAGAGGTGCTTATGTATGTGACTATATATAATTAATAGATAATACAATCATCTAACCAACTGTAAAATAGATGCTTGCATTAGAGGAAATGACTTTTACATATGTACTTGATGACGTGGCTACATTCTCTTTCTTTAAGCACTTGTATATAAGCATCTCGCATTGTACATGCCCTTATACTTTAACACTCCCCCTCACATGTAGGCTCCCTCAGGCCTTAGACGTGGAATAGAAATAGGCTGCAATTATTTTCTTAATTACACCAGCCGGGTCTTGAACTCAAGATCTCTTGGCTCTGATACCATTTTGAGTTGCATGCACCAACCAATTCACCTAAAAGCTTGTAACATCCCGGTTTTTCTGGGCTTTTCGAGTTTTCAAAATAAAAATAACCATTTGGTTTTGTTGAAGTTCTAAAACTTAACTTGAGATTTTGGAATTTGAAGTGTTTAAAATGACTAAATTAAACTTCAATTAATTCAAGTCTGATTTGTTTTGCGGTTGCTGGAGTTCTCAGGTGTTCATCGTTCTTTTTCTCTGTTCGTCCCGTTCCTTCCCTCTCGTTTGGACCTCTCCTCAGTCCAGACTTTCCTTCCGTTTGGACCTCCCCCCCAGTCCAGACCTCCTGGGTGGTCCTGGGTAGTCCTGGGAGACCCCCTGGGTGGTCCTGGAGACCGGTCATGACCTCCTCTTTGGTCACGACCACCCCTTTGGTTGACCACCCTCCCGAGTTTTGACTAGCCCCACCTATCAGCCCTGCTTACCTTCTTCTTCCTTCCGTCGCGTCACTATTGATGCACAAGTTTTCTCGCATTAAATGCTATTGTGTCGCATTAAATGCTATCGCTTTTTGCAGTACCCGTTCCTCCTCTTGTCTCCTCCCTTACCTGCCCCCATCTCCTCCTTCACCTACCCTTGAACTCGTGCGCCTCTGAGTCTCTCAGCGACCCTCCCCAGGCTATAAAAGCCTGAGCAGCCCTCTTTCATCTTCTTTTTCCTCACCCAGCTCTCTTACTCTCGCCCAGTTTCTCCGTGCTTTGAGTCTTGCCAAGGATTCCACTGAAGCTACGCCGTCGCCTCCTCATCGCCAAGGAGCCCGCTGAGCTCAAGGCTCTTCGACCACCTCATTGCGAAGAGTTCGCCAGCGCCCGTCTTGCTCGCCATCCTCCTCCTGTCTTCCCCGGTCTCTCTCTCTCTCTGTCCTGGTGAGTTTCTCCACGCCCTGTTCTCTTCCCTTGTTCCTACAACCACGTCGCGTAGTCGTATCCTTCCTGTATCTCCCTTACGACCACGTCGTGTAGTCGTATCCCTTTTGTATTCTTTGTACGACCACATTGAGTAGTCGTATCCCTCTTTGGACCTCCTCCTTTGGACCTCATCTTCAAGGCCTCCCCCCCCATCTTTCTTTTGGTTCTAGTTTGGTGCTTTCGTTGGAATTTTTTGTGGTTTGGTTGTATTTATTTAGCTCTTTTCGCACGTGTAGATTCCGGCTTCTCCGGAGAGTTCCTGGACCCGACGACCTCTACCAAAGAATCGCAGCTCTTCAACAAAGGCAAGTCATAGACCTTCGATCATGTCGTACCCGGTTTGCAAAGCTATATTGTTTTATACTAACATGCATGATTAATTGTATAAAAAAAAGGTTTGGAAAATAGCTAAATACCTACTTGGCAGTATGACTACTTGAATACTTGTGATTGACATGTTGACATGTACCCTTGGACACCATAGGTTGGGTATTATTAGTTGGACATCTTTGAGATACCAACATGGGTGCGTATATTGCTTAGACATGCTTTAGTTATGCGATGTCTCTCGATCACATGATTCAATGTTGATGAATTTGACTTAATGATATATGGAATTATGCCGCGGCCACTGTTGTTAAAAGATGTTGTGCCATGGCTAGGTGGTCATTGGTCGGGTTTGAACCCAAAATTTTTTATACTCGGGCGAGTGATCATGCAGCAAAGGGGGTACAGGAAGCACATTGGGATGTGGTTGTCTCGCCTGAGTAGTCCCTAAGGACTTAACCTTGCAAGCCATTGATCTGGGCCAAACCGTGCAACCACAAGTTCATTATGGGGTGGACCTGGCCAATTAATTAGTAATGCTTTGAGTTGGTTCTGTTTGGGTTGAGAATATCGCAAGAGGGGGCCAGGAAGGAAAATCCTTAGTGAGCAGAACCGAGTCAAAACAGAGCTTTGTAAAGGCCTTGTCACGTGCTCTAGACTGCTTACCTAAGGAAGTGAGCAGGGGCATCGACGGGTGCCTAACCAACTAGAGAGGTCGTGTCTTGTGGGTCAAGCTGTACAACCTCTGTAGAGTGTAAAACTATTCGAATAGTCGTGTCCCCGGTTATGAACAATGCCTGGTGATTTCACGCAAGGGGTAAACTTTCTCAAAATGTGGTCGTGGTTGGTTCTGAGTGGTTTGGGTCATGAATAGGGTGTTCACGAGTGGTCTGGGTCGTGAATAGGGTGTTCACGTATTGTTTCAAAGAAAACTTGATTATTTACGTATTAGTCTTTCAACTTGTGCTTTGAAATCTACTTATTGTATTTCCAGTCAATTCTGCTTTCTGCAAAGTAACCATAAAACTATCCTTGTCAAGCCTGGCATGAATATTATTTGCATACATCTCCCTACGACTTGCTAAGTACATTCAAAGTACTCACGGCTTATTGCCTCTGATTGATCAGTCGCCGAAGAGGACCCAGGGAGCTCCGAGCTCTTTGAAGAGGAGGTTTTCGAAGACCAGGCATGCTAGGAGACGTCCTCCACTCGATTGCCTGTAGGCATGTCGAATGGATCCACGATGTGTTTTGGTTTTCCGCTGCGAGCTCTTTTTTGTTGTTAGCCCTATGCGATAGACCTCTGTAAAAACCTTGACCATAAGGTCTTTTGCTGTTATTAATATTAATTTGTTTGCTTCGTATATAGTTTGTTGTATGGTTTTGATTACATCGATGTTGAAACTGTGTGAGCTAGCTACTGATCATGGGACTAGTTTGGAATACACAGTGGGTCTCGGGATTGCTACCTGGCGCTCCGACAAAGCTTAAGCTGATGATGAAAGACGGACAATTCACTTATACTTCAACAGGGACGTGGGCGTTTGCCCCCGCCTCCTTAGTGGCCTCGCCATAGGAGGCCCACAAATTCACTATGGCCGCCTCCACTCCGACGTTACTTCGGCCGACTTTAGTCGCCACTAGGGTGGTCACGCTGTTTAGAGTGATCGACGATCCTGCGGGGGTTCGGTTTGTGTCCAGGTGCGATGGTTGAGTAGGCGCCCCTCCAGTGACCAATGTGCCAGTGGATAGGTCCCCTTCTTCAGACGGGGTAGCTTCTTGTCTCCTCCTAGCGATGGTGGAGCGCTTTGACCATGTCAGGTTGACCTGTTCGCGGCCGCAGCTTCCACCTCACCTAGGGTGCGGTTGGTCTTCATCTTCTTCCTCTAGGCCGAGGCAGTCTTCCTCTTGGGTTCCATCGGCTTGTTGCTTGCCTTTTTTCAAGTCTCCGCCCTTCACGCTACTCCTTACGGACGGCACCAACTATTGTGACTACGGAACCAAATAGTAGAGAAGAAATGGCTTAGGTACCTAGAAGGGTGCCCCCAAGGCTTATGCGATTGGGGAACGAATGAAGCGGTGGGTATTATGTGATTGCAAGAGTAAATGTGTTCGAAATCCCTCACATGGTGCCCAAAGGGTTCTATTTACAGTCCTACGGGGTTGGTGGATTGCATGTATGCCTGTAAAAAGGAGCTACAGTACAATGGTGCATTTTTCCTATTCGGCTGCCACGTGCCGCCTCCTGCTGGCTGCTGTCAGGCCGGTCATGTGTGTTTGCCCAGTGATCGCTCCATGGGCCATGTACCATGAAAAAAATTCTATGGGGGAGGCCCCTCCCCCATCACCGTCCATTCCCCCCACCATGTGCGGCTCGGGGGGAGGGCCTCACCTGCTCACGGCGAGGCCCTCCCCCAAAGAAATCGGCTTCGTGTACAATGGACCAAGCTTGCGCCTCTTGTTGGGTGCGCTTGGTGCATTGGACCAGTCTTAATCGAACAGCTCTTGCCTCCAGTTGAAGGATCTAACGACTCGCAAATGGGGCCTATTGATCGTGGCTCACCGAGACAAGGAGAGGGATGGTGGGGGCCACTCCCACAACACCATGTTTGTGTTGTCCTCGTGATTTCGTCAACAAACCACGCTAAAACGACGGGCAAAGACACGTTAATGTCCCGAAGATCCATGTATTCGGACGATTCATCCAGGAAAAAAGAACGGCAACTTTGGTAACTCTGTAAGATTATATTTGGCACTCTGTATCGACCTTGCAGAAAACTTGCCAAAATGAATGCGACAAAATTTGGTAACTCGTACATTATAGTAGGATGACAAGAAGCAACACATGCACCATTCCGTGTAAGAGTGTGTCGTCTATTACCTCTTGAATTGGGAGACGTTCTTGAAGAGAGGCGCGTACAGGTCAGGGTCGTTGGCCACCGGCTCGGCGTCCCTTGTCTCCCTCTTGGTGTACCGCAGTGCCTCCTCCGGCGCCATCCTCCAATACTATGGCTGATCACAAATGCGAACAAATTCAGACCTTCAATAGCAAAGAAACCACAAGAAGAAACATAAGCAACACATACTTGAAGCACCAACTCTATCGCACCTCTCTTCTTTGAGGCCTCGCGGCGGGTGGAGGTGGCGGGGGAGGAGACGGCATGGTGAGTGGCAGAGGCGGCGATGAGGGTGGCGGTGGGGAACTCGCGGCGAACAATTCTCCAGCAAAGTCCGTGGCGGACACGCGGGGAGATGGGGGTAGGGAGAATGTGAGGAACGCGGTGGCCGCGGCCGCCACGAGGAGGGAGGCGAGGGCCACGACATGGCAGCAGGAGGTGGATATCATCGCGCCGCGGTGGCATGGGCAGCGACGAGACGATCCAGTGGGGAAGGCGGCGGTGGCGGCGAGGTGAGGTGGTGGGGTGGCATCGGAAGGAGGAAATGGAATGCGTGGAGGGAAGAGCGCGCGAGAGGAAGGGAGGGAGGGAATCAGGGTAGATCGCGCGAGTGACGTATCTTTGGCCCTTATTCGGTTATCAGGAGCTAAACGCCATGACACGCGGTGGCCGTCGCGTTGTTCCTTTGGGTGGGCCGTGGGGGCGCACCAAGCGAATTTTGGTAGGAGAGAGGCGTGGCACACCGGCTCCTGTCCAATTCCAATCCGATGTTAGCTACGACTGGCTCGTTTGGGCTGCATAGTTTGATTTCAGAAAGAGATTGGATTGGGCCTGCGTCGGCGTGGTCGAGCTACGTGCGGGCATTTGTTCTTTTTCCTATTGAGCGCCTGCTCGTGCTCGGAGCTCCAGTTGGACGCCATGGCCGCCTACGTCGCCGCGATATATCACGTCGAGGGTGACCGCGTTGATGGGCGGGCTGGGGGATGGCCCCCTGCGCAACGTGGCCGTGCAGACGTTGCGCATGGTATGATCCACGCGCCGCTGGCCTTTGCGGCATGCGCGCCCTCTACGCCCATATCGCAGCCGCTGCTCAAAGGCAGGTGATAGGCGGCGATCGGAGAAGGCAAGAAGAAGACGAACCATCATCTAGGTCCAAAACCAATGATATATATGAATTTAGTTAGCATTCTTTGGTTGCTAAATGATCCATCTATGACTTGATTTGATGCATTGAGTCTTTGAAGAAACATGGCGATGGACATTCATCTCTAAAAGAAACGCTCATATGCACATTTCTTGGAAAAAAATGCTCAATGATATGCACATTTAGAACTAGGAGCATTTTCATTTTGTGCTGTTCCAAACTTGGTTTGAATGCTGATCCGGTACCTAGGGAGAACTTGGATCCATCATTCATGTGCATGTGGTTTGGGCCAAAATTGCGCACATTCCGAACACATCAAAAGCTTTAATGTAGGCTTTCACCTTTAGCAACATTTTTCTACTATTGCTAAAATCATTCAGATGCAATATCGTAGCTTACCCCTAATACAACTACGTGTTAGAAAGTTAAAATGCCTATCCATTGTTCTTGTTATAGTTCAGAACCGGTGAATGGTGATAAACAGGTTCTCTGTCCGGTGATAAACAGGAACTCCATTGCATACAAACCGAGCAACAGCTGTAGATGTATGCAACCAGCAACCACATCCGCACTATTTGACTTTAGGGATCCCAAGTCTCGAAGCTGCCATAGACAAAGTCGTAGCGGGCACCGATCAGATTCAGTGTTCCCTTCTCCACTCTTTCCTTGACGAACGGGTAGGACTTCAGATTTCTAAGGGACAGATTGACGGCCTCCTGCACACCATTCAGAAATGCAGAAATGCTACATGAGTGTTTACCTTATTATGGAATAACTAGTTTTTTTTAGACGTTTCTGAAACAACTAGTTGACTACACATGAAAAGTTTTGTATGGTTGGCTAGTAGAGGGAAATCAATCAGCGTATCAAAGTAGTGAACATAAGTTTTTAGTACATTCATAATTCAGTTACTGGAAACGAAATGTACCAAGCAGTAATACCTTTTCCAGCACGGTGCATTGGTCATCAAAAGGCAATAGCATGTTTTCTTTCTCCACCTTCTTTGCGGCCAAACAAATCTTGATCCAATCCTCAATGAAGTGGGTAAGTAATCAAATGAACAGTGAACTTGAATAAAAGAGTAAGACAAAGAAGCTTATCTACAATAGTATTTTAATCCCACCAATTAATATTGGTTGATTTTGAAGCCAAGTTTGAACTCACTCATTTAGGTCTCGTTTGGGTGTGGTGGGATTGAGCCCATCCCAGCTCATCCAAACGAGGCCTTATTTGCATCCCTTGTGTATCTATGGTTTTGCTTTCAGCGCATAACAAACTTGGAGCAAGATTGGAGACGTATACCTACGAGGTGTGTGGTTCATCTTCCTTGAGAGAGAGGAATTCCTTGATTCCAGCGCAGCAACTGTGAGCAATCACAACAATGCATGTCATAGGGGCGACCCACCAGCCCCAGCCCCCAGCAACTTGGCGAAGACACGGCACGGAGCAAGGGCACTCTTCGACATGGTAGAAGGGTACTAGACACCCTTTTGTACGGAGCGAATAGTATAGAAAGGTTGGTACGTGAGCCTTATAACAAGGGCACAACAATACCCCCCTCCCCCCTCGCATAGAGCGAAGGGTACAACTCACCCTGGAGTGAAGGAAGTCCACGAAGGCTTCATTCTAGGGTCCACCTTGCACGAACTGACTGGAGTTAAGACTACATGTGGGCCAGGAGTAGAGGCGTGGTGGACAAGATCAATGAAGGTCCACCGACCAACGTGCATCAAAGCTAGACACAGAAGGGTGTAAAGACTGTGAAGCCCCTATAATCATAGAGCCTTTTTAGGGGTAGCACTGTAATCTCCTGCACTCTTGATTTGATACTATAAATAGCCTATCTCTCCTTGTGGAGAGAGGGGGAGGGGGCATTGGGAATAAAAAAACATATTTACTCATATCAGTACCGTTTACCCTTTTTTGAGGACCTCGGGGCTTCGCCCCTTCTTTTTGCGGGGAACCTGGGGTCTCTCTCTTTTTCTACTGTCTAATTTGTAGCTATGACAATGCACTCGATCTGCCAAATGAGTGTCCATCATCAACTTGTGCTTTTCAAGGACAAATGAATAACATCTTTGATAAATGGTAGTAGGGAAGTTTATTTGAGCTTACAACATTACTGCTAAAGTTATTCTAACGTAGTATTGTCCCGTATCCCTTGGACACTTTTGAATGAGTACAAAACAGTGTTCACCATGGTGGATGCCTAGGCCGCCTAGGCGGTGCGGAGGCGCTAGGCGAAGCCCTCCCACTGTGCTTTTGCCCAAATCGGCGAGCTAGGTGTGTTGCCTGCCTAGGCAGTCCTTGGCGGTCAAAGGCGGCGCGTAGGCGGCGGTGTGGGGCTGGATTCAATGTGTCAGGCGGTCGATTCAGTGGGCTCAACAGCCACTTGGCGGAAAGGCAGCGCTGGGCATGCGCCGAGGTGTCACTAGGCATGGGGAGTGGGTTGCCTGATGTAGAAGAGAAGGAGGGGGAGAAGGGGGCTACCGGAGGGGGTAGAAGGCTGTTGGTAGAAGAGGATGGAGAAAAATAAAAAGGAAGCAGAGGCTGAAGAATCTAGACCCGTCATTATAAGTTAATAGAGTATTTTGGTGATTAATGATAAATCTATTTGTGAGACTAACACTTTTATTGATATACCTATTGCTTAGTCTCAATTGGATAAAAAGGTGAAAATCAAAGAGGTTTGCATTCGACATCTTATTCTTATATCTTTTTGCATTCCTCGAATCCAAAATATAGGTTGAACTCCACCATAAGTCTAACTTGAATATGTGCATATGTTTTTATTGCATATTTGTGCATGTACACATTTAGGGGGAGTTCACTCTATATTTTGTGGTTTCAATAGCATTGATCCATATTTCTTTATCCACATATATTAAGGATCTTTACTTTGAAACATATCATATGAGTATACAAAACTTGTGTGTAGTTCCTATATACTCATATAACCTTACATTCAATTATTTGCTATTGTGATGGTTGTCATCAATGACCAAAGAGGGGAAGATTGGAGTATCTTGTCCCACCATTATGAGTTAATGGTATGTTGTGGTAATTAATAACAATTATGTTGTGGGACTAATATTTTCCATGAGTTGGATGAATAGGTTATATACCATGATGATAGAGACTTTGGATGACATCATGAGGTGATGGTCATCAAGTCAAGGTTTAAGAAGAAAATGCATTATATGTTGATGCATATCAAGATCGTGAAGAAAAGGAAATCATCGTGCGTCGATGATGTTCAAGAAGAGGAGATGATCATGAATTGATCATCATGTCAAAAGAAGGCCCATCATGTGTTGATGGAGGTCAAGTGAAAGAGTGCATCATGGGTTGATGCATATTCAACTCAAGAAATTGAAGTAAAGGAAATCATCATGTGTTGATGATTATCAAGTCAATAACTCGGTTCTTGAAGTGAAGATGTGCGTCATCAAGCTTCAAGTATTTGTGCAAGGCAAAGGTATGACTAGCTAGGGCTAAGGATGTGTTCCTAGTCTTTTACCGATCTTGGTGTTTGGTTGGAAGACCGGATTGCTAGTATAGGTTGACGTACTATTAAGTGAGATCTTGATTAGTAGCTTGAGTTATTCATGTGTTGATAGCTCGTTGTGCTTGCTCTAGCTCTCGTTAGCATGTTGCCAATATTTATAAATTTGTTTTGCAAATGGTCGTGACTCATGCATAATCTTTGTAGCATGTGACGTTAGTTTGCAAATGTGTTTTCCAAATGGTTTAAGTCCATGAACCTTATTCCTTGTGGTGTTGATTCTAAAAGTTGGCAAATGTGTGTTGATTCTAAAAGTTGGCAAATATGTTTTGCAACTTGTTGAAAATCTTGCCTTTAACCTTTGTTTACATCGCACATCAAATTGGCAAATGTGTTTTGCAATTTGAGTTGAAGTGAAAGCCAACTGCTATATTTCTTAGGAAGATTGGTAGTACCGACGTGTTGTTGGCGGTTCTACCGCACTGCGGTATGACCGGGGTTGTGGTGCGGAACTACCGCAACTCGTCGGACCGAAGATTTGTTGGCGGTTTGTCTTTTCCAGTAAGACACCTGTTGAGCATGTGTTGCTCCCTTGAGGTGCGGTAGTACCGAAGCTTTGTGGCAGAACTACCGCGTCACGGTAGTACCACGTTTGCTTGGTGGAACTACCGCACCCCGGTATATTCGATTAGTGAGCGGTACGTTATTTCCAATGAGTGCCAGTTTTGGACCTAAAGTGGAAGTAGTCGTACCGCCCTTGTGGATCGAAACTATCGGAGAGCGAACTACCGCGTATGCGTTGGCGGTAGTACCGCACCGCATTTCCAACGGCTATTTCAGAGGCTCTGTTATAGCCGTTACTGTGTGTTAGTAGAGGTGTGGTAGTACCGGCCGATGAACGGTGGTACTACGGCTCGTGCTGATTTTTCAGCAGCTTTTTCCCCAATAGCTAGTTTTTATGTGTGAGCTATAAATACTCACCTTGGCTGGTTGTGGGAGAATAGTTGAGCCCCCATTCTATTCTCTTGAGCTAAGAGCAAGCCTTCTCCTCTCTTTTGTGCATGTGTTGCACTTAGTGAGTTGAGAGAGCAAACCCTAAGTGCATGTGTTGCATTAGGTAGTGGATTGGGTATCCACTTGAGCTTAGACACTTGATTCATTCAAGTGAAAGTCTTCGACTTGTTTCTCTTGGTGTTTGCCGACACCTAGACGGCATGGAGGTATCGTGGTTCGGTGATCTTCTCAAAGAAGGTTGTGAGAAGACCCGGGCGTTTGTGAGTGGCTTGGTGCTCGCCATCTCTAGAGTGGAGGAAGAACAACCCCTAGTGGATCGAGGTGTTGGTTTGTGTTGGAACCGATCCAAGTGGTTGGACTTACCTCGGAGGTGTTTGGCTTAATTCGTGGAGCCGGTCCAATTAGTTTGGGCTTACATCAACGTGGATTAGGGGAGACCGGCAAATCTTCGAACACCATGGTAAAACATTATCGTGTCAAATGTGGTTTGCTTTTTTGTGCTTTACTATATTATAATTTACATTCCTTGTATTTGTATGATTGCTATCTTTTATATAGTCTCTTGTTGTTGTTGCACTTAGTAAAGACTAATTGATTTAGGCTTTAATTGTGCAAAACCGAATTGTTTTACAATTCCACATAAAACTCGGTTTTAGCTAAAGAAGTTTTTAAAACTGCCTATTCACCCCCTCTAGCCAGCCTCCTCGATCTTGCAGAGGCCCACAGGACACAGCCCACTCGGCCCACGAAGACTTGGGGTTAAGTTACCTCTTATGTCTCCTCTAGGCTCCAACTCATAATTTCAATACAACTCCCATCGTCAACTCTCCACAGCGCACCCTCCCTTCGTCGGCTCTGGGCGGCGCCGGCCATGGAAGAGTACGAAGCAGTGGGGCGGTGTGCTGGTGTTGGCCGCCTTCCCCATCGGCCAGATCCACTTCGTCGCCTCTGTCGACGGCTGGATCCACCCCACGTCTGTCGGATCCACTTCGTTGTTGTCGCCGTAGGCTGGATCCACCTCGCGCCTGTCGGATCCACTTCGCCGTTCACCGGATCCACCACCCCGTCGCCTTCCCCACCGACCGGATCCACCTCCCTGCCTTCTCTATGCCATTGATAGCGACCTGAAGCCTCCGTGCCGTTGACATCGACCTCCACGCCTTCAACCCACCTCAATTTTGCCTCCCCTCCGCCTGATTCCGCAACGACCTGGAAGTACCCTCGCTGCTTCCCTGTTGTTTGCAATACAGTCGCCTAGGCGGGCTAGGCGCTAGCCCACCGCCCGTCTAGCACCAAGCGTCTTGGTGAACACCGGTACAAATAGAACTAAAGGAGTTCTACAGCCTATACCAAGTCCAAACAACAAACTATGATGTGAAAGCATACTCCTCCATATTAGAATAATTTCACACATGATGAAACTTTATGAACCATCTTAATCACACCCTGGGATGAGTATGGTGTTTATTGCAGAGGTATTTAATTTGAGTGTTGCTATGTGTATGTGCATTCTTTGTTAGAAACTCAAAATAGACCAAAACAAATGAGGGGTGTTCGGAAGTCTGCCAGACGTATAAAAAAAATTCCTCATCAATACCTTTTCCATAGCTCGGCCCCAACAATATCCAAATGGTAAATGGCATTTACATTTGACAAGAGCCCTTCCACAAAAGAAAAAGGCTACATAAACCCATGGAGGGAGGCAAGATTCTTCTTCACTACAATTTTGTTATGAATAGCTAACAGTGCTTGTATTCATCATGAGGCCAATAAGCCAACATATATACATGTACAGTTATGGCAAATATGTAGATAACCCCTTATACAACAGGGGAAATACACAGATAATAATACATCTAACAGCCCCCCTCAAACTTATGGTGGATCAACCACATAAAGTTTGGAGAGATAGAAGCTGTGTTGGGCTCTGGTCTATGCCTTTGTGAAGAAGTCTGCCAATTGAAGCTCTGAAGGCACATACTGAAGAGGAACAACCTCGTTCTGTACTTGTATCCACATGTAGGAAGCATCAACACCAATATGCTTTGTAAGCTCATGCTTCACCGGATCTTTAGCAATGCTAATAGCACATGTACTGTCAGACAAAAGATGAATGAGTGCTAAAACAGAAACACCAAAATTCTCAAGTAACCACCGTAGCCAAGTAATCTCCACAGTCAACAAAGTCATAGCTCGCAACTCAGCCTCAGCACTCGATTGAGAAACTGATATTTGTTTCTTAGTCTTCCAAGCAATGAGAGAACCACCAAGAAAAACACTGTGGATATCATGGGGATATGCTCATGATCTTAGGATGATGGTACAATTGGCAACGGCGTTGAAGGTTTGTCGAATCACGCGTTTTTAAGAAAGTTCAAAATTTGTCGAGCAAGTGGCGGTTTGACCGCCTGTGGCGGATCGATTACAATATAAGGCGGTCGACCGCTTTGGGAAATCGGTTAGACTGGCCATAATGGGATGTTGGATTTTGGATCTGGGCCGAAAATAGAGGGTGTAGGCAAGAGAGTAGATTCTACTACACTTGGTCTCATATTTTTTTGAGCTTCCAGGCAAAAGTTCTATTGGTTTGAAAATTCTAGTAGGTTTCGGATTTTCAGGAAGGAAATTTTGGCTAAGTCCCAGCTGGGCGGTCAGACCGGCCAAAGTGGCGGTCTGACCGGTTTTGGTTTGTTCATTGGCCAACTCGGTGGCGATGATTGCTTGGTTAGGTCATATTCATGGGTTTCATGGCATATGTGTTGCATGATGCATGTTTTGACTAACGTGGGTCAAGTTGTGAAGAACTTGTTCCCGGAATCGATTTCTTTGTCTATTGTTGTGCAGGTTGCTTGGAGGTCAATGATGGTCAACGGCGAGGATGATCAGGACTAAGCTTGGAGAGCTGAGGTCTAGAACGATTGGGGATACCGAGTGAGGTCAATGGAGTCAAGCATGGCGTGAGAGGGACAAAGGTGACCGAACGGACAGTTCGGTGCGACGGGTAGGATCAATCGGCGCGAGGGTCGGTGCAAGTGCCATGGTGGTTTCGGTGGAGCCGGATGGGAGAGACTTGCCGACATGATGAGAGCCGCTGGATCAACCTACACGTGGCGAAGCATGGGAGGTGCTTCACAAAGATGGGATTCGGTCTTCAAAAAAGATCGAGAAGGGGTATTTTGGTAATTTTACCAAATACTGCCTTCGTGACCTTTTGCCAACCCTCGGTGCAAGACGATGCGTGGAGAAGTGGATTAGGTCAAGAGGAGATGAAGACGATGCTTTAAAATACGTGTGTGTGTGACCCGCTTGTGTTGGGCCTTAACGGAGCCCATTAGGGTTAATGCTTCTAGAAGGTCTAAGCCTCCATTATAAATAGAGGAGGAGGTGGTCGCACCTCCTCCAACCATTTCATTACATTATAAACCCTAGTTTTGCTTTTGTGCTTAGGGAAGGATAGTTGGAGGTTAGGTTCTAGAGATTTGGATTTGATTTCGTGCTCATGTATTGAGTCTTTGTCCTCCATTGATGGAGTGGCTGTAAACCAATACCATATCAAATCAATCCAAAGAAAGTTCTCTCAAAGATGAGTTCATTTGCTTTCTTTCTCTCTATTTGGTGATTTTGAGTCTTTATTTGATCCGCGGGTTTTTGCTTGGTTTATTGCCTTGATCTAACTTGCTGTGACATGTGAGAACCCATCTAGGATCATTAATCACCCACGAGCAAGTCTTTAGGATCATATTTCGATTTTGACTTGGTTTTTGAGCACTCTTCGTTCAAACTGAGAAAGATAGGAACTTTGGCATGGATCTATGCGATCCTTGATTGGAATAGGTTCCTAATATCTTAGAGAAGGTGTGTCTCAAATTTGGTAAGGTTTGGCCTTACTTAATCAAAAGTTAGATCGATTTGAGTTTTGGTTTTCGCCGATTTCACTGCTCATTGGCCCGAGGTCTCGATGACCATGTATTGAGAGGTCGGACCAATTTCCAAAGGTCGATCGATTTCTAGTTGGAGGTCGGACCGTCCAACTCATTTAGGTTTTGAGTTTTTATGTTTTTGGTCTATTTGCTTCGGTTTTGATTGGATTCAATACAAGTCTTCCACTGTGCTTGTATATTGATCTTCGTAGCTTTTATAGCTATTGGAGTGAAAATCGTATTGAATTCGATCACGGTGAAAAAGAGATCGTGCTCCTATTCACCCCCCTCTAGTTGCCTTTTCGGTCCAACAAACACAATAAGCAGAGAGAGACTGGCGATCAGAGTGATCACTAGCCAAGGTGGTATCAGAATATGCCTAGAGCTGTAAAGAGCTGGAGCGAGGGATAAACAGACAATGAGTGATGATTCCACGAAGATATCGTAGAACATGAAGAAGATGACTATAGTGGAGCTGAGTGGGAGCAGAAACAAAGTGACTCAAGATATGTAAAGGGTATGAAATATCAGGACAAGTGACACCCAGATTAACAATACTCCCAACAAGTTGATGATAGCGAGTAGGATCAGTAAGATGCTCACCATCAGTGGGCCGAAGATGAACATTAAGCTCTATAGGAGTCTCAGCGATATCCTGATCAGTAAGAGAAGCACGATCAAGAGGATCCTGGATATACTTTTTTTGGGACAGATAGAAGCCCTCAGGCGTAGAAATGACATCAACCCCAAGAAAGTGGCAAAGAGGACCTAGATTTGACATGAGAAACTGCTCGTTAAGATGCTCCTTGACAAAAGTGATATATTGAGAATCATCTCTAGTAATGATCATATCATCAACATATAAAAGGAAAAGCGTCTGATCACGAGGCGAAGTGTGAATAAAAAGAGCAGAATCATAAGCATTGGCAGAGAAACCAGCTACAGTGATAACAGAAGAGAAACGATCAAACCAAGCACGAGGAGCTTGCTTGAGGCCATAAAGAGATCGGCGAAGGAGACAAACCATACCCTTAGGAACAGAATACCCTGACGGTGGCTACATGTAAACCTCCTCACGCAGCTCACCATTGAGAAAGATATTCTTGACATCAAGCTGAGAGATGGACCATACCCGAACAAATGACATAGTAAGAAGAGTACGAACGGTGGTCATGTGAGCCACAAGAGCAAAAGTCTCATGATAATCACGACCATGCTGTTGTTGAAAATCACGTGCTACGAGATGAGCCTTGTAGCGCTCAAGAGAACCATCAGAGCGGGCCTTAACCTTCTAGACCCACTTGCACGTGATAGGAGTAATACGCGGGGAAGAGGGACAAGATCCCACATGCTAGTACGCTCAAGGGCAGCAATCTCCTCTACCATCGTATGCTGCCACTCCTGATGAACAGCAGCATCAAGAGCTGCCAAACAAAAGCATGCAGGAGGCCAAATAGATTGGCAATCATGAAGAGTATATCGAGGAAGAGAGGCCGAAGAAGATGACCCATCAGAAGAAGATGGCACATAAGAAGAATCCTCAACTCGCGGATGACGAGTGTAGTAGAGAGGGTAAGAAGGAATAAGACCTAGAGGAGCCGCTGGAGAGGGTGGCAGTGGCTAAGGAGACGGTGAAGGAGGCACCGGAGAGGCCAAAGGCTGTGATGGAGGTGTGGTGACTATGGGGGTGACAGGAAAAGTCAGAAAAGAAAGTGACTCGACAAAAGATGCTGGAGTGGTAGAAGGAGAAGGACAAGGGTAGAAAGGACAAGACTCATCAAAAGTGACGTTTCGAGAAACCCACATCCGTCGCCCAACAAGATCCCAATAATGATATCCCTTATGCTCAGCACTATAGCTCAGAAAAACACACTCCACGGACTGAGCGGTCAGCTTGGTGTGCTCGCGAGGAGCGTAAAGAACATAGCACACATACTTAAAGAGACGAAGACTAGAATAATCAGGAGTCTTGCCACAGAGACGCTCAACTGGGATCCCACCCTGAAGAGCAGAAGAAGGTTGAATATTAATAAGGAAAGTGGCAGCAGAAACGGCTTCAGCCCAGAAGTGTGGTGTGACAGTAGAAGCAAGCATAAGAGCACGAGTTGTCTCAAGAAGATGACGATGCTTTCATTCAGCCATACCGTTCTGGGTATGAGCACCAGGACAAGAAAATTGAGAGAGAGTGCCCTGCTCAGCAAGAAAAACAAAAAGGACTCCTGACAAGTATTCCCAGTAGAGTCAGCACGAAAAACACGAATAGAAGAGTCAAACTGAGTACAGATCATGGTGGCAAAAGTCTTGTAGATGGATAGAACCTCACTACGAGATGACATAAAATACATCCATGTGTGTCGAGAAAAGTCATCAATAAAAATTATATAATATCGATGACCACCTTTCGAAATGAAAGAAGCCGAACCCTATGCATCAGAATGAACAAGATCAAAAGGACGTTGTGACACTGACTCACTGGAAGGATATGGAAGTTGAAGCTGTTTACCAAGCTTACAACCCTGACAATTGAGAGAAGCATCACTAGACACATACCCTAAAAGACCACGACAAAGTAAAGAAGATAGACACGACCTGCAAAGATGTCTGAAACGATGATGCCACTGAGCAAAAGATATAGTGGAGGATGCAGCAGAGCGGTGACGATGGTGGAGGCGACAAGACTGGTAGGGGCAGCAGAAGGAAGATGAAGCCAGTCAAGCTTACAGAGACACCATGAGTCACGACAGCGAGGGCCAGTACCAAACAGAGTCCCTGTGCGTCGATCCTGAACAGAACAAGAATCAGAATCGAGAATAACTCGATAACTATAATCAGTGAGCTGACCGACAGATATGAGATAAATGGTTAGTTTAAGAACATAAGAAATAGTAGGAACATGAAAAGAGGAATTTGAAAGAGTGCCTCGTCCTGCGATAGAGAGAGGTACCATCGGCTGTCTGAACAGTGATAGGATCAGCTAAAGGACCAATGGAAGTGAGACTGTTGGAATCAGATGTTATATGAAAAGAAGCACCAGAGTCAAGAATCCAAGGTGATATACCTGCGGAAGAAGGAGTAGGAGGTGGTCTATCACTAGAAGACTGTGCAGCAGAACAAGACGGTGCAAAAGCAGTCATGCGACACAGCAGTGTGAGAAACTCCTGAGAATCAGAAGCACCAGAGCTCCTTTGAGAGGAGGAACCGCTAGTGCCCTTTGGGGGATGGCCACCACGACGTAAATCCATCTTCTTCTTGTAGCAGAACTATGCATGATGTCCATCCTTGTTGCAATAGATGCAGTGTAGTCCCCTACCAATGACAGCTGTCACTCGTGAAGGCACCACTGGTGAAGGAGGAGTTGGAGACGTTGCGGGTGTAGAAACAGGAGGAGCTATCAGAATCAAAGGAAACGATGGTGACGACAGCAGACCTACAACACGAAGGTGAATCTCCTCAGCACGAACAGCGACAAGGGCCTCCAGTAAGGTCACATGAGAGTGGCGTCCCAACAACTGAGCACGAGTCTGCTCATACTCAGCTCGGAGACGGGTCAAGAAATCGTAGATACGATGAAGCTCCAGGTAAGACTGCTGACGTTGACAACACAAATACGTGTGGCAAACATCTGGTCCCAAAGAGTCAATCTGACGCCATACCGTAGACAATTGGGCATAGAACTCGTCCATAGTGGCATCTTCCTACTGCAGCGACTGCTCCTGATGCATAACAGAAAGATACAACGAATCACCAGATGGCTTGTAGCAGTTGCGCAGATGTGTCCACATCAACTGTGCTGAAGCCAAACCAATCACATCGCTAGTGGATTGCACCTCCATGCTAGCAACCAGAATAGCAGAGGCACGAGCATTCTCATCAATCCATATCTTGTAGGCAGCATACTGAGTCTGAAAAGTCTTTATAGCATCCTCAAAAGCATCGGATGCCTCCTTGCGAGCGTCTTTGGAAGTAGTCTTCGGGAGCACAGGCTCAGCAGGTGGAGTGGGGTGAGGCGGGCAAGGCAACTTGTCGGTAAGAAACTCCCAAAGGCGCTGACCACGCATGTGCTGAAACCAATCCCGATAATCGAGACCATCGAAGATCACCAGGCAGCGCGGAACGAAAATAGTGCATCAAGACATTTTTTCCTTTTTCTTTTTTTCTTACCGGACCGGTTCACTTAAAATTCCCGAAGCCTGCTCGTACTTGGCCTGCGAACCAAAGACACCCACACGGGGGAACTAAGGTTCCCCCGTGGCATCGTCGGCAGCGGCGGCCCGAGTGGAGGCGATGATGTCAGCACGAGCGACGACGGCGGCGGAATCCTCGGTGACTCCCTGGCGGTGTCTGGGCAACTAAGCGATGGCGCCGGGCAGAGGAGGCGGATCGTGCGACGGGATCCTCAGCTACTCCCCGGCGGCGTCCGAGCGACCGAGCGATAACGTCCGGGCGACCGAGCGGTGGCTCGTGCGGTAGGATCCTCGGCGGAGTCTGGGCGACCGAGTGGCAGCGTGAGTCTCGGCCCTGACCTCGATCGAAGAAACCCCAGATCGAAGAAACCTGAGGGGCCCGGGCAACCCGACCCCAAGCTAAAAATCCCGAGCGACCCCGAGTGAAGACAAACGTCGGGAAAAGAGCTTGGGAGGGCGAGGAGAAGCAGAGAAGAGGCAACGAGGGTGGCAGCAGCAACCGATGGCTGAGGAGGCTGGCGTCGGTCACATGAAAAAACACGTGAGAAAACCCTAACCCTAACTTGGCTCTGATACCTTGTTATGAATAGCACTTGTATTCATCATGAGGCCAATGGGCCAATATTTATTCATGTACAGGTATGGCAAATATACAGATAACCCCTTATACAATAGGGAAAATACACAGATAATAATACATCTAACAGATTTTTTGTAATTAATGTATGGTACGCTTTACATCCTGTATGAAATGATTCAGTGATGTATCTGTGAGCACTATCTACTGATCTAGGGAATAGTATAGTGGATTCACATAGGATTCTGGATTGACTAAATCCGGGTCCCACATAGTTGGTATCAAAGCGTACGACTATAGAGGCCTTAGTTAGACTGGTCGTGCCTAAGGACTTGAGTCTTATTTTCAAAAGCTAAGAAAAGTTTTGGCCAAAATATAGCGTATTTATTGCTCTTACTCATCATTCTTAGTTATGTACTTACCTCTATTCTCGTTATGATTCTAGTCTGGTCATGCCTAAGTCGTATTTGATGCTTATATATTTGTCGAATTCTACAGTGGTGTGACCCCTACAATGTACAAGCAAACTTATTTAAAAAAAACAATGTACAAGCAAATGGTTTTATTTCTTGCCATCGAGTCCTCGACTCCACGTTGAACAAAAGCCACAGAGGTGATAGAACCCATTATTGGACCCAGATTTCGCAAATCCAAATCCTCTGTGAAAACACTGTGCTATTCCCTGGATCAGTAGATAGCACTAACAGAATACATCACTGAATCAATTCATACACGATATAAACTAAACCATTCAATATATTACAAACATCAGAGTCATATGGACCGCGTCGGGTCGAGTTTTATAATAAGGTCCGAACAGGCTAAATGATTACATTACAAAAGCAGCGGGAACTACAGCGGAAGCAAAAGGGTAAAGCACATCTCTCCATTGGCAAGCGACTAGGGAACTCGTGTGCATGCGATATTAACCAAAGACTTGGATAATATTAGTTGCACGCAAGCACTGATTAGCCAGCTAGACTGAGGCGAGACCAAGACTACTAGAGCTAGCCTACTCTTCGTTATTTCCTTGTCCATCGACATCTAGGCCCTCGTAGTACGCATAATCCCCATGATCTGCAGGGTTGGAAGGGTTTGGGGGAAAGAGCGAGAATGAGCACAACTTCCATGCTCGCGAGCCTACACACAAGGTGCAATAATATGCATGCAAGGCTTGACAAGGATGGCTTAGTTTCTTTGATTGGCTAAAGCAATGTTTTCAATTATCAATAATAGAAATTCCTATCACTTAGCATTTTAACCAAATAACATTTTGTTAAAGAGAAATAATTGTACAATAATTGATACAGCGAAGGCTAACTCCACCTATGCTTATTTTGATCGTGGTTACATCCACCATTTAGCAACACTGGGTACGACCACCCAAGAAAAATCCAAAATCTTGGTTACATCAGCCCGACAAGTTTTTATCCCATCCACAAAGGTTTTTGAAATAGAACTAACTCTAGTAAGTTTCCATGTCCGCCTTTGACCGTAGGCACGACTATTTAAACAGTTTATACTCTGTAGAGACTGTACACTTTACCCACAAGAGATAATCATCTCGTTGCTCCACATGATTCCTTGGTCATGTAGTTGAGAGATCATCACAGTAACCTTTTAAATTATCTCGCTCCTTCCATCATCTCACCCATATAGGCTATTCCCACATGTGGTGGGCCCTATAAGTTGTGCAGGATGTTCACCACAACGACTAGCGCAGCTGGTTTACACCACAATGACTAGCGTAGTTGGCAACTTCACTTTACATCAGTGTCCCATTTAAGCTAGAACGTATCCAGTGCTTGCACTACCTCATTACCCCTCTAGCGAGACGACTTTCTGAGTTCGATAAATTTACTAAGCCAAGTTGTAGTTTACAAACTTGTGGTTGTACTTGTTTTACAATGGAAGGTCATCACCGGATTAAGTCCTTAATGTCATCTGGACGGTTCATACCTCATACCCACCATTCTCGGGCTACATCAGCACTCACCATCATACCATCCACCCATATGTGGTAATAGCAGTTTATTAGGGTTTTGTGGAGTAAAACCAAATTATCTCAATTACTTCAATCATGTACCTCCAATGACTGCCCAAAACCATTTTATGATTTAAGAGATGATGAGTAGGTCATTTTAATGCCTTGGTACTTAAGCAAGACTAGCATGTCTCTTAAGTACAATCTATAGCTAGTAATTACCACATAGTTACTAGGGTGACATGGAATAATGGATTTAATTGTCAAAGGATGGCATAATAATTAATTAATCATCAAGTGGGTATTCAACTACCTTAAGAGTTAACATCCATTTGTTTAAGGAATTAAAGCATGCAAATTTCGGTAATTTAAAGGAATATAATTTGCATAAAATTTAGGCTCAAAATGATCAAAGTATTGACTCACTTGGACTAAAGGCAAGAGAGCCTTGGAAGTCTTGTGCTTCGTCGAAATGAAGATCTCCCGCTTCTTCGAACTCTATTCGGACGAATGTTCCGGAAAAGAACAAATAAGCAAAGAGAGCAAATAAGTACACAAGAAATATTAATTGAACTCCAAATTAAACAAGACTAGTGCCATTAGCAAGATCTTGAATTTATACAAAATTAGAAACAAATTTCACTGAAATCGGAGTTAAAACGGAGGAGAATAGAGCTTCCGGAGTTTTGTTTTTGAGTACTACTCATCCGTCTTCATGTGGTCGGAGGGAGGTTTGACTATACGAAGGAGGTTCGACTACACAACATGGTTGAAAAGGGTTCAACTACACGAGTAATTAGAAGGGGGTTCGACCATACGAGTGGTCGGAAGGGGGTTTCGACCACCTGATCGGAAGGAGGTGTTGACCACCTAGTCGAAAGAAGGTTTCGACCACCTGGTCAGAAGGAGGCTTGGCATAAAGCTGGTACTCTTTAAGCTTTTCTATGGCCAAATGCAGATGTTCAGCATGCTCTTCACTGGTCTTTGAATAGATCAAAATGTCGTCTATGAATACGACTACAAACTTATCCGAGTATTCCATAAATACTTTGTTCATAAGGTTCATGAAGTAAGTCGGCACATTGGTCAAGCCAAACGACATAACTATGAACTCAAACAGGCCATACCGGTGGTAAAAGTCGTTTTAGGAATATCATCATTCCTAATCTTGAGCTGATGGTATCATGACCTTAGGTCTATTTTGGAGAAAACTGCTGCTCCTAACAACTGATCGAACAGGTCATCAATATGGGGTAAGGGATACTTGTTCTTGATGGTAACATCATTGAGTGCTATGTAACCTACACACAATCTGGCGGTGCCATCCTTCTTCTTTACAAAAAGTACCGGTGAACCCTAGGGAGAGGAACTAGGTTTAATAAATCTTTTTTCTTGCAAGTCCTCAATTCGAGTCTTAAGCTCTTCAAGCTCGTCGACGACCATTCTGTATGGTCTCTTGGCAAGTAGGGCTGTCCCTGGTTTTAAGTTGATCACAAATTCAACATCTCTATCTGGTGAAATGCCAGGTAATTCTTCTGGGAAAACTTCGGGGTAAGCTTGGACCACCGGCGTTATCTCTAGGGACAACTCTTTAAGGTGGTGGATTGCTCGCTCCAAGGGAGAGGAACGACCCACACTAACCCTTATTGTGGTTTCTAGGTTCTTGGTGAGCACCACTTTTCTATTGGCACAATCTATCAATTCTTGATATTCGGCCAACCAATCCATCCCTAGGATTATGTCCAGAGTTTGAGATTCTAGCACTAGAAGGTTTGCTAGGAATCCGAAATTTTCCAAAGCAATCTCTACTCTGGGACTAACTGAGGTAGCAAATAAGGGTCCCCCGGGTGAACTAAGTACCAAAGGTTTCTTTAACTTAAAGGTCGGTAACTTAGCCTTTCAAAAAACTTTCTCGAAACAAAAGAGCGCGAAGCTCCAAAATCAAACAAAACTTATACGGGTATTGAATTAACAGAGAACGTACCCATTAGAACTCTTGTGGCATCCTGAGCCTCCTCAGCTACGACATGGTTCACACAGCCGTGGTTTGGTGTCAGGGTAGATCTTGAGGCTTGCGAAGTCTGATGACTCTTGCTTTGATTTGATGCCTGGCCTTGAGTTGGTGTGGTTCTCGAGTTGAACTTCGCGACAATATTCTACCGTTGAGGGCACCGGTTGGCGAAGTGTCCTTTTTCTCCACAATTGAAGCAGTGGAGATTAGCTGCTGGGTTGACTGTTGCAGGTTGCCCGATAGGGCGAAGAGTGCAGAAACCTTTCCCATTGGGACGCGGGGCTAGAGCTGAAGTTCTTTGCGACAAGGCTGTAAATGATCTGAATAATGAGCTGCCATGGAATGTTGACTTCTGCGGAAAGTTGCCTTGTGGCTTCTGAAATGCCATCTTTCTTTTGCAGCTGGCTTCCCCTATTCGCTTTTCATTTTCTAGGATAAGGGCTTTGTTGACCAGTTGGTGAAAGTTGGGGAAATCGTGGAGAATAAGCTTGACTCTCATATCTTTGTGCATTCCTTCCACAAAGTGGTCCATCTTCTCTTCTTCGTCGGCGACGTCACTTGGGGCGTAGCAGGTGAGTTGGTTGAATTTTGTCAGGTACTCGTTGACTGACATGTGACCCTGCTTTAGAGCTCTGAACTCAGTCTTCTTCATTCTCATTGTACCAGCGGGCACAAAGTTTGTTCTGAAAGCGACCTTGAATTCAGCCCTGGGAATGGACTGCCATGCGGGTTCAATTTTGTCTAGCGGTACTTTAGCAATTGCTTCTGCGGCGGTGGGGTCTTACTGATCCTCAGTCTCAGGTGCTGCTGCTTCTTCTTCTTCTTCTGACTCTTCACCGGCCATTGGATTTTCACCACCTTGGGCAGCGAGGTAGTTCTCTCACCAAGCAGCGGCGGCTCCTTTTAGCTGATGGGTGGCAAAGTCCACCTTGTCTCCTTCTGAGCAGCGGGCTAGACGAAACTTCTTCTTAGTATCTCTGAGCCAATCTTTAGCTTCTAGGGGTTCATTTGCTGTAGCGAAGGTGAGGGGTCTGGTCCTAAGGAAGTCTGCCAATTTGGAGTTACGACTGGCTGCTCCGTCTGCTGACTGGTTAGTAATGCTCGGAGAATCAGTGTCTGCTGGAACATAACTTGCGCCATTATTGGGATTACTGGTGGTGGGGGAGGTAGTTCTTGTCCACGTCCACTGCCACTGCCACGGCCTCTTCCTCGACCTGTTGCAAAAGCACCATGACTTAGGGCGACGGCTCTCTTGGGTGCCATCTGAAGAAACACTGAGGCTTAGCACTAGTGGGAAGTTATATGAGGTTTTACTAGCCCTCTAAAGCACACGCAAAAGAACTTTAAACCAACAAGAAGATTAGATAAGTACAATACAAAGCCTAGAATGATTGCATTGTATTAAGGGGTTAGGTGTTACATGACTCCTGAAACATAGCATATAGGCTAAGCTAAGTCACGACATAAGGTACAAACACAACATCTACAAAAGAAGGAAACAGAAAGTGCTTGCAACCCAAAAGACTACCTAGCAAGCACTGCTAGCTAACCTAAACTAGCCTTGCTACTTCAACGGGGGATGATCACTACAAGCGGTACAGCCATTCGGGAGCGGAACGGAAGGCAGCCATCGCAAAAAGCCGGGCGAGCAGAACCGGAATGGAATGGCCGAGATCAAGGCCCACAACCGACTCTCCAAGGTCGATGAAGGGCTACAGACTGGGGCGTCGCATGCTCTTGTGCACCGTCATCCTGGTGTGGGCTCCTCTGGGTCGAAGTGGTTGATCAAGTGTCCAATCGCTGGAGGCGATGGCTGGTGGTGATGAGGACATGACTCCTATGCATACAACCATATTTGCTATGCTTGATGTTCCAAGTACAAGAGCTCGTACGCTTCACTTAACTTATCAGGTGAGATCGTTTTTAGGAGTGACTTTATATTATATGAACTATATGATGCTACCTAATGATGGAATATCTATATGTGCAGCACCATGTCACTTTTGGTCCAAGACTAACAAGCAGTTTGAGCGGGACCCGTTTTGGAATCCGGTTCGGCCTCCAGAATCAGCCTGACAAAGACTGACTTCAAATGCCCATAACTTTCGCATACGACGTCCGTTGGAGGTCCACGAGTACTTGATGGAAAGATGATTTCGTCCTCTTTCCAACGGATCCGGCCTCACCTCCAAACTCCTTCTGGACTGATCGCAATCATCAAAAGAAGGCGTCATATCACTTGTTTGAGCCAAACTGGGCTTTGTAATCATACTGAACTTGGCCCATCTGCCGGCGGCTCACCCGGGGGCGTGGTTACTGTTCACGTGAACAGTAATCGCGACCGCTCGTACCACCTCGCTAGTTCATTAGTTTTGTGGCTCTTCGTTCCCTATTTAAGGAGGCCGCACCCTTTAGTTTTTCTTGGATTTTGTTGAATTAAGAGTTAGCTACAACGCAACGTGTATTGGCTTGTGTCGGCTAGACCAACCCTGAATACCGCTTGTAATCCCAATTTATCAATATTTCAATCTTTATCTGCAATTTCAGATTGCTTATTATCTTGTTCTTGCGTGCTTCTTGGTGTATGCGTGAATCGACCTTCGTGGTCGAGTCAACCGTATTCGCGGCACGGTTGATAACGACTAGTCGATCGATTCAGCGATTGCGTGGTTTCGAGCCTTGCGTGTTCGTAGCAGGATCGTGAGGGTTGAGCGACGCCACGGACTTATCGCTTCTCATCGAAGATCGGGCCAACAAATAGAACCTTAGGGTTCATCGTGGTATCGAGCTTCAGTTCATCGGTGAGAAATCTTTTTTTCCTCTAAATCCAAATAGCCAAAATTAAAAAACAATTAGGTTTAGTTCATTGTCCAAGCCAATTTGTGCCTTCGCAATTTGTTCTTTTTAGTTTTGCTTTATTGAATTGTCGTTGCATCGTCGAGTCTTTGTGCCGGTTTTCTTGTCTAGATTGGTTTAGCTTTAGGGTTTCTTGTCGATCGCCTAGTCTCGTCAAAAGATACGGAAAAAATATATATATATATATATATATATATATATATATATATATATATATATATCAGATCGGTTCGTAAATGGCTCATACAATGCAAGCGTAGTCCGTTTTCTCTCTCTCGCAAAAAAAAAGAGAAGCCGATTGATCCGGCCGCCACGTAAAATTTTCTCGGCGTCAACAAAACAATTCCTTCTTGCTTTGGTTCGGTTCATGCACGTGGATTTCAAACACAAGTTCCAATTTGTTTATTAAATCTCAAAGCCATTTGGTGCAGCACGAGATTGGAGCTAACGCCCGAGCCGAGCCCAGCGCAGATCCATTTTTTTTGGGTTTTCAGGAGCTCGTGCGGATTAAAACAAGAGAGAAAAAAAAAAGAATCGCATCAGAAGCGTGTGTCCTCAGAAGACGCGGTTTTGATTCTTATGTAGCACGGTTCGCCATCAGAGCAAGGAAAAAACCGCCTTCAGTTCCGTGTGTTTTCTCGTGGAAAAAAACAGAGAGAAGAAAAAAAAAAACAGAGAAGAAAAAAAAAAGAAAAGGAAAAGAAACAGAAGAAGAAGAAGAAAAAAAATTCAGAGCTACCTCGTTTCATCCTTTGCTCGTTGGCATTGATTGTTCAGTTTGGCCTTCCGTTGTTGCTACTAGTCGTTCTTGCGAGTTGCTCTAGCTAGGCTTGGTTTAGACTAGGACCAGCACTTGTGACTAGTACTTTGAACTGCTTTTCAATTTTGCATACTGATTTGAACAATTGCTGTTCCTTTGCTACATACTAGCCTTCCGAGCTCCACTACCTACTAACTCAAGAAAGCCGCTCTCGCAATCGTTAATGATCGCAAGTGAGATTATCACGAACCGACCCACGGTTGTACCACTTCCTTGTTTGCATTGGTAAGAACTTGCAAGAGCGATAAGAGCTTGAGCGTGTGTGACTTGAGCCTCCAGATCCTAGTAGTTAATAGGAACATATACTTGTGATTTGTTTCCTTGTTTTCTACTAATAATGACAGATTGGTTGAAGATGGCCGACACGATGTCATCGCGCAGATTTGAACTCAAAGGAAACAACTACCGCATACATGTTTCCACTCACGGCGAGAGTACGTCGTTGGACTACTTTATATGGGTTAATATGTTGGATATCTACTTTGAAAGACAGGACCTTGATCCTTATGAGAAGATGAGCATGGCAAGGACTAAGACCGATCGGTGATGTTCAACATTGGTGGTCGAATCTGAGTACCACTTCATGTACACATGGGAGCAGATGAAGAAGAAATTGCAACGTCGTTTTGTACCTCCACCACCCACCGTCACAAGTGAAGTGCAACCTAAGGTAACTAAAAATGCTGACATTGTTTTAGCTCCTACTCCATCTCCAGATACTGCCGAGACGCTTGAAGAGATGAACGATGATTTGGTGCATCCTAAGTCATTAGAAGAGAAGTTTGAGGTACCTACAGTATCTGATAAGGATGACAATGACAAAGATATTGATTTGGTGCTACAGCAAGACATAGAGCCACATTGTGAGTATATACCTACTGTAGTGCAATCTTGTGATTTTTCTTATGTTGACTTGAACAAACCATGTGCTGTTCTTAAATCTCATAATTGTGCACATGTCGAATTAATTACACATAAGGAAGTACTTGATAGAATATCCCTCACGATACTTTGTGCTATATCATGCTTAATGAGCCCATTAGTTTGAATGTGCTAGGAGAAAGTTTTTGAACTTTCATCTCTAAATTCTTTTCTAGCACCTCCACCTACTATTTTAAATTAATTGGAGATTATGATATAGACAACCAATTTCGGTTTATCGAATATGCATAACTTGTGCTCACATGGATGAATTGAAACTTGTTGTTTTGGATAACAATTCTTGTGTTTGAACCTTGTTCAATCTGAGAGGAAAATAAAATTTAGTGCTTATCCAATGCCTATGTGTTCACCTTATATTGCACAATCTAGTATGGACAATCTGAATAAAAATGTTGAATTATGGAAGACCTTACATTTCTTTTCACCATTGCTAGATGAATTTGCTAGTGCTCGATTGAAATCTGATTATATGGATGAATGTTGTTTGATTCCAAAAGTTGTAGATTTGCCCATATGTACTACCACTGCAAGTTTACAATTTCAGAGATTTGAATTGCATAAACGCTTCACTTACATTTGCAAAACTAGTTGCAATAATTGTTGTGTGAGAAATTTTGTTTTGATCATTCACATATATGATTACTCTTGGATTAATAATACAATGATCTTTTATGATCATTCGCTGTCTTCTAACATTAAGTGTGCAACAACGAAGAACCGTTAAAACAGATGACATATACATATACCATGCATACACCTTGGCTTCTTTGTTACCCTATTTTCAGCTTATCAAAAGCCGAGGACGGCTTTGTTTTCAAGAAAGGGAGGATGATGAGGACATGACTCCTATGCATACAACCATATTTGCTATGCTTGATGTTCCAAGTACAAGAGCTCAGACGCTTCACTTAACTTATCAGGTGAGATCGTTTTTAGGAGTGTCTTTATATTATATGAACTATATGATGCTACCTAATGATGGAATATCTATATGTGCAGCACCATGTCACTTTTGGTCCAAGACTAACAAGCGCTTTGAGCGGGACCCGTTTTGGAATCCAGTTCAGCCTCCGAATCAGCCCGACAAGACTGACTTCAAATGCCCATAACTTTCACATACGACGTCCGTTGGAGGTCCACGAGTACTTGATGGAAAGATGATTTCGTCCTCTTTCCAACGGATTCGGCCTCACCTCCAAACTCCTTCTGGACTGATCGTAATCATCAAAAGAAGGCGTCATATCACTTGTTTGAGCCAAACTGGGCTTTGTAATCATACTGAACTTGGCCCATCTGCCGGCGGCTCACCCGGGGGCGTGGTTACTGTTCACGTGAACAGTAATCGCGACTGTTAGTACCACCTCGCTAGTTCATTAGTTTTGTGGCTCTTCGTTCCCTATTTAAGGAGGCCGCACCCCTTTAGTTTTTCTTGGATTTTGTTGAATTAAGAGTTAGCTACAACGCAACTTCGTGTATTGGCTTGTGTCGGCTAGACCAACCCTGAATACCGCTTCAGAATCCCAATTTATCAATATTTCAATCTTTATCTGCAATTTCAGATTGCTTATTATCTTGTTCTTGCGTGCTTCTTCGGTGTATGCAGGAATCGACCTTCGTGGTCAGGTCAACCGGGTATTCGTGCACGGTTGATAACGACTAGTCGATCGATTCAGCGATTGCGTGGTTTCGAGCCTTGCGTGTTCGTGAGCCAGGATCGTGAGGGTTGAGCGACGCCACCGGACTTATCGCTTCTCATCGAAGATCGGGCCAACAAATAGAACCTTAGGGTTCATCAGGTGGAGGAGGAACTAGAGTGGGAATCGCAGTGGCAGCTGTGAGACGTGCCAACTCTGCAACGGTGGCATCTCTCTCTCGCCTCGTCTCACGGTGGTCTTCGTTATCCCTGAACAGGTTGTTGTGGAGGGTGTCGAAGTGCTCGTAGCTGGAAGTAAGGAGCATCCGGAGCTGTGCAATCTTGTTTGTGGCGGTGTTGATGGTAGTTGTCATTGCCTGCGTAAGCTGCACCTGGTGGGTTAGGCAGGGATCGTCGTCTCTGACGTCGAAGGCCTCCGGGACACGCTCTCCATCGGGGTGATATGGGTAGAAGCAGAAAGATTATCTCAGTAGGAGATCCTCGTGCATCCAGCACAAGCGGCTGGAGGCGAAGCGTACTGTGTCCTGAATGGCATCAGAACAGCTGCTCCGGGGCATTTGGGCCTTGACGGTGTGAGCGACGAACTCACCCTCCCTGGCATAGAGGTAAACCTCCATGCTCCAAGACTCTCAGTCCAAGATCTGGGTCATCTGGTGGGCCCCATATAGGCTATTCCCACACGTTGTAGGACCCATAAGTTATGCGGAATGTTCACCACAACAACTAGCACAGTTGGTCTACACCACAACGACTAGTGCAGCTGGCAACTTCACCTTACATCGGTGTCCCATTTAAGCCGGAACGTATCTAGTGCTTGCACTACCTCATTACCCCTCCAGCGAGACGACTTTTAGAGTTCGATAAATTTACTAAGCCAAGTTGTAGTTTACAGACTTGTGGTTGTACTTATTTTATAATGGAAGGTCATCACCGGATTAAGTCCTTAATGTCATCTGGGCGGTTCATATCGCATACCCACCATTCTCGTACTACATTAGCACTTACCATCATACCATCCGCCTAGATGTGGTAATAGCAGTTTATTAGAGTTTTGAGGAGTAAAACCAAATTATCTCAATTACTTCAGTCATGTACCTCCTATGACTGCCCAAAAATATTTTATAATTTAAGAGATGATGAGTAGGGCATTTTAATGCCCTGGTACTTAAGCATGACTAGCATGTTGCTTAAGTACAACCTATAGCTAGTAATTACCACATAGTTACTAGGGTGACATAGAATAATGGATTCAATTGTCAAATGATGGCATAATAATTAATTAATCATCAAGTGGGTATTTAACTACCTTAAGAGTTAACATACATTTGTTTAAGGAATTAAAGCATGCAAATTTTAGTAATTTAAAGGAATATAATTTGCATAAAATATAGGCTCAAAATGATCAAAGCATTGACTCACCTAGATTAAAGGCAAGAGAGTCTTGGAAGTCTTATGCTTGGTCGAAATGGAGATCTCTCGCTTCTTCGAACTCTATTCGGACGAATGTGTCAGAAAAGAACAAACAAGCAAAGAGAGTAAATAAATACACAAGAAATATTAAATTAACTCCAAATTAAATAAGATCAGTGCCATTAGCAAGATATTGAATTTAGACAAAATTAGAAACAAATTTTAGTGAAATCGGAGTTAAAATGGAGGAGAACGGAGCTTCCGAAGTTTTGTTTTTGAGTAATGCTCATCCGTCTTCACATGGTCGGAGGGAGGTTTGACTATACGAAGGAGGTTCGACTACATAATGTGGTCGAAAATGGTTCGACTACACGAGTGGTTTGAAGGGGGTTTGACTATACGAGTTGTCGGAAGGGGGTTTTGACCACCTGGTCAGAAGGAGGCTTCGACCACTTGGTCGAAAGAAGGTTTCGACCACCTGATCGGAAGGAGGCTTCGACCACCGGTCAAAATAAGGTTTCGACTACACGACCTGGTCGAAAAGAACAAGAGGATAAATAGGGCACGGGGAACTCACCAAGACCGAGATAGAGGCCGGATGAGGTCGGTGGACGGCGAACGGCGGTGAGGAAGCTCACGGTCGGAGGCGAAGGGGGAAGGCGATGAAGGAGTCGGCCGGGACTAAAGGAGAAGAGGAAATGCGGCGGCTCCTATGAAATAAAACTAATATTGAGTGAGGGGATTGCTTCAAGGAGCTCTATGACACGAATTAACGCGGGTAGAAGAGAGGGTTGCACTGGTGCGGTGAGGACCAAGAGGAGGCGTGCGGCGGCTTGAACTCAGAGCTCGGGGCTTCGGGCATACCACAGTAACAAGAGCGAGAGGGAGAGTTGGGTGGGGAAGGAGATGAAGGGGGCTACTCGGGCTCTTTATAGCCTGGAGGAGAGGAGGGGAGAGCCGTTGAGAGGCTCGAGGTTGGCGTGTGGTCCCGAGGCGGCATGGGTGGGTGCAGGGTTGGTGACAACATCATGGCGACGACTCAGGTGGCCAAGGCAGGTGGGCGCAGCGAGGGCAGCTGCTTGGTGACGGGACCTCGCGAGGAGGAGGGCACCGGAGTCAAGGTGGCAAGGGAGCAAGCGCTGGCATCGCGCGGCGCAGGCGCTCGTGCACGGCGCAGAGCACTCAGGGAAGGGGCGTGGCAATGATCTGGGTGGGCCAGAGCAGGTAGGAGCACAGGACGGCAGCGGCGCTGCAGGTGCGGTGACGCGAGCGCGTGTGCACAAGCGCAACGCGAACGTAGGGCGAGAACCGAGCGCGAAAGTGCGCGCATGGACGCAGCGCGGTGCTGGCTCATCGGGGACACGACAGTGTTGGACTAGGCGAGAGGAGAGGGCACCAGAGTCAAGGGGAGTAGGTGCGGTGGCAGAGCGCTGGGCGCAAGCGGGCAGGTGGGCATGTGGGCGCATGGGCACTGACTGTGTGCACGGGGCGTGCTTGGGGCTGGCTCGATCAGAGAGAGAAGAAAGGGGGTAGGGGGAGGCTTGGGCCAGCTGGGCCGAAAGGGGAGGGAGGTGGGCCGGGTGGGATGGGCCAAGCCCAGGAGAGAAATTGAAGTTTTGAATTGAGAGGTTTTTGCAAATACAACTTAGTTTGAAATAGGTTTTGAAAAACCAAGAAGGCAAACGACAATGACTAAACCAGATCCGAAAACAGGATGTTATACCCATGAAGTATTTGAGGCATGTTTCAAACTTAGTAATTTTGCAAGAAACAATGTAGTTTTTACAGATTTTAATAAGATGACATCCATATTCAAGCTAGAGAGATTAGGATGGATTAATGTGCTATAAGCGTATAAGTGCAAGAGGCATTTATCATCACCATCCAGGACAAGCTTTTAGGTAGTTGGGCTAAATTTAACGGCTCATCACTCTGTTTCCAAATATTGTTATAGAATCCGTGTAATCAAACTTGTTAAACTTTGACTCTTGATATAGATAAAAGTATTTGGGTTGGTCATATGAATACAATATTAGTCATATTTGATGTCACAAAATTAGGGGAAATATATTTTACTATTACATTTCTAAGACCCCGACAAGGTATTATCCTAAATGATTTACTTCAATTAAAGTTCGTACTTCAAATGTAAAACATCAAGCTTCTATTATCATTTTCATTGAATAGTATAGTCTAAACAGCCAACAAAGCTATGAAATTTGTAGCAAAGCCAGCAGTGAAGTATTTTTCGGTAAATCAATAGTACCACGGCAAAAAGACCATTCTGGTGCCTGGGCAAAATCGCTATTATTTTTCAAATTTTGGTGTAGTAATGATTTGAAAATGCATAATAGCTTTGCATGGTAACTTGAAAAGAGGTAGGGTGTCACGTCAATTGAAAGAAACTACAACAAAAACCTCTTGTTCCAATGAAACTTAAGATGGAACTGCAAGATATGACATTGTCGCCCATAACAAAAATCTCTCTCCGATACATTTACTATGGAATCTCTTCAAACTAAGCCACACGAAATATACATTTGAACATGGCATTTCTTCTGGCTAGAGCAATTGTCTACGGTGAAGCATTGAAGACACTCAAAAAGATTATTGTAACTAACTAGAGTCGATGAAACAACAGCTGCACCCTCAAAAAATATTAAGGTGTCTAATTGCTAGTATCCTTTTGTTTTGTTGAGAATTTGACACAGTATCCGGTGATCACTAACAAATAGGCTAAGATGTAATTTTGTTTTATTATTATCCTTAAACAAACAAGTGATTATTTGTATACACTTACCATCATTTCTTACATCATCTAATACTCATTGTATAAGTGGAGTTGTTGTTGTTGTTGTTTTTGTTTTTTTGTTTTTTTTTGCCGCATAGCCATATCTGTTCGTTAATTGTAAAATTAAAGCTCGACATCGAGAGAGCCAAGAGCAAAAGGTAGTAACAAAGGTAAACTCTTCATAATAATATTATTGATTATAGCTGATATATTTTTAACACAAGGCGATCAAGTTATGCATCATACATATAACTCCGCATCGGAAAGGTAGAAACAAACTTCTATTACTTATCGCGATTCACATCGAGCCATCCGGTTGCTAGTAATACTGGTAAAATTACACCATGGCAGGCACATCGATCGATCGGGCGATATCTGTATGTATTTATGTGTAGGAGTTTACTGACGGATGGATTTAGTTCTCCCATGTGTCGAACTTGCCGGCGACGAAGTCGTAGTGGCCGCCGACCAGCTTGAGGGTTCCGTTGGCCAGCCCTTCCTTGACGAACGGGTAGGTCTTGAGGTTCTCCAGGGACACATTCACGGCCTCCTGCAAAATATTCAGATATCCAAAATAACTCGTGAGCAAACCAATCCATATTATCCATGCAAAGCACTTTACAACTGATTAGGAATGAACAAAGTAGTTGAGTTGATGAGTACTAGTAAGGTTTTTTTTAAGAACGTTGACGAGTACTGCTAGTTAAATAGCATTGTTGTTAATATATATGAGCAAATCATCATGCTGGCTCATGCGCACCTTTTCCAAGACGGCACACTGGTCATCGAAAGGCAATGAGGCGCAATCAGTCTGAACCTTCTTCTTCGCGGGGAAGCCGATCCTGACCCAGTCCTCAACGAAGTGGCTGACCAATCAAACAGATACAGATCAAACGAGTCAGGATTCAGAGACACATAAGAGACGCTTATTTTCTCTTCAACCCTTTGCTGCATATTGGAATATGCCTAATTTGCCTTTAATTAGCACCGGTGGAGTAAGATTTGAGCCGTTTTGCTACTACTTACAAGCTGTCGGCTGCGCCATCCTGAAGTGATAGGAGTGCCTTGATTCCACCGCAGCGGCTGTGGCCAATCACCACGATGACCTCAACCTGCCAATTAAATTCGATGTATTCCTAACAATCAGTCCCTGCTCTTTGCTTTATGCATGTACAAAAGAGATTTTCTAACGTACAGTGCTTTTCCAAAAAAAAAAAAATATATGCACATACTTGGAGATCTTATTTAGCACTTAGTTTAGATGGGACGACAGCAAAGTCCAAATATTAAAACGAGGGCATCGATCTGCTCTCTGTTTGACAACAACTATATATCACCTTCCTCACGAAAGAGCACCCTACATAACACCTATGTGGCCTGTGGGAAGGCGAGACTCTTCTTCGCCTCTAAGTCAGTCTGGCATCAGATCTGGAACCATTTTCTTTAAAAAAAAAAAGGGCCACACCAAATTAAATCTGACCAATATCCTTTAATTGTTCACTACTAAAACCCAATGCATTATTACACTATAGTTGAAGTGTCAGCACTATCCGCGGCAGCTTATCTCAAGTCTTTTGTGTGTGTGTGTGTGAGAGAGAGAGAGAGAGAGAGAGAGAGTTGACCTTGAGGGCACAGACGGCGTACTCGATGGCCGACCCAACGCCGGTGTACTTGTTCTGCAGTTGACAAAAAGTGAGCGTGCAAACCACATAAGTCAATGCACCGCAGCGACCGGCAAAAAAATATCAACCGACGAATACATGCGGACGCGCGCGTACCTTGTCGTAGTGCGGGACCATGCTGGCGATGTTGCGGACGGTGAAGGCCTCGCCGGGCTGCAGGCCCAGGGTCACCGACGGGCACACGCGCGAGTCGGAGCACGCGAACACCATGTACTGCATCCGCGATTAACCGCAGTCAATCAGTGGAGTAACTGATCACCATCAAGTTGATGGTAAGTACGGAGCAAATCACTCCGAGTTCTTATTGATAAGGCCGCAGGCAGATACTGATAGCCGCTTTTGACCTGTCTGGCTTTGTTCCCAACCGCTTTTTGCCACGGAGGCAGGGGAAAGCCAAGCGGCAGGAAGGTTCGAGTGGGAGATCGTGGATATTCTACGCAGGCTTTTTTGTCTCTCTCGCTCCGCACAAAAGGGTAAATCGGACGCATCACAACGGGTGAGGCGTTTGGAATCCCATTATCTGCAGCCACGAATATTTCTAGACAAGTTGACAGCGAGGATCCAATCCAAACTGCCAAACAAACACTAGATCAAGATGCGTTATAGGCCCACAATCCATCGTGCCTGCTTATATATGACAATTAACAGGCCCACAATCTGCAAGTTGCTGCTCCGATTACGACCACATGGACCATATACAGGAAGATGAAAGATTGTTGCGGCGTGAACCAACACTTGTGGAGGCCAGCATTTGTTTGGAGAAAAAAAAAGGGAGATAAGGATGCATGGTGTGGCTTAACCGTCAGCTTTAGCCGGCTATCAACATATCAAGTACTGCTAGACTTTTTGTACTTGCGCATAATAGCATCGCGAGGATCAGCTTGGCCAATAAGTTGTACTTAAGTGGATGCAAAATACGCGATGCCCTAAAGGCTAAGGGTAGCAAAAAGGTTTTGGCCAACATTTATATATGCGCCTAACTTTCATTAAAGGTTGTGAGGAGACGTCCAAACAAATTTGTGATCGATTGGTGGTCCACAAATTGCTAGCTAGCTCCATGCTAGGGCCTGCTTAACCATGTCTGCAAAACGATCGCCATGGAATGCTGGCCACAGCTACTTGAAAAGTCAATATTCACTACTTTATAATGTGGCGAGGAGAAAGGATGATACAGTGGCGAATATTTTGAGTCCAGCTCCTTTACATATTTCCTTTCGAAGGCCTATTATTGGGCCTAAGTTACTTGCTTGGAACGAATTAATTATGAGAATTGCTAATTTACAACTGAACTATCAAAATGATGTTTTCAAGTTGAATTGGAACTAATGGAGCCCCAATTAGGGATTTGTTTTGGTTTATTAAAATTCCATTAAAAGTGAAAATTTTCTTATGGTATCCAAGAGAGGAGTAGTGTTAACTAAAGATAACCTACTGAAAAGAAATTGGAGGGGAAGCACAAAGTGTTGTTTTTGTATTAAAGAGGAAACAATTCAACATCTTTTTTTCAACCACTCCTTTGCACGTCTTGCATGGTGGGCGGTTCAATGTGCTTTTAATTTAGCTCCTCCTGAGAGTATAACACACATGTTTGGGAATTGGCTAGCCAGTATTCCAAAAATTTTAAAGGCATAACTTTTAGTGGGAGCTAGTGCCTTATGTTGGTCTATTTGGCTATGTCGGACTGATGTTGTTTTTGACAAAAAGATTATCACTAATCTCTTGCAGGTTATATTATTGAGTTGGTACTAGCTGAGTGCTTAAGCAAATTTGCAGAAATCGGCTCAGAAAAAGGCCATGTTGACGGGAGGCGCAAGGTTGGAGTTTATGGCGAAGCAAATTATACACATTCATGGGTGGTGGTTTAGTCACAGGTTTGTAATAATTGAGTTTAATCTGTAGTCGTCTTTTGTTTGTAAGGCTTTTTGCTACCTTTAAATTGTTTGGATGTTTTGATGCCTTCAACTTTGTAATAATTTGGGCTGTGTGCATCCTTGATGCAGAAGCCAGGAGAGTTATTTTAACTCTTACATTATCTAAAAACAAAAATTAGTGCATGGCTTTATTTGTGCCCTATTTTCTTCTCTGTCTCCATCAAACGAACAAGACTTGCGGTTCACGGTTCCTGTGTGGGGTCTGATGCGCGCGGCCGGTGCCAAGGTTCATCATGATTTCCAAAATGGCTATCATCACACGATGTTCGTGTTCAAATGTAATAATGCAGGAGACAATGGTTCCCACTTTCAAATGGGAAGATGTTTGGACTTTGAAATTCAACACGGCTGGGTTGTTGGTCCTAAATTTTTACACAAAAAATTAGGACGCCAATTTAGACTACTTTTAGGCCTGGAACGGCCTCAACAACCTACTATGGCATGCATTGATCAGATGGGGGATGCCTGCCAACGCCAATCGAGAGCCCCGAAAGAAACAACACATGCTTGTACTTGTGTGATTCTAACGTGAGGTTGTACCAGCTAGTAGTCCAATAACCGAAAAGGAAAAAAAGAAAGTAGTAAAGCACATATAGGGACTGTGACATCTCAATAATCACTAAACCAAATCACAACATGAGAGTGCACTTCGGGCCGGGCATGCATGTTACTAGCATAGTCTCCTGGTGCTGCCCGGCGGGGGTCGTGAACGAATTCCGCTACTACTTGTTTGTCCTCTAGTTGAAGATTGTGATGTGCCCTAATGAACAGACCAATTTTCTTTTTAGCCGGTTGTAACATAGTATAACCCGGGATCAGAATACCGGCTAATAATCGGCGATTTCGATTTTACCGGCGGGGCCGGTAAAAATACAAACCGGTCTCGAAAAATCAGTTTGGATGAATTTTGTCAAAAAAAATCGAATTTATTTGAATTTTATTTGATTTTGATTTTTTAAAAAAAAAACTCGAAAATTTTGATTTTTTTTGAAAATTTCAGTCGAAATTGGCCAAAATTTTTCGATTTTTGTCAAATCGGACTTACCGGCCACCCCGGTAAAAAAAATCCGGTTAAAAAAACACTGATATAACATAGTATCAAATGGCCGTGTAATGGCCACAGGCTGTGTTCCCCTTATACTGAGGTCATGCGATTAGGACAAGCCGTCCCCTTTTGGCTGCCTTGACCTTAATCGGCAAATGCTGTGGACACCCCTGGAGTGTACCCCCAGTTTTACACCAATCGAATGGCCGCGTTGCTTGCAATGGGAACGCAGGGCTTTGCGCTGCAGTGCGCTAGTACCAACACTGTTCTGTACTTCTCCTACCTGAGCAAGTACTAGTACCAACACCGATAGAATTGTGTGGGCCAAGGCATTTCCCAGATCCCCAAATCTACCGATCCAACACGGTTTTGGCTAGAAGGCTTCAAGCTTCCCGACGAATTTTACAAGCTACTCCTTACCGGACAAACAGAGTCACGAGAGACAACATTTTACTAGTACGACTGTACAAATGTGGGGTTTGTCAGGTACTATGAGGTATCGGTCAGATGTTACATACCTTGGGGGCCTGGCCGGCCTTGAGCGGCTCGAACACCTCGGGCTTCTTGCTGCCGAGAAGCAAACGAACAATCAGAGGATCAATTCACCGAGCCAAATTAACCTCAAATCAAACGAAACCAAGCACCACGAATCAAACGCAGGGATTCAATTGGCGGCGGGATTAGGGGGGACTTACTCGTAGACCTCAGTCTTGAACTTGTCGAACCCGGTCTTCAAGCGCTCGACGGCGGCGTCCATCTGCGAAAAAAAGATCACCGATTAATCGTTGCCATCCACGGCAAGAACATGCATACATATATTCTCTTCATATGCGTCATGCAAATCTCTTGGGGAGAGAGAGAGAGCTGGAGGGAGAGGGATGAATGAATCGTGAAGTTTTGGGTGCCCCTGCCCACACAAAGCATGCAGAAAGGTGATCTAAAGTGGATGCAAGGATCTCCTTTACAACTACAACAAAAGTATAGGAAGCTAGCTAGCTCTGAATTGAATCAATTGGAAGGGGGGCAAGAAAGGAAAGGAAACAAATCAAGGGAAAAGAGGACGGAAGGATGGGGTTAGCACTGTATGGAGGATGGTGCGGGAGGAACAGGAGGGGGACGGACCTTGGAGGGTGGGTGGGCTTCTGGAGGAGTGACGAAGACGAAGAATCTATGGACGGCTTCTGGCCCTGGGGGCGCGTTTTATAGCAGGGGAGGCACAGGCAGCCGCTCATCTTCTCTCCTCCTCCCCTCTCTTATCGCTCTAATAGTTTTTTTGACCCTTGAGTTGGTCTCCCGGTTACTGGCAAACATGCCACGTGGAATTCGGTGAGTGAAAAGAAGACGCAAAAGAAAAGAGAAATAGCAATGGAGGGGCTGGTTTTGTGGTCAAATAATGGTCGATCGGAACGTTAGATCAAATTAAGCCTGTAATAAATTGAATGTGATTGAAGCATATCCTTTCCCTTTGTATGGGGTAGTTAGTACTATATGTTTATTATGTGCAATGAGCTGTAGTATAGCACTAGCTAGTTGTAAGATTAAGGTAAGCCACATCAAATGGTGATTCACGTGCCTTCCCTCAGTTCGAGCATTTAGACCAGCACACCTAGTAGTATAATGTACGTATGGTAGACACTCGTGAGCTGTATCGATCGCAGAGATGAGCTAACATGTATACTCAGTTTCTTATTCGGAAAAAAAAAACAATGGACATATATAGTTGATTAATCGAGTGCTCTCAGAAAAGCTGATTGATCAAGTGTGCTGTTACGACATGATAAAGCGAGAGTACTTCACAAACTCACAGTTCTGGCTTTCCTACTTTACATCCTAGACCAGGGTATAATATATAATCATTCCTTTCGAAATTCCTGTGACCCAAAAGATATATTTGGTTTGTAAACTAAAAAAAAAAGACAACTGATAAGGCTAAGGGACAAATTAACCATGCATGAAACTATGAAGGAATGATTTCTCGTGTGATGCAATTGCACTAGGTGCTGACAGTTCGGAAGTTATAGTAAGTATACTGTAGCACAAGATGCTCCAATCATTTCTGCCTGCCAGGTTGGGCGTGCAATTTGTTTCCTGGCTTCTCGCATCCCATGGAGTACTACTGTACTACATGGAGTAGTTACTGGTTCCCAGATCCAAGGACGATGACACTAAACGAGATCAAAGAACTCTTTCTATAGTACTAGTTGGAGTACTAATACTACTCTTACCCAAACTGAATCAGCGCAAATCTGGTGCGCTAGTCCAGTCCCTTGATGAATTAAAAAAAGTCTGCATCAGCTTCAGTCCCCATCCATTCCACCTCAGGGCCGGCTGATCTGACGAAGAAATTTTTCTCCACCGCGAGGTAGCTTTACACGCGTAGGGCCACCAATGCCATGCACGAATCTTCCTTTTCTGTGTGCTCGAGTTACGCATTTATGCCGTACCAACTGCTGGGACCACCGCTTCCTAAATTAATGGAAGGGAATTGGAAGGAAGCTCCCTCGTCGGGTAGTACTAATCTGCACTCCTAATCCGTTATTATTGGCCGCCCAAGCATATGCCCCCAAATAGTACTACATCCGACTTTGAATACTTGACGTCAACCTAATAAAAAGTGTATGGTGGAAACGTCATTTATTCAAAAAGGGAGGGAGTAATTGCTTGCAATATGGAATATAAACCTATAACCATCCGTGGGTGTTTCTTTTTTATATAAAGGAAATTCATTATCACTAAATAACTATATGATTCACAATATGTCACTCATTGTGAGGTTGATAGAGCCACATATCAGTAAGACACCGGTGGCATATTATGAAGATTTGAAGTTATTCAATGGCTTCTTCTTTTTGGGCATGTATGTTTTATAGTGCTAAGTCAAATTTTCGAGTTGAATCAGTATTTCAAGTATCTGGGTTTCATTTTTTAAGGGGGTCGTTGGATATTTTTGTTGACATCTCAATTGTTATCTAATATCAGACAATAGAAGATTCTCTCTTAGAATATCAGGGGCCTTAACTCTAACCAAAAAAATGGAGAGCTATACATAATAAAATTGAGGAAAGCAAGTGCAATATTTTGTGTTGTCAAGAAACTAAAAAAGAAAACTTCGACTTGGCCTACATTGCCAATTTCTGCCCTAAACGTTTTAATAAATTTGAATTCCTCCCCTTCCTAGGAGCCTCAGGTGACTTACTGGTAGCATGGACGGATTCCATGTTTTTTGGACAGAAGATTTTCATTAATGAGTTCTCCGTATCCATAGAATTCATCTCAACTCACTCGGGTGAATCTTGGATTCTTACAAACCTTTATGTCCCTCCAAGGGCTGAAGACAAAGGGAGGTTCTTAGACTGGTTCTAAAAAATTAGAATGCCTCTTGACAAGGACTAGCTAATTATAGGAGATTTCAACTTCATCAGAGCGCTCTTAGACAAAAACAAACCAGGAGGAAATGTTCATGAAATGTTTCTCTTCAATGAGGTCATAAGCACTCTAGGGTTGGTGGAAAAACTTGACTGGTTTTTCACCTCGAATATTTGGACTTCGCATTTCCCAAACACCTTGGCTTCTCCCTTAGCCAAATCAGTCTCGGATCATGTGCCCTGCGTAATTGTGGTAAACACCTTAATTCCATGACCTGATATCTTCATATTCGAGAACAACTGGATGGAGCTAGCAAACTTTCCAGTCCTAGTGAAGCAAATTTGGCAGTAGAAGATCCATGAGAAGGACTTTGACCGACGCATCAATATGAAATTCAAAATCCTCATAAGAGCTCTAAGGACTTGGTCAAAACAGACATCCAATCTCCGCTCAACCATTTCCAACACTAACGAAGTAATCTTGTTCCTCGACACATTAATTGGAAGATTATAGAGACTTGTCTTTACAAGAGTGAAACGCTAGAGAAATCTTAAAGGGCCATCTTAATCTCATGCTCAAGAGGTAGCACACATACTGGAAGCAGAGAGGGACAATCAAATGGGTCAAACTAGGAGATGAAAACACAAACTTCTTCCACGCCAGGGCATCTATCCAGTTTTGAGCAAATACTATCACTGCTTTACAAGAAACACAGAGGATGTGAAATCAAAGATCACCAAGGGAAAGCTCATCTGCTCTGGGAAGCCTTCAAAGAAAGATTAGGCTCCTCAAAATCACCGGTAATACATTTCAACCCGTTAGACCTTATTTGCCCTCTTGAAAACATGGCCTAGATGTAGGAACCCTTTGAACAATAGGAGATTGATGAGATACTCAAGCACCTTCCGATGGATAAATCACCTGGTCCAGACGATTTCAATGGAGAGTTTTTCAAGAAATGTTGGCCAATCATCAAGCATGACTTTTATGATCTCTTTCATGTCTTCTTCAGGAATGAACTTAATCTCCAAACCATCAATTCCTCTCTCATTGCTCTGATTCCAAAGAAGGATCAACATGTGGTAAATGACTTCCATCCTATCTCCCTGTTAAACACCTCTCTCAAAGTTCTGACAAAGCTGTTGGCAAATAGACTCCAACCGGTAATCTTGGACCTAGTGCATACCAACCAATATGGATTACTCAAATCCCACACAATTCAAGACTGTCTCGCTTGGGCCTTTGAATATCTACATCTCTGTCACCAATCAAAGAAAGAAATCATCATCCTGAAATTAGACTTTGAGAAGGCTTTCGACAAGATCAAGCATAGCACAATCCTTGCTATCATGAAGTTTAAGGGCTTTGGAGCAAAATGGATCGAGTGGACTAATAAAATCCTTAGTACTGGAACTTCCTCCGTACTCCTCAACAGAGTACCTGAAAAGACTTTTCACTACAGGAGGGGGGTTCGACAGGTCAATCCCCTCTCGTTGCTCCTTTTTGTCCTAGCGGTCGATCTCCTTCAGTCAATCCTAAACAGGGCAATGGGTTAGGGGATCCTTCTTCCCCCTTTATCTTTCAATGCTTGTCCAGATTTCCCGGTGGTGCAGTATGTCGACGACACTCTAATAGTAATGCAAGCTTGTGCCAAGCAATTATTCTACCTTAAGGGGATACTCAACACCTTTGCGGACTCAACTGGCCTGAGGGTCAACTTCCTCAAATCCCTTATGATTCCAATAAATATCCATGCAGCCAAAATGGAAGTCCTCTCCCGGACCTTTGGGTATCAACAAGGATCTCTCTCTTTCGCTTATCTAGGGCTGCGTTTGGGAACTTTAAAGCCGAAAATCCCTGATTACTTCCCCCTTATCCAACATGTGGAAAGAAGTTTGGAAGTTGTGCAAACTTTTTGTCTTTTGGGGGAAGACTAACACAGGTGAATGTTGTTTTCTCCCAACTACCGACATTTTACATGGGCTTGCTAAGCATCCCTTGTGGAGTTCTGAGACAAATTGACAAACTCAGAAGAAACTGCTTATGGAGAAGCTCAAACTTGGATTGCCGTGGTAAATCTCTTGTGGCATTGGGAAAAGTTTGTAAACCAAAAAAGCAAGGTGGGCTGGGAGTCTTAAACCTAGCAACAAAAAATCAAGCACTGCTTCTCAAAAACTTGCACAAGTTCTTCAACCATGCTAATCTTCCATGGGTCAACCTAGTTTGGGAAGCCTATTACTCAAGCTCGCTTCCTTCGGATAGCTCCCAAGTCGAATCCTTCTTGTGGAAAGACCTTAGCAAGATGACCACTCCGTACAAGGGTCTGGCAACATGCTCGGTGGGCAATGGAAAATATGTTTTCTTCTGGAAATACCTTTGAAGTGGGAGCTTGCTTTCTCAACAGCACCCGGAGCTATTCTCGTTTGTCAGATCAGACCTCTCTTCAGTTCTTTTAGTAAAGCAGGTGGTGGATTTTTCCTCTCTTTTCCACACTTCTCTCTCTGTACAAGCTTTCGATCAGTTCCAACAGGTGCAACAGATGCTTCACGATCTTGTTTTATCACCCCATGAGGACTCTTGACTTTACATCTGGAATTCGCCACATTTCTCGTCAGACAGAGCGTATCGACAGCTCATGGGTTCATCACAAATCCCCCCTTACTTCAACTGGCTCTAGGCAAGCGCATGCCAGAGCCGTCATAAAGTCTTCTTCTGGTTGTTGCTCAAAGATAGGCTTAATACCAGGAATCTCCTTCGAAGGAAGTCTTGCCACCTAGAGGACTACACTTGCACTTTGTTCAACCAAGGAGTGGAGGAAACTCTTCAACATCTCTTCTGGACTTGCCCTTTTGTTCAAACCTACTGGAATTATGTTTGTCCTCAGCGTCTGCCTCTAACCTCGACTCATCAAGCCATCTCACATCTGAAAACCAAGATCCAGCAGCCTTTTTTCATGGAGATTATAGTCCTATCAACATGGGCCATTTGGATAACAAGAAACAACATAATCTTCAATCAGGTTGATCCAACGTTTGCATATTGGAGCAGCACCTTCACCCGAGTTTTTGCCCGGGTTATTCATAGGGCAAAGAAAAATTCGGAACCTAGCATTTCAACATGGCTTAGCAGCTTAAGTTAGTTGGGTTGATCTTATTTGCTGTTTTTCCCGTTTCTTTTTTGGTTTCTTTTTCTTCCTGTTTCGGCTGTTGTAATACCTATGGGTTATTTATATATATTTATATGCAGTAGGATCCTTTCCTACTGTTTCCAAAAAAAATTGTCAGTCACAGGTTTTGTAGCACACCGACACCACCACATAGTGTGGTGCAATCAGCGTCAAGCTGTGCATCACATCAGTGTGACGTTGATAGCAATAAAAATCAGGGCTCCTCGTACTGGCTAGCGGTAACAAGTTTTGTTACCACATCAAATCAAAAAAATCCGCTGGGTTCAATAAATTACTATTTTTAATGAATTAAAATACGATAATAATCATAAACTTGACTTAATTAGTAGTAGAATTTGTGCAAGAAAAAGGACTATATTACTGCATACGTTTTGGATCAAACTAAAAGGACTATATTACTGCATACGTTTTGGATCAAACTACACAAAAGTCAAAAGATGGATGCTTCTCTTCAAGAGAAAAGGAAACAATCAAAGGAAAAAAAAAAGACAGAACCTATCTTTACCCCTTTGAATCGTAGCTATCCTGGTAGGACTCCACCTTATCGCTTTATGGAAAGGCCACTGCATGTTTGATTTCTTTATGTACTTGGAACTTTCTTCTTAATTTCCACTTGATACTTTTGTGGAATTTTTTTTATCCGAAGCGCCTTCTCATCTTTAGTTAAAACATTATCATTGGCCACCTACTGGAAACCCTCTCTTCCCGAATATTCTATCGAGTTAGTTGGCATGCATGTTAATGGTTGATGCAACAAGGAATTAAAAAAAATATGCCTTTGTTCTACTACCTCCATTTCTTTTTACTTGACGTCCTAAAATTTGTGTCGTCAACATTTCTAAAGTTTGACCACCAATTAGTTTAAAACTTTTTAGATTGGCTACGTAAAAAGTATATCATTAGATTTGTTATTAAAAATACTTTCATAATACTATAATTTTATAAGTACATCTTAATGTAAAGTTATAAAAAATAGTGGTCAAAGCTGCATCTCGAACACCGTAAAAAATCAAAAAGTAAGTAAAAGATGAACGGACGAGTAGGTGATGATGGCACAGAGTATATACTATTCAATGATTGCTTAAAAAAACTTAGGAGAGTAGTAGGTGATGATAGCAAGCCCCATGTGCTCATGTGCAGTGATGTTAATCTTAGAACTGCGGCGCCACTATGTTGATCTTACAGATGAAATGAAGTTATGAAATGACACGTTTCTAGGTCACGGATGCAAGTTGAGTCCCAAACTAAGGTACATTAATTCGGTTGGGTTCGTCCTTTGGGTGGCATTTTGCTTCTGGTCCGTACCATTATCCTATACTATGGGAAGAAGATCCGTGCATGCGCATGTGTAGACGTACGGACCCGTGAGTCATGCCCAAAATATATAGCGAGGACATGCATGTTAAGCTTAGTGGGCTTAAGAAAGGACGGCCGGCTCGGAGAGTGCATGCCGACGTATATGCATGCATGCAGATGCAGACGTACCACTGCGGGGGCGGCGGGGGCGGCGAAGACGGGGGCGTTCCTGATGAGCCTGGGCCGGAAGGAGGGGTTGTTGCTGGAGGAGGACGACGGCGCGGGGGTGCCGAGGCTGGCGACGATGGTGGAAGCGCCGGCGCGGGGCGCGACAGTGGCGAAGCACGCGGCGGTCGACATTGTGCGAGTGGCCAGTGCCGAGTGCCCTCCTTATACGCGCAACAAATAGTGCGGACTTGCCCCGCGTGCCGACAAGGCCAGCCGGGACAGCGGGACGGATGTGGGCGATCGAATCGCGACGCCGATCGATCGTGCGCGCGGGCTCGGCCGGTGGATCCGGGCCACTCGGTGGCTCATCCTCCATGCTCGCCACTCGCGCTCGGATCGGATAGGCTCGCGATAACGCCCCGCTCCATCGTGGCCAACGGTTCGCGCGCATCCTGGTCCACACGCGCGCGGGCGCGGGAGGATGGGGGGCGGAAAACGAAGGGTTTGAATGCGCGGCGGAGGGATCGATGTTGGGTACGTTTCAGTTGTGGTGGATCATATTCATATCTCGATCGGTGGATGTGGATGTGATCGATGCCTCCGATCGATCAGGGGTTTGGGCGGGCCGGTGTGGTGGCGGTGCGAGGTGTAGAATGTGTGACCGAGGTTAGCTTAGCGAGCACAAGTGTGGCTGCTGTTGATTACTGTGTGGATGCCTGCATGGTTTTGGTGGTGATTAGGCCGGTGCTGTCGGATCGATCGGGTGCACGATCTTGGGGTGGCACCAGCTTGTGCTCAAGGTCGAGACACGTGATCGACGCTTCGGTGAAATGCTAGTAGTTGTTTGCGGCTTGCGAGGGTATATATGCTACGTATAGCCGAGCAACTCTTACTGCTGTGTTGTGCCGATTGTGCAGATAGTGGCGGGGCTTAGTGTCAGTCCAGCTTGGGTCGTCATGCTCGGATGCTTCATTGGAGGATGTATCAGGCACGCACATTTTGCCCATCAGCTGGTTGGGCACGAGGATGGCCACCTCTTTTCTGTTCAATTCATCAAGGACTGACCCCTACTGAATTTGGGCCAAGCTATATATAGCACTGTGAACCAAGATGATGGAAGTATGTGTTAAGTCTGTTAGATATGTAATGTAAAAGTGAATTAGCCAAATGTGCCATTTTTCCTGTTGTATTTTAAAATGACCGCTACAAAACATGAACTGTAATAACATGCCACGTTTTACCAGCACAATGTTTTAGCTTTGCCCCCACGAGATTTAACTATTGAGCAAGATCATAGTGGTATCTCCAGAGCCCAGAGGCAGTGGCTTTCATATCATAAGTGCGACTGTGAGATGTAGGTGGTGACTGGATGTGCGGGAAGCACCAATTGGCATACAATGTTCTAGCTAATTAACATGGCACATGGATAAGACTCAAGAGGGATCTTTTTGTAAATTTAAACAGGCCCATAATGCCCTTCAAATACCGGCCAGTACTAGTATACAGCTGCAGAGCTGCTTCAATCAATTGAACTAGCTAGCTACTGCACAGATATGATCATACTGTGATACAGCTACGAAATTATTCGCAAGAACAAAGATATTAATTGATCACAGCTGCAACAGCCATATATGGGAGAGAGAAGGAACAGCAGCAGAAGAAGTGAATCGAGTATGTATGTGTGTACCTTTCGCCATACGCACAGTATTTCCTTCTGATTCTCCTGTAGAAACTCCGAGCCCAGGCTATGCAGATATGCGTTCGCTCCATGTCCATGGGATCCAAATGTGAAGATTAACGTAGCTGGCCATGGCGAAAACATTCCATCGGAGTTCCTGCCGGGAACTTTATATACGTGTGAATACTTATGTTCGCAGAGCGCGTTGGTACACATGAAACGACTTGCGTGTGGATGGTTGACAAGTTGACATGATGTGCTCATTTTGGCGACATGGTAACCTCATGGTGCTAGTTACCAGCTTACTAGGTCAAGACAGGGCATCATCGAGTAGGACAAAGTAAGAAGCAAACGAAAATACATACGTAGTAATGTTGTCATAACCCGAATTTTTTGCGGATACTGCGTTATTTCGTCGTATATTTATAGATTTGACCACAGGGCCGTGTATTTACAAAAATATCACTACTGATGCACGGCCGCCGTACGCCAACGCCGGCTATCCCGGCATGTGGCGTTGGTGCACGACCACCGTGCGCCAACGCGTGCGCCACCACCCTAGCCCGGCCGCCACCTCACCACTGGTGCATGGTGGCCATGCGCTGCCCTTTGGCGCATGGCCACCCTGCACCAGCCGCCAAAAATAGTGCAGGGTTAGAGGGTTAGGGTTAATTAGTTAGTTAGGTTAGTTAGTGTTATGTACAAATTTGGAATAATTTTAAAATATAACAAATAAGTCCAAAAAATATGAAATTTTTTTGTGGAGCCTCTCGACACTGTGTATTTGGTTGTGTAAATTTTCTATAATTTTATTCATTCAGAATTATTCTCGCTATTTCGTATAAGTGTCATGTTAGTATGAATCAATAAATGTAGAAAATAAGCTCTAAAAATTATGAAATTTTATTTTGAAGAGTCCTCACGTAGTGGACTTGATTGTGTAATGTTTCGGCAATTTTATATGTGTTCTGGTACTGTCTCGAAAATTTAGGATTTAGGTCGCGAAAATTTTGATTTTAGGTTTCGAAAATTAGGGTTTCGTGATTTCATGTGACTTGGAATGTATTAAAAAAAAAGCTACATTGCAACTCCATTAGATATGTCGATATACAATATGGTGCGGGAGTACACACGTAACAACCAAAATACGTGTACAAATATAGCAAAACAAAATATGAATACAAATATTCCTAAACATAATCGCATAACACGGGATATACCAAAGTCTAGATAAGCTTGTGCATGAACCGGGATGAAGGAGGAGGGTATTATTACATGTAACTCGATCAAATAGGATACTCTTTGTTTATTTTTTGGTTTAATGTGGATGTTGTTCTTTAATACTGTATTATATGACAGGCTAGATAAGGTTGTGCATGAACCAACTAAGGAAAATACGTGGCATGCAGATCATATAACGATGTACCGTAACCTCCGACTCATGTGCGTTTCGAAGGCTACGGTACATTGTTATATGATCTGTACACCACACATTTCCCTCACCTGGTTCATGCACAATCTTATGTAGTCTGTGGTACAATACAGATCATCCACGGCAAACTGATAATTTGACAAAGAGTGTCCTATTTAACGATGTGTGCAATTAGTTACAACTTATTAATTACCACTAAAAAATTATCAGTACTTCATTTCCACTTATTCAATATGTCGTAATGATGACTATTAAACTAATTACAACTAATTAATTACGACTAAAGTAATTCATTACTAGTGAACTAACTATGACTAATTAATTAACTCTAAAACTAACTAATTACGATTGATTAATTACCACTAAAAAAATTACCAGTACTTCATTTCCACTTATTCAATATGCCATAACAATGACTACTAAACTAATCACAACTAATTAATTACAACTAAAGTAATTCATTACTAGTGAACTAACTAATTACGACTAATTAATTAACTCTAAACTAACTAATTACGATTGATCAGTTACCACTAAAAAAAGGATTAAGTACATTATTCATCCCTCAACTCTTGCCCTAGTTTAATTTTCGTCCCTGAATTATAATACCGGATAAAACGCGTCCTCATTTGTCAATGAGTGCAAAAAGCATCATTTATTCTTTTTTAGAAGTTTGTTGCGTACGCGATGTCGATCTGAGTGGAAAGCCACGTAGATCAAATACCGGTCAAAACCGCTCTAAAAATAGATGAATGGGTATCTTTTGCGTGGTATTGACAGTTCAAGGACGCGTTTTATCTGGTATTACAATTCAGGGACGAAACTTAAACTAGGGCAAGAGTTGAGGGACAAACAATGTACTTAATCCCTAAAAAAATTACCAGTACTTCATTTCCACTTATTCAATATACCGTAATGATGACTACTAAACTAATTATAACTAATTAATTACCACTAAAGTAATTCATTACTAGTGAACTAACTAATTATGACTAATTAATTAACTCTAAACTAACAAATTACGATCGATTAATTACCACTAAAAAAATTACCAGTACTTCATTTCCACTTATTCAATATGCCATAACGATGACTACTAAACTAATTACAACTAAAGTAATTCATTACTAGTGAACTTACTAATTACGACTAATTAATTAATTCTAAACTAACTAATTACAATTGATTAATTACCACTAAAAAATTACCGAGACTTCATTCCAACTTATTCAATATGCCGTAATGATGACTACTAAACTAATTACAACTAATTAATTACCACTAAAGTAATTCATTACTAGTGAACTAACTAATTACAACTAACTAATTAACTCTAAACTAACTAATTACGATTGATTAATTACCACTAAAAAATTACCAGTACTTCATTTCCACTTACTTAATATGTCGTAATGATGACTACTAAACTAATTACGACTAATTAATTACCACTAAACTAATTAATTACCAGTGAACTAACTAACTATGGCTAATTAATTGCCCCTAAACTATCTAATTACAACTACAGTAATAACGGCAAAAGCATCCAGCAAATTACATGCCCCTTTGGGGGAAAGTAATAAACCAAGGCCGAGCGACGGGCGACGAGAAGCAAGAAAACAGTTAACCTCCCAATAAAAGTAATTATGTTACGTTCTCTGAGTTCTCAACGACGAGCGCAAGAACGAGAATCGAAACTCAAATGAGATGAGCGAAGAGCGAGTGCCAGAATTCGGTATTTATAGCCGAGCGGAGGAGGAGTCACGACATTGGCGCTGGGAATTCTGTAAGTGTTGGCACTGAAATTTCTGGACAAGGCGATAGATGTGCAGAGGAGGGAGGATGGACGGTGGGAAAGATGGCCACCGCGAGGTTTTTTAATTCTCTACAGAACAGTCCTGGTGTGTAGCGGGTGTGACAGGCTGGAGGGAGGGCCGGAGGGGTTCGTGAGTCGGGAGGGTGTTGCGAGAACAATTCTGAACGAATAAAATTATGGAAAATTTACACAAACAAGTACACGGTGTCAGGAGGCTCCACAAAAAATTTCATAGTTTTTTGGACTCATTTGCTATATTTTAAAATTACTCCAAATTTCAACCTAACATAACTAACTAACTAATTACTATTCTTTGTTTGGGGGGGTTGGCGTAAGGTGGCCATGCACCAAGGGACTAGCGCATGGCCACCATGCACTATGAGGTGAGGTGGCGGCCGGTTTGGGGTGGTGGGGCCGACGCTGACAGCGCATCTTGTTGGCGTCTGATATATCGCCTTGGCGCCACGTCTTCGGATAGCTTGGCGTTAGCGCCTGGCCGTGCATCAACGGTGATATTTTTGCAAATACACGGGCCTCGTGGTCATATATGCAAATACGCGACGACATAACGCTGTATCCACCAAAAAATCGTCATAACCCTTTCCCTTAAAAAAATATATGTTGTGATATGCATATAGCCGTCCTATCTGTTTCCAATTTGGATTCACAGAGTAACTATTGAGTTGCATACATCAATCAGTTCACCAAAAGCTTAAGCTGATGAGAAATCACTTATACTTTACACTTCCCCTCATATATAGGCTCTCTTAGGCTTAAGACGTGAAATAAAAATGTGATACAATTATTTTCTAAATTGCGTCAGCTAGGTCTTGAACTTAAAACCTCTTGGCTCTGATATCATATTAAGTTGCATGCACCAATCAGTTCACCCAAAAGCTTAATTGAGTTGCATACACCAACCAGTTCGCCCAAAAGCTTAATTGAGTTACATGCACTAACTAGTTCACCTAAAAGTTTAAGTTGATGAGGAAAGACGGATAATTCACTTGTACTTCAACCATAACTAATGTATATGTGTACATTTTAATTTATTGTTGTTAAGTTTGGTTTTTCTCGTTCAAAAAAAAGGTTTTTTTTTTCATTTGTTCTTGTGTACATAGTACACACAGTAAAGATAACTCCATGTTGTCTTAATTAAATGATAACCTCACTTGTATGTGCATCGAGACAGTTGGAGCGTGTGCCTGCAGCTCTACACAAAAGCAAGTCACAAGTTCGATCGTGGCTCCCTCAATTGCTCGTGAGAGGTGGCTGTTCAACGAAAATGATAACTCGGTGGTGAGGGAGGTTAGACACTGCTAGACGTACTTTTTTAGAGGTCTTTTTTAGACGCTGAGAGGAATTACTAGATGTACTTAGAAAGTAGAAATGTCATAGGTCTCTGTTGTACTCTTGTCAATAACTGTCGATAAAGAATCATGAATGTGTAGCTTCCGATGACCCGGCCCAACTTAGTTCGTATTGTGGAGAGGATGCCCGCCCTAGATAGTTTGTAAATTCAAACCCATTTGAAGCCCAAAACTACGTGTTGACCTGTTGCATTAAACCGGTCTGTCGCTGTAGCTTCATAGTCTGGAATCCCAGAATTTGTTGAAATCCATAACTGGAGTTTTGTTCTTAGCACACTGTCACTGATTCTTAGAAATATAAAAATCAGTGCTGTCACTTCTGTATGTCAGTTTTAAAAATGTTAAATCACCAACAACCAAGAGTGTTCGCAGTAATCTCTGGGAGTATTATACATCTGTAATTGATTTTTTTTTTTTTGGGTTCTGTAATTGAGTAGGTTGTGCAGTTTAAGAAAACGAACAGGTTGCGGAAATGTGAACTAGTACATGGTTTCTAATAAATATCTCAACAAAAATAAGCTGTAGGATGTAGGTGAATCACATCTGTTCTTTTTCTAACTGGAGATGGATAACGAATGGGTTATTAACAAGTCAGATGTGGAGAGTCGGACTCGGAGGCTCGATCGATCGAGGCGTCTGTTTACTTACCGCGATGACTCTTGTTCATCCCCATTAGCTGCTTCCAAATCCTTGCGATTGCAGAACTTAACCAAGAACGATTGACTTTGGTCGGTCAAACCCAAGAACTCGCCAAATTAATCCCTATTTTTACTCCAAGTGGTAGACTGGTAGTACTCTCCATTGATTTAGTGCTCAAACAATTACTCCACCAAACAAAGAGAAGCTGAAGTCTGAACTACTCTCACGTCTCATAACTCAGGTAGTCTTCTTTATCGAGTTTTTCTCGAAATTGATACAGTTTGATTAAATATCATTTTATTTATAGTTTGAAAGTATTTTTAGAACCGAACTAACAAGCGTGACAGAGTAAAATCCAATTTTATTTTAAATTTACTCATTTCAATGATTAATCAAATACTAAATCTAATTAGAGCAATTTTGAACCGAACCAACAATCCTCGCTGACGATTTTTTTCCACCCCACGCCCGTACGTTACTACTGCACCAGAAGGGGACCGGCATTAAGATTAGAGTAGCCCTTACGTGCTGCGGCTCCAATGTAAAACCACGAGACGAAGCGTTCCTCTCCGCGGCACTGTGCGAACGCATGGATCACTCCTTTCTGCCGCTGAACTAATCCGCGCGAGATCAATCTGACGGGCGTAGATCGCAAGAAAGTCATTGCATTGCTGCTGCTTTTGTCGTGCATCCTTATCGAGTTCTAACCGTTCACTTTTGACAAGTTTTGTAAATTTGGTGTGGCACAGCACCGTCCTTTTCGTCTTTTTGGAGTTCCCTATTAGCCGTACCCACAACCCAGCAGACTTACCAATAACTAGCCTAACCTGTATCATACCAAACACAATCTAGGGACCAGAGGCATGGAGTGCCAAGCTGACCGGCCCAAGAGTACGTACATATAATCATATATACATACATCTGTAAGCTAACATGCATGCTTGCAGAATAGATAAGCTAGAGAAGAAGTGTTTGACTATTGCTAGATGATACTGCACCGGCAAAAACGCATCCATTGACATTAATTTCCTACTGCTCCGTTCGAGCAACTGCGGTCAGGAGCAGTTTTCAGCGCTAATGGGATGGTAGGGGATGATGTTGCGATGAGGCAAGAATTACGGGTAACTTTCGCTGATTATACAAACCAGCAGGTAGTAGAGCGTCAACATATAAGCCTAAAGTTAGGTATTTGGGTGTTAGGCAACTCTGAATTAACATGATGGATCGCATGAGATATATATCCGTATCATAATCGCTTTCTGATTAGCCTATACGGTACAGTTTGGTTCGTTGTTGCCATCTTAACGGATGTGGGTGTCGGAATACATGTTGAAATTTACTTCTTGTTCCTGAAATGCACACCGCTCTTAGATACGATTGGACACCCGACCGATCGAGTCGACGATTAAATCGATTGATCGCTGCCAGTTGACAAATACATTTTTCAGTGACCGATTATATCGTCATGGAGATAACTTTGATCGGCCCGAAATACAAGTACAGCTGTACAGGTCAAGCAACTCGATGCGAGCTGAAAAGGTTCAGGTTGGTTGCGTCCGGTTTGGGGAAAGAGTAGAAGTAGAACAGCACTTGAGATCGAGAGGTTGTAACATCTGGACTGCCGTGGCAGCGGTGGAACCTGCTTGACCAAGTGCTCAGATATGCTTGTCTTCCAACAGAAGGTACAAAAGACAATAAACATGCGGCGAAGCAACCAAGCAGGACGTTCAGTGCGACGTATCGGATCCGGCCTGTGGTCAGGGTCCGTGTGTGTATGACAGATAGAAACGTTGAGAACAGCGCAGGAAAACGCGGCCATCAGCAAGCGCCGGGGTGGGGGCCTCGCTTTTCCGGGATGTTGCAAGGCGTAGTTTACGTGTAACGCCGGTACGGGGAACACGAAGCTGTAGCGAACTTGTGAGTTGTAACTATGATACAATGCGTGAGGTCAAGTGTCCGCCTCCGCACAGTAAAGAAAAGCTGGGAATTGATATCTGTTCGAGGGATTCGGATCCTCTACTTTTGTAAAAAAAAAAGTCCACGATGCCTTCACTTATCAGGCATTGGATCAAGGGTTGGGACCAGTTTGGATGCTGTAGTCCGAGATATTAAAACTAATCTACGTAGCGCTAATCAGTTTTTAGCAGTAAATTAAAATTTTCTAATCAAGTGCAAACCATAATCTCTAATTAATATTAAACACATCGTCCGACAATCTCATGTAAAATAATCCAATCAGAATTCAACAACAGAATTTACAATATAAATTCTTGCCGCAATAATAAATCATCAATATAACTTCAGAGTCTTTTACAAAAATCCATTGCAAGCGGAAGTGAAATATTAACGCAACCTCGTAATTATTTACAAGAATTCACTTCAAACCGAAATAAAACAATAATAAAGTTCCTAAATCAATTACAAGAATTATTTTACAACAAATCAAGAAATAAATTACAACTGTGGTTAAATTACAATAAGAATACGATAAAAGTCTTCATGCATGTCGTGAAGCCTTTCTTTGACCATATATCGTCAGCCATCGAACCCATCCTTCGGCCAATCCGAAAACCCGACCCACCTTTCCATCGTCCGCCATTGACCAACACACAAGTAGAGAATCAAAGGCGTTAATATAGAAATTAGAATGAAGAGAGTTGTTGTCAGATTGCCGAAGCTCAGTAGAGTTCCCAGACCAACCTAAGTTAGTCAGTACCTTGATCATCAAGATACCCAGGCCAACCTAAGTCAATCGGCACCCTTCACATCTGTAGGTTTTGTCGACGATTGAGTCGCCGATCCTACGAAATAAAAGAGAAAAATAACGTAATATTTTCTGGGATAGAATGGGGCCGCTCTTTGTTGATATGAACTAGATTTACAGGGGGTGCTTATGACCCAACTAGGGACTAATCCTAATTACACTGAATATGAAGATTGCTATGCTCTAATATGATGATGTGGTCTTGCTTGTCTCAAACCAAATTGTGATTATCGATGTCCTTCCTGATATCCCTTGGCTTCTCTGTGTGTCTCTCCCTTTTTGGTCTTCTGTGCTCCACCTTTAAATAACTTCCGAAGAGGTGGCAGTTACTCTTGGAGAAGGCGTCCTGGTGAAAGCGTTGTATTTGGTGAGGAGGCGTCGATTAACAATGTGCTAAGCCTTTCGTCTTTGTTAAGTGTCTTAGAGACACTCAACCGTATCGCGATTGTTGTCAGTGTCTTTAAGACTATGTAACCGTGTGATATGAAGTATACATCACATGCTATATTCATAGCACGGTAAGAATATACTTGGGATCAGTTATAGATACCAGTTCATAGCTTTTCCAAATAGCTACCTGGTCGGAGACTAGATGCAGGACCTTGTTCGACCATGGTACCCTTATGTAACCTCTGGAATCCTTACGACCAGTGAGGTCGTTAGCCTTAGGGGCTACGACCATGAAGACGTATGGTCTTTTATTATGTATTAAGATAATACATAGAGGTTTTAATCCTCGTCAGCTAGCCCCTGAACTTTAAATGAACAAGTCGTGTGAACACTTTTCTTCCGATGAAGTCGTATCAGGCAGACCCCATTTAATGTCGTGATATACGAAGTGGTATGTGTTCACTTTAAAGTTGAGAACTTGCCTTGGGAACCTAAGAGTTTTTCTGTCCGTTGAACAACAAGAGGCTTTTGTCCGTTGGACTTTTTAGATAACTCTAGATTGCAGTTAAAGACCTGAAGCTATAAAATCTCCATTGCTGGGCTTTAGAGTTTTACGCTTCCAGATCTTCCTCTGATCCTCTTCAGTTCTTTGCTAAGAAAATCTTTCCGGCCTCTTATTGTCTTCTCGACCTCAAAGCCTCCTCCGACCACTACTCGTTCCTTTGAGAAATTTCACCATGTCGGAGCAAATCACAAAGTGGATGACTTTGGATCTGAGTGAGAAGAAATTTGAAACGCTGGAGAAGATGGGAATGCTCCCAAACAAGAATCTGATCGGATGGAGGTCAGCGGCCGAGGAGCACTTTTCGAGCCGCGAAGATGGGAAAATTCCAATCTTCCTCGCCCACATCGAGTGCGGGCTGAGGGTACCGGTGCACAAATTTCTTGCTCGCGTTTTAGAGTATTACGAGGTGGAATTGGTGAATTTGGCCCCTAATTCCATCGCTAATATTAGTATTTTCATCAACCTATGTGAGGCGTACCTGGGAGTGCGTCCAAACTTGAGGCTCTTCAGGTATTTCTATCAAATGGCGATGTCGGGTTGATCCATAGGGGCTCCTGGAGAATGCACGTTGCACCTTCACGATAGGAAGGCCGATGAGTACATTCAAATGTACTCAAAATCCTCGTGGTTGTCATGGAAAAAGAACTGGTTCTACATGACAGTTACGATGGATGATGGCCTCTACTTCGCCGGAATTAGGGCGAACGAGAATCCTAAGTGGAGGAAAACCGTGGAGAAGGCAGGGGTGGTCGGAAGATGGGTGGATGCCATCCATGACCTGAAGATCAAGGGCTTGACTTCTTGGCATATGGTGAGAGATTTCACCAAACGCTAGATTAGTCCTCTGAGGCTCCGAACTCATTCCCTGCTCTGGTCCATTGGTCGTGATGAAGCTATTTCACGAGATGGTAAGTCTTCGAAAGAAGCTCCAACCAGTATGACTTATTACTTGATTATCGTAACACCTTAAAATCTGCTCTTGTCTCTTTCCTTTTTTAAAAAAAAACCCTTTCTCCTGAGGAAATCAGAGAGCGGATCAGGATGATCTGCGCCGGGGAGCCTAGTGAGAAGGCTGCATTCCTCGATATCTTAGCAATAGTATCTGTTGAAGAGAGACTGGCAAGACTTAAGGTAGATAATCAAATCTCTTTTATCATGTATACATATTCTCCGATCAGTTTATTGATCTTGCTTTATTTTTGTAGGCGGTTGGATTGCGAGTCATACAATCCGGTGAGGATCAAAATCCCACCGTGGCTCTGACCGATTTGTGCCCAGATGCACTGGAAGAAGATGAATCTCCCGAGGTAATAGAGTATTTTAAAAGAAGAATATATGTACTTTAGATAGAAAATTTCATCACCTAACCAAACTTGTTTTTTTTATTTAGATGGAGAAAACTGAAGGCCCACAGAGCATAGCTACAAAGGCCGTAGACTCCAGATTGGTCGTTCATGACCATACAGTTGTTACTAAAACAACTGATCTGGAGGTTGATAAAACCACTCCCTCTGACCCGATGGTCAGGAATGCAACCCTTGATGAATTGATCGAGGACATTGCTTCTGACATCATGTTAGAGGATGTGAGGGGTTTAACCAACCCTGCCGGTTTGGAACCGACGAAATTGGATGAAAAGAAAAGAAATTTGGCAAGATCTGAGTTTTCTACCGCAATTCAAAGTCAAATCCAAGAAATTAACTAGGTATGTACAAATAAAAAAGGTCGTATAAGTGCATACCTTTAATAGTTTTTGGTGATTTGGTGTTTTGAACTTCCCTTTTTTGTTTTGTATAGGTCGTCTGGCATTCCGATCGTTTCCGACCAGAATCTTCCTGAGGACTAGGCACCCGTGGAAGTCCTCGTCCAAGGTACATCCCAGGACAAAGTTCCTAAGGATAAAGTGGTCGAGAAAGCCCCGAGCAAGTGGTGAAGCCAACGGTCGAGCTGGATCCATTGGTGATCCTAACTCCTTCTGTGGAGGTAGTTGCCCCGGAAGGCTCTCAACAAGTCCTGACCCCTGTTGGTAATCCCTCCCAACCTAACAATTTCCCTTTTGTTCCCCAATTTATCAAGAATAAGGAGTGTGATGAGGCATGGGGAAGAATATCGGACTATCAAATTAATATAGGTTCTGATATTATTTTTGCCGATTATAACAAAGTGGCAATCCGGGTAAGTATCTACGACCAGTTTCATAATTTCCCTTTTAAAAGTTTATAGAAAACTTAAAGAGAAAATGCTATTTGAGTAGCATATGGTCGAGAACTTTGTTGTGGTCGGAGGACTGACCCAGCGAATTAAGGATTTGGAGAAAAAGCACTCCGAATTGGAAAGTAAGAACTTTCCTCTTAACCTTTTTTCCTTCTTTAATACTTTGTCCTTCTCTAATTATTCTCCCTTATCATATTCGATAAATTTGGAGAAAATAAAAGAAGAAGTCATGGCTGATAAAGCCAGAATAGCTATGCTTGAGGAAGAAAATCATGCTAAGGACCGGTCAATTTCAGAGGCGTCGACCAGAAATGAGACTCTTAACAAGAAAATTGAAGGTAATAGGTCATAGACTTGACTTATTATCCTCCTTTGATCATGTTGAACTTACTGCTTGTTTTACTCGTGTAGAGCAAACGCAACAGCTAAACAAAGCAAAAAAGGCTCTGAAATTTGAGCAGGATAAGGAGGCAACTCTTGTGCAAAATGTTGATGAAAAGATTCATGTTTTAAACAAGATGATCTTTGATATGGGATCAGGACCAAGTGTACCTGACTTAAGAGATCCAATAGAGAAAATAAGCTTCTTGGGCCAACTTCTAGAAGATCTCAGTGGTCTGCTCAAGACTACTCGAGAGAATTATGCCTAGACTATGAAAGAAGGCGTTGCTAATGGAGTTAGTTTTGCGCTCGCAAAACTGAAGGCTTCCGACCCCTCCATTGATCTCCAAGCTGTTGAAGACGACTTCAACTGACTGCCTGATGAGGCGACCAAGTTTATGAAAGAACTAAAGCCGCTTGGAGACAAAGTTGTAGAGGAGATGGATGTTGGATCTCCATCAAGCAGTAATTAGTCTGGAGACATTCTGGAGTAGGACATTGTAATATAAGAATTATAAAATGTATAAAACTTACCTTTTTTTGCCATCAGCAAGTCTTTTGTTTATCCTTTTGACTTTTTGAAATTCTCGTATACTTCCTAGCCCCCGACTGCTTTGTAGTAGAAGAGCCTTACTAGACAAGCAGTTAGCCAAGAAAGAGAATAAAAGTCGAAACCATTATTTTGAAGGCATATACTGATCATAAGACAAAATTGATCGTAACAATACTAGGAAATCATTTTGGTCAGAACTAGTTTATGATTTCAACTAGTTATAGATCCTCGTTTGTCATAATCGAAATGCCAAACAAAACTGTACATGGTCGGAAAAAAGATTTGTTGGGATGACAAAAGTAGAAATGCAAGAATGTATGGAAAAAAAGATAAGTGATCGTATTTATATATACAACCCAAAACTGGTCGTAAAATACTGCTAAGAATAGAAGATATAGAAAAACATTTAGCAAAACGTGCTTAGGCTCAAGTCCGACTGGCAGCGAGGATCATAAGAAAAGAATCGTCGCTAGGAAGCTCCTTCCAGCTGGGCAGGACCACGTGCGAAAAAAGAGAGACTTCGACTAGGAGGCTTTCCGTGTCCCGACCAGTAGCTAGATGAGAGTAGAACAGAATTTTGAAATGAAACAATATAGTCTTCATAATCTTAACAGTATAAGGCACTATATGAAGTTATTTGTATTATGCTTTGTTTACTTGTATGGTCACGTGTGGAATCATTCATGAAATGATCATGACTAGGACGTATGCAGAGAATGACACAGATGTCGTTACCAAAAAAGTAACAGAGATCCTAATAAAGGATATCAGAGAGAAAAATTGCCTTCTTCGACCATCTCAAATAAACAATAGTAGGTGACCAGAATATAGGCATAGATATATAAACCATATCACTCGTCAAAAAGAAATGAATGAATGTACTAATGAAATGAAAAAGAATTGAAATAATGTACAAAAGATTTAGACATAGAATTTACGCAATTGATCAATGTTCCAAGAATTTGACAAAACTTGCCCATCTGACATGGCTAGTCGTACAGAACCTAGTCGGGTGACTTCGACCACAGTGTAAGGACCTTCCCACTTAGGGGAAAGCTTGTTGCGATTTGCTTGGTTCTGAATTTTTCTGAGAACCAGATCACCTACAACGAGGCTGCGAGGTTGTATTTGCGGATCGTACCAAGGCTTGATTTCGTCGTTCTTCAAGGAAATTGATGTCGTCAAGTCGTCGTTCATTCTGATTGTTTTCATTGAAACAATTAGTCCGAGCAGAGCCAATTTTTAGTTCTGGAGGAAGTATGGCTTCAGCACCATAAACCAAGAAAAATGGTGTTTCACCGGTCGCACGACTGGTTGTGGTTCGAACGGCCCATAATACAGACGGGAGTTCTTGAACCCAAGCTCCTGACCGTTTGATGAGCGGAGAGTTTCTTTAGGAAACTTACGTCTTCTTCCCCACGGACGGCGCCAGCTGTTGACGATCGAGTCGCCGATCTTACGAAATAAAAGAGGAAAATGACGTGATATATCCTGGGGTAGAATGGGGCCACTCTTTGTTGATATGAACTGGATTTACAGGGGGTTCTTATGACCCAACTAGGGACTAATCCTAATTACACTGAATATGAAGATTGCTATGCTCTAATCTGATGATGCTGTCTTGCTTGTCTCAGACCAAATTGTGATTATTGATGTGCTTCTCGATATTCATTGGCTTCTCTGTGTGTCTCTCCCTTTTTGGTCTTCTGTGCTCTACCTTTAAATAACTTCCGAAGAGGTGGCAGTTACTCCTGGAGAAGACGTCCCTGGTGAAGCGTTGCGACTGGTCGGGGCAAGGTGTCAGTTAACAATGTGTTAACTGCTCTGCGGTTAAGTGTCTTAGAGACACTCAACCGTATCATGGTTGTTGTCAGTGTCTTTAGGACTATGTAACCGTGTGATATGAAGTATACAGCACATGCTATATTCATCGCACGGTAAGAATATACTTGGGATCAGTTATAGATACCAGTTCATAGCTTTTCCGAGCAGCTACCTAGTCGAAGACTAGGTACAGGACCTTGTCCGACCAGGGTACCCTTATGTAACCTCTGGAATCCTTACGACCAGTGAGGTCGTTAGCCTTAGGGGTTACGACCATGAAGACGTATGATCTTTTATTATGTATTAAGATAATACATAGAGGTTTTAATCCTCGTCAGGTTTCATCACCTAGCATTTATTAAAACCCAACACCTATGTTTACGAGTATAGTAGCCGAAACACCCTTAGGACCAAAAGATCCTTAAGCAAATAGTATCATGTGAGGACACAATGGATAAGGGCAAGGGCATTGTGGGAATGCAAAGGGCCAAGGGAAACATCTCACGGCCAACATAAAAAGCACAAAACACCACCATTTCATCCCCAAGCCTCTCATTTCCCTTCACAGCCAAAAGGCCAAGCAAGCCAAAACACAACCAAAGCCCTCATTCTTCCACAAGAGGGCAAGCCAAGCTAGTAAGAGCAACGACATCCCAAGCTCCACCAAGCCCACTGCCCTCCACATCCCACTGTCAACCACGAGCAAGAAGCCCAAGCAAAGCCCTAGACCAAACAAGCCCTCAAACAAGGAGTGGTGAAGAAGGAGAATAAGCTAAGTGAAGAGGAAGACCAAGGGGAGCGGGAACAGCGTTAGCGATGGCTTCGAACCGGCAAGAACACAGGAGAGCACCACGACCACCACTGCGGTCACCGGCGCTACCATCCCATTTCCCACCCGAACCAACCAAGGTAACCTACCCTCGTGCCCATATTCAGTTTGCCCAATCCGAAACCCACAATATGAAGAACAAAAAAAAAATACACAGAGAAGTTCTCATGCCACAATAGCCCACCATATCACCACCCATACGAGCACAACAGTACACATAAGAGCACAAGCCCCAGTAGCCTATCACCCATTCATCACCCTCATCACAGTAGCAATTTCCATAGCATCAACAATAGCTCTCAGAGCATCATAGCATCCATCACAGAGCAAGGGATGAATAGAGGAGAGGGAATAGAGGGGAGGTTACCTCAGTGAATCGGCGGTGGCACCACCGGCAGTAGCTCACCACCATCGCAATGTGAATGCATTAGCCAACCCACCTCCATTCATCAGCATGCATGGATAAAAGCCTACAAACATCAACCAAATCAACAAGCAAATTAACATCAAAATATGAACTAATTAAAAAAGGGGCAAAGCTACTAGAAAGAAGAAATCGGCACGGGCGTGTGGGCTAAGCAGGACGAGGGAGCGGGTGAAAAATCTAGACCCGCCATTATGAGTTAATGGAGTATTTTGGTTATTAATGACAAATCTATTTTTTAGACTAATACTTATTTTGTTATACCTATTGTTTAGTCTCAGTTGAATAAAAATGTGAAAATAATAAAGGTATGCTTTAGACATCATATTCTTATATTTTGTTGCATTTTTTGGATCCAAAATCTGGGTTGAACTCAACTAAAAGTCTATCTTGAATATGTGCATATGTTCTTATTACACATTTGTGTATGCACGCTCTTAGGGGGAGTACACTCTATGTTTTGTGGTTTTATTAATAATGATCAATGTTCTTTATCCACCATATTTTAAGGATCTCTACTTTGAAATATATTCTTTGAGTATATAATTCTTGTGTAGTTCATATATACTCATATGACTTTATATTCAATTATTCACAATTATGATGATTGTCATCAATTACCAAAGAGGGAAAGATTGGAGTATCTTGACCCACCATTATGAATTAATGGTATGTTGTAGTTAATGACAATCATGATGTGGGACTAATATTTTTCATGAGTTGGGTAAATAGGTTATGTTCCACAATGATAAAGACTTTGAATGGCATCATGAGTTGAGTATCATCAAGTCAAAGTTCAAAGAAGAGAATACATCATGTGTTGATGCATATCAATAACTCGAAAAGGAAATCACCATGTGTTGATGATATTCAAGTCAAGAGCTTAGAGTGGAGGATGCATCATGTATTGATGCACATTAAGATCCCAAAGAGGAGATGATTATGAGTTGATCATCACATAAAGAAAAGATCCATCATGTGTTGATGAAGGTCAAATGAAGGATGCATCATATGTTGATGCATATCAAGACAATACCTGAACTTGAAGAGAAGATGTGCGTCATCAAGATTCAAGTGAATGTGCAAGGCAAATGTATGACTAGCTAGGGCTAATGATATGTTTATAGTCTTTTACCGATCTTGGTGTTTGGATAGAAGACCGGATTACTAGTATATGTTTTTCATACTATTAAGAGGGGTCTTGACTAGTAGCTTGAGTTAGTCATGTGTTGATAGCTCATTGTGCTTGCTCCAGCTCTCGTTAGCATGTTACCGATATTTGCGAATGTGTTTTGCAAATAGCTGAGGTTCATGCATAATGCTTGTAGCATGTGACTTTAGTTTACGAATGTGTTTTGCAAATAATTTAAATCTATGTACCTTATTCCTTGTGGCATTGATTCTAAAAGTTGGCAAATGTGTTTTGCAATTTGTTGAGAATCTTGCCTTTATCCCTTGATTGCATCATGCATTAATTAACAAATGTGTTTTGCAAATTGAGTTAAAGCGAGGTGTGAAATCTGTTTTCAGCCTTGTTGGCAGTGGACGGTCTGACCGCCCATGTCAGTTGTTCTGACTGCCATGTGTTGGCCGGTCTGATCGGCCCTTGGTTAGCGGTATGACCGCGTATTTTCATGCAGTATATTTTTTACAGAGAAGGTATTTTTGGGAGATTCTCCTTTTCCCAAAAACGGTATGACCGCATTTCTCTTGCGGTACTACTGCAAGGTGGTAATATCGATCTTTAGTTGGCGGTATGCTTTTTCAGAGAAGGTGTTTTCTGTGATTTTGATTTTCTCTGGTGAGAGGTCTGACCGTCCCTCTGGTGGTCTGACCGGTTGGGTCTGGTCTGATCGGTCCTTGTGAGGATAGTCAGCCCGGCAGTGTGTCCAACGGTTAGTTTTATAGCCGTCGGAGCTTGGGCGGTTTGACCGGCCATTAGTTGGCGATCAGACTAATTTACCTTGGTTTTTCTGGAATTTTCCTCCAACGGCTAGTTTTCCTTGTGTGGGTATAAATACCCCTTGTGGCTGGTTGTGGGAAAGGTTGCTAGTGCCATTACCATTCCTTTGAGCAAAGAGCAATCCCTCTCCTCTCTTTTGTGCATGTGTTGTGCTTAGTGTGCTTAGAGAATGAAACCCTAGTGCATGTGTTGCATTAGGTAGCGGATTGTGTATCTACTTGAGCTTAGACACTTGGTTTGCTCAAGTGAGCGTCTTCGACTTGTTACTCTTGGTGTTTGTCGACATCTAGACAGCTTAGAGGAGTTGCGCTGATGATATTCCCAAAGAAGGTTGTGAGTAGACTCGGACGGTTGTGAGTGGTTTAGTGCTCGCTATCTCCAGAGTGGAGGAAGAGCAACCACGAATGGATCGAGGTGTTGGTTTGAGTTGTGAACCGATCTAATTTAATTGGACTTATCTCGGTGGTGCTGGCTCAATTTGTGGAGCCGATCTAACGTGGTTGGGCTTACCTCAACGTGGATTAGGGGAGACCAACAAGCCTCCGAACACCACAGTAAAACATCATTGTGTCGTTGTGGTTTGTTCTCTTGCATTTCACTTTGTGCAATTTATATTTCTAAAATTAAAATTGCTTACTTGTCTTTGTATGATTGCTATCATTATCAATAGACTTTTTTGTTGGTGTACTAGTTAAAACTAGTTGATTTATGTTTTATTTGGATAAAATCAAATTGATTTATTATTTTGTATAAAACTTAGTCTTAGCTAAAAGATTTTTTAAAACCACATATTCACCCCTCTAGTCGGCCTTTTCCATCTTACAGCGGGCTAGGCAACAGGGAGCCGGGTGAGCAAGGGACGGCCCAAGCCAGGGGGATGCGGGTCGAGCGCAACGGGGAGGAGGCGCGAGCGAGCGTGGGTGCTGGGAGGAGGAGCTGAGGGAGGCGCCGGCGTTTAGCTCGGGGCGAGCCGAGGCGACGCAGGGGCGTGGTGGGCCGACACCACGGAGAGGCAAGCACAGTGTGTGGCGACGAAGAAGAAAGCAGGGTGGGCCGAGAGCATGCCAGAGGAGGTGGCGGGCCAGTGGCGAGCCAGGGGCTAGGAGGTGTGGCGCCATGGCCAGGGGAGGATTCCAGAGCAACTCCAGGAAGAAGCAAAAGGGAGAGAGATGAAGGAACTGTGAAATAGCAAGGAAGAAATGAAATGGAAAAGAAGAAGAGAACACCAGGGAGCTTCAGCCGAATGGATGAAGGGGAGAGAAAGAGAGAGGCTGGAAGAGGAGGCGCCATGGGGATGTGCGGCCAAAGCAAGGCACCAGGAAGAAATTCCATGGAGGAAGGGAGAGAGAATGGGGAAGAAATGAGGAAGAGAAGCAAGGAAATGAGCCTGTGTGTGTTCAGCCGAACCAAAGGAATGAAGAGAGAGAGAGAGAGAGAGAGAGAGAGAGAGAGAGAGATGAAGGGGGAGGAAAATGTGTGGCCAGAGGTGTTCAGCCGAAAGTAAATTGAGGAGAGAAAAAAATTAGGCGAGGGTAATTAGAAAAAAGGAGTTCGGTGAGGTGATATTATGATTAAGTGTAAGAAAATAGGAATTAGGAAGGGATATTTAGGTAAATTCTAGTAAAAGAAATTAATAACGGTAGATTTAACAGTATAAAATTAAGCGCCAATAATAATCCGTATCGACGCCGTGTAATTATTAATCAAATAAATTTAAATAAGCCACGTATGAAAAAATAGTCATAGACCAGACCGATAGTTAATAAAATAAAACAAAACAAAATAAAAATTATTAATAAAAAGAGAGAATGCGTACGTAGCATACCGACAAGTTTCGGACGAATCGCCAGTATTGTAGATTTTTAGACCACGTCAGATTGTTTAATAGCAGACTGACCGGTAGGAAAATTAAAAGCAGGGAAAATGGGGTAAAATAAATCTAATAAAATCACTATTGCGTTAGAATAATTAAATTAATCAACCTCGAGTTTATTTAAAGAATTAAATGAATGCATCTGCACCGGAATAAAATCGGTTAGGCTGTTTTGCATGGGTAGAATTAATTAAACATAGTTGCATACGAGTACATTTAGTATTTTAGGTTTGTGCAATTGAAAGCTAGCACCGGTAACCTCAATCCTAAAGCCGGCAGACCGTAGAATGACCGCAGTAGGGGAGTGCTAACTTAACGGGGGATTCGAAGAATGTTATTAAATTAAAATCTGCTAACGAAAAGAATCATTTGACTAAGGTACACCTAGTAGCACCCAATTGCCACTAAGTATTTACTTATTTATTTATTAGTCACACCGTCGTATAAATTGCAGCAGACGAACCAACGTAGGCAAAATCATCTGACCCGTTATTCGTCGACGACGATCTTTTCTACGATTACAAAAGCAAGCTTATCTCTTGATCACCAACATAGTTATATTAAATATAAACTATACTTTGCTGTATTGTTATACATATGTGCATAAAAACTATGCCTCAAAAACCAAATCGGGTAAATGAAAGAAGATGATGAACGAAATGAGAGATGAGAAATGATGAACAATATGGTTGGTAAAGGGGGTCCGGGGCAGGAAAGAGATGAGGCAAGAGGTGGGATCCTTTACATACGGTTAATATATAAGTACCACCAATACTCTCACCCGGATCAGGGGCCGTAAATTAAGTGCCAACCATTTTCCCATTTCGGCAGGTAGAAAATGCTACACTGTTACGTGGCTAACCTCTCCACATCGGGTAAGTAATATGTGGGAGTGGGTGGGCCTGGAGGGAGAGCCGGCCCAGCCCAAGGCGCTATAGTACCGCATGGTGGAGTGGTTGGGCCTGGAGGGAGAGCCAGCCCAACCAATATTTCTGAAACTCGGTGGATGACTAGGTCAGCACCGTGACGAGGTCAGCACCGACGGAAAGTAATGGGTGGAGACTTAATCATGTAACCTGGAAAATATTTTGTATTCTGAACTCGAGCTCGCATCAAAGGAAATGCAGGAGACCTGGTTCATAGAGAGCTCAGAGTAGCTATGAGTAAAGCGGTACAAGCCTGCGTAGTGCTATACAAAATCAGAAATTTATGTATGTCTCCTGGATTGGAGTCTACGGGAACTACCATGGGTCTATCTTCTCTCTGAGTGACTAGTGGTCTTTTCAAAATTAAAACTGCAACTTAAATCTTGGTAAATTATTTTCCAGAGAAAAGATAAATTAGAAAATATGATAACGAACAGAGATGAGTCATCTAGTGCATCTTTTGCTATTAATGTTTACTGAGTTCACTAGTACTTAATATTGCTATTATTCTCCTTTGTTAGATTCTAGTCCGGCTGGGAACTATCCCGAGTGGGATGAAGGACACGTAGGTATCGTGGAGATTGCAGGAGGTGAGGGAGCTGACTATGAGGATCAGGGCGAGATGGGCACCTTATTCGACGACTGGGACGAGTAGACGACAGGAGGATCAAGGTAGGCAAGCGAGGGGAAATCCGTTTCCCATTGTAATTAAGTAATTGTATTAAAAATCATAGCCTTGCGTGGCTAATTGTGTAATAAAGTGCAGTTTCTATCTTATTATTCTGCTACGTAGACTTTGGTAAGGCTTACTATTTATTGGAGCGGTGTCCCACCGAGCAGACAAATAGTGATCTGTATGCTTAAGTGTAATTACCCTCCGGGGTAATGACACGGGGCGCCACAGATACTAGCAGGTACTACAGCGAATTCAGTTTAGCAGCTTTGGTGCGACAATGTTCTATTGTAGCGATTAATCTTGCAAGGCGTGTAAAGGTGCTTCTCTACCTAGCAGCGGGGCTATAAATTTTTTGTCGAGGTGAACCATTAATAATGAAAGAGGAGGCTATTAAGCAATTATTGGTTGAACGAATGTTAGCTTAGGGAAAACCATGCATTATGAATATTGTATTCATATGATACTAAATGTTACTATATAGTTAGATAGATTTTTTTCCCAATCAATTGACTACTTTACATATTTAGTTGTGAAAACAACTTAATTTTATAGAGTGATGACGATAACAATTACTAACATTGATAAATAAAATTAAAATGTGTGAACATATTATTAAAAATGTATAGTCATCTCATAAATTTTTATTAATACACCACACAGCCCATATGATAGTTCACGTACCCCACCACTTGAAAAGCGCATACTGTTTTAGTATATTTATACTTAGTACATCGACATTGATGCTGCATATTTACATCACATATGTCTTCAAAATTTGTAAACAAAATATCTATTAGTTTCGAATCATTGCACTAATTGTGATGGTCGCAATGGCTCAAACAAATAGAGAATTTGACACCTGATTTTTTAGTTAGAAACTAAAGAAGTTCCTAAGAACAAAATAAAATAAAACATTTTCATTCCATTCACATGGAGCCATATATGTAGAGAGAGAAAACGTGTTTCTACGAAATCTGAAAAAATGGTATGGAATATAATTTACATCTAATTATCTTAAGTATTATCAAATTATAATGTAGTCCAATTTCAATTGAAACTATAGCTAGATTCGGTCGCGTAATTCAAGTTGGGGATGGGATTGCTAGTATTATAGGGCTTGGTGGAATAATGTCAGGTGAATTAGTCGAATTTGTAGAAAGGACTAGGGGTATTGCTCTGAATTTGGAATCCAAAAATGTTTGGATTGTATTAATGGGCGATGGGTTGATGATACAAGAGGGAAGTTTTGTAAAAGCAACAGAAAGAATTGCTCAGATACCTGTGAGCGAGGCTTACTTGGGTCGAGGTATATAAAAATAATTTTTTTTAAAAAAATTAGGGGTGCCAGCTGGCTCCGCCCATGCTGCATAGAATCTCGCAGGCTACGAAGTGTGAACTCTCTGACACAACAAAACCCTTGTGCTCCACTCCATTTAACAAAAACAAAGTAATGATCTAGGATATGGACCAGATGAAGATTCAAACCATTAATTACATGATCCAACGGTTCGAATTGAAATCCATACAATTCACTAGCACATCCAAGTGACCAGGTCACGGGAAATTCACAAATAGTGTAGCCAACTTTTCCAGAAGCAGCAGTAGAATGCCATGCTGCTTAGACGCTAATCCTCAACCAAAAGTACGCATTGTCATATAGAGAGAGAGAAACTCGGTACAGAAAAAAAGAAGACAAGTACTCCATCTGTTCAAAATGCAAGACGTTTTAGATATTGATATGATCTTCAATATCCAATTTTAACCATTACTTTTTATATAATTATGTCAGTAAAAAAGTACTAAAATATTATATTATAAAAATATTTATCATGACAAATCAAATATACTATTTACTCATGGCCAGTCTAAATAATTTTTCATATATTATTAGTCAAAATTAGATAAATTTAACTGCGCTCTTTCTAAAACGCCATACATATATGAACCGAGGGAGTAGATTGCTAACAAGAAAAAACAAGTCAATCTACTTCTCCAATACAATATACATGTATGTACAAGTAAAAACAATCACATGCAAACTTTTCCCGGCTATCTTCTCCGTATGTTACTCGCCAACCACGTTCACGTGTCGTTCGTTCAAACTGACCTGCAGAGCTCCCATACCCAACCGAATCCAAAAACGAAGCGCCTGTTCTGACTTCACATCCCCCCTTTTGACCTCCTTAATCCACTGCATCAATCTAATTATACAATTGCTAATTGCACGAACTTCTTCAAATCACAGGAAGCTGAAGCTCCAAGTCAAAGGTTCGAAATTTCAAATCCCCAAATTCAAACTTGAAATCTCACATTTGGAACCGGTCCTTCACGGTGGGGGCGACGCTGACGCGTCTCCTCAGAAGTCAGAACGGGTGGTGGTGGCTCCGGCTGAGCCCGTTCACGTTGGCGAAGAGCCCCACGAGGTCCTGCCGGTACGGCAAGAACGTCTGCCGCGCCCCGCCGGTGGGCATCTTGATGCCGTAGGACATCCGGTGGCTGGCGGTGACAGTGTCGAGCGCCTTGTTGTGGCGAGCTCTTGGCTTGTTGGCCTTGGACTCCCTGGCAGGGGACGGCGGCGCGGAGAGGAAGAGAAACTTCTCCTTACCGTCGCTGTGGCTGCGGCCGATGACGAGCTCGCTGATGCGGCGCCACCGCGCCATGGACCCCGTGGACCCGCTCTTCCGCGGCCGCCGCGACGGCGAGGACGCCGGCGACGACCCGGGCGTCCAGAGGCAGTAGCTGTCCGGGGACACGCCGTCGAGGTCCGCGGCGTCCGTGGCGGCCGAGGACGACGAGGACGTCGACCCGATGGATGAGTTCCGCGCCTCATCCAGGAACAGCCGCCCGAGCGGCGGCCTCCGCTCCGGCGCGGGCGGCACGTGCGCGTCGTCGAAGGCCCGGCCGAAGACCGGGTAGAACGACCTGATGCGCCCGTCCACGAAGAGCTCGTCCGCCGCCGCCGCGGCGCCGCCCGAGGCAGAGTCCCGGCTCACGAAGGGGAACTCGAACTCGCCGTCAGACTCGTCGCCGGACACCACACCATCGTCCTCTATGGCGACGGCGGGTTCCCGGCGATCACTTGGCCTCTCATCCATACTTTCTTTGTTTGCTTGATTGGTTTGTTTTCTTGGGGATTTGATTTGGGAGGGAAGCTAACTCTAGTTGGCTGGGGGTAACAGAGCGGCGTTTATATAGGGGCAGGGCTACTGCTCTGCTCGAAGGCCTCTCTCTCTATTTGCTCTGCTCTGTGCTCTGTTTTTGTTTTGGGCTGGGTGGCCACGGCACACCGCACACGTCACTCGTGAGGCACGCGGTGCTTCGCTCGCTTCCAGCCTCGTTGTTTTGGTTCCGTGTGACCTCTTTTTCGGTTTTACACCTGTTTTTCTTACGATATTTCTCGGTGCACCTTGGCGGGTGCCTACACAGCGTTCGCACTTGCTTGTGAGACAAGTAGAGGAAGTTAATTCACTCGGTTTGTAGGATAGGCTAGGCTAGGCTAGGCAGGCGGCTGACTCGAATGTGAATGAGTAGTAAATAAAGGAACACAAATAAAAATCTCGTGGGATATTAGTTTCGTGGCCAGGACGAAATCTAAACTAAGCTCGGGGACACGTTAGCATTCTCTACGTTACTCTACTGGGCGCTGCTATGGCTTGGACGTACGGTGGGAAGACTCTCATCGTACGGTCCAGATCTATGCAACATCAAAAAATACCAGATGTAATTTTTTCTTCCTCTTATTGTAACATATCAAACACTCATATGTAACATTACCTTAAAATCTCATAATCAAGCAAACAAAACATTTTCACAATCAAAATAACACAACTATTCTTAGAATCAAACAAACACATCTGGAGACATCAAACATATCAAAAAAACACAATATCTCGGAAATTTGTATGCAACATTTTTTCCAATATATGCAACAAATTTTTCCCTCGTGTGCAACAAGTTTTTTCCACGGTTGCAACACTACGGGAGGCGCCCGAGGGGCTCACCGGCGCAGGGAGGGCCGGGCCGGACCGGGGAGCGCGAGGAGCTGGGGAAGAACTTGGCGGCGGCTTGGACTGGAGCTGGGACGAGCCGGGTTGCGGCGCAGCTGGGAACCGTGGGGAGGCCAAGAGGCGGCAGCTGAGGCGGCGTCGACGGCGTGAGCCGAGCCGGGCTCGCGGGAGGAGGAGGGGTAAGTAGCGGCGACGCGTAGGATTGGGAGGCCAAGCAAAGAAATGGGAAGAAGAAATGAGTGGAGAGCACTTGCTGCTGTTAGCTATAGCAGAATGGGATGAGGGGATAAGAACGAGTGGGAGAGAGCTCGGACGCGAAGTATGCTCATAAGTGAAGTGAGTTGAGCGTCCGATCCATCCGTACGTAAATACCCTATCGTTTCCCTACTCTACTTGGTAAAATCTAGTAATCGTTTTGTCCGTGACACTTCCGTTTAAGCTCGGGGAAGACGTGAGTATTCTCTGCGTTGCTCTACTTGGTAAAATCTAGTAATCGTTTAGCCCGTGACACTTTCGTTTTTGCTCTTTCACCCTGTCCAGCAATCGCCACATGTTATTGTCATTGCTCCGTCATTGATCACCTGTGCATTGCAAACACAATTGGGCCTTCTCCTGTCACGAGAATCGCTAAATTTTACTATAGTTGCCATGTGTGGGAGTAAACGTAAGAGAGTTAACATGAGGTGTGGCAGCCTGGCAGGTTGAGCCAGAATTTTGACTTCGTGGAGTCTAATTGTACATGGCACAAATTCGTAGGGTGTATTCTTTACAATTTTACCAAATATTTAACCTCACTAATTTTATTTAGCAAAGAATCACACAAATGTGTGGTTTTAGTCACAACCTACCTGAAAAGACAAGTAGACAACCGAATTTTGAAATGGCAAATTAAGTACAATCAACTTTGCCACAAGCGGTGAATTGAGATTGGGCATCATGTTAACAGATCATAATTTTGACCTGAAAAAAAACATAGCCAAATCTAGCTAACATGGCCCAATTCCTCTGCACTATTAATTCGGTATGTTGGAACCCACGTACTCCTCCACTCCCCAGTCCCCACTCAGCCATACATGATACCAAATGCCATTGTGGGTTTTCGCTGTACGGTTCTCCTACTGTCTCTTATGAAGTTTTTGGCTAAAATAACACTGTTTCGTAATGAAATAGCAAAACTAGCCTTTTCGCGAACGAATCGATAAAAATAGCACGATACGGTTCCTTAGGTCTCCTGCCGCTCCTCCACCAGGGGCGGACCCACCATTCTGGCGAGCTCTGGCATCCGCCAGAGCTACCGCCGACCAAGATTCCCCCTACCCCGGTCTTTCCTCCACCGGCGTCGGAGAAGACAGGCTCCTGCGTACGTAGCTCAAGCCTTCGTTTCTGGCTCTTCAGACGGCTGGGCTTCAAATCCTCCGTTGCTGGGCCAGCCCAACCAGCCCAACCGAGACTCCCCAAGTCCCATTTGCTCTTTGTCTCTCGCCGACTCGCCCAATCCCCAATTCCCTGCTCTCTCTCACAGTCTCACCCAACCCTAGGCGGCGGCGGCGAACGCAAAGCGGGCGAGGTGACGAGCACGGCAGGCGTGCGGTGTGGGGCGGCCGACGGAGCGCGGCGCAGGCGAGGCCTCGAGCGACAGAGCGCAAGGCGAGACTCGAATCTAGATCCAATCCAGTAGCGGGCGCAGCAAGGCGAGCAAGGTGGCGGCGGAAGCGGGAGCAATGGGGCAAGAGTCTTGGCCGCCAACGGAGTGTGGGCCGAGGCGCCATGAAGTTGGCGACAGAGCGTCGAGCCGTCGACTGTCGAGGGTTCGAGCCTCGAGCATCGAGGGCCGAGGCGCCGCGTGACGCTTCCCCAGAGTCTAGAGTCCAGGGCTCCAGGCGGCGACGCTGCTCCCAGGCGCTGCGTTCAAGGATAGGGTCACCGTGCTGCGAGCCTGCGATGGATTGCCAAGCAGGTCAACCTCGCCGTGTGCGGACCGACGATGGCGAACTGGTGAAGGGGACCGACTCATTCGGCACGGCGATGGTCGAGCCGTGGGTCGCCGCGCACGCCGATCCATCCAGGTGTGGTTTCCTCTCTTTCTTGGTTAATTTTTTTTGGGGATTTTGGTGTGGCGTGTAGACACGTTGTTCTCGATCGCTGGAGCCTAGCATTTGCATTTGGCATCGCGAGATGTAGTTCTGTAACTTTGGCATCACGAGCTTGTCTTGGAATTTTCTTGCTGTTCATCTTGTGAGCACAAGTTGTCTTGGAATATTAATTGACGCCGAAGAAGACTGTCACGGCGCTACGACTCTGCTATAGCTAAAATATAATCTTGGGTCCGCCACTGTCCTCCACCGCACGGCAGGCTGGCTATCGCACGGTGAGAACACGGCAAAGGGGATCCAAGTGGCGGGAGCATGGCAGAGACACGTATCGCTCGCCGATACATTCATGATATCATTTTTGCACTTTAATTTTCAATACCACTTAAGCCAAGATCTCTCCTGCATGGCAAGCTGACGAGCGCGCAGTTCCCGAAAAAATTTGGAGTACTGGAGCCGTCCGCAATATCGCCAACTCGCCGCGGACGCGGACACAAAAGATCTCGCGAACAGCAACCAGCTATCCCAACTTTTTCGCGCAGGTGTCACCTTCACCAGTTACATATTTGCATGAGCCATGAGGTAAGGTAAGCCGTAAGCGTTGTTGGATCGTTCTCGGTTCCCGCTTGCTTGGAAAGAAAGCCGCGCGTACGTGCGTCTGCGTGTACGCGTGAGACGTTCCCGAGCGCGCCCGTGTGCCAACGGCCAACCTGCCCGGCCCGTGCATGCGTGGTACTGTTGAATTAAGGCATGTTCTAGATGCCCTGAAGCATTAAAAATTTAGTCGTTCCCGGAAGGTTCTGTTCTGCCCGCAGCCTCGGGATAAACTTCAACAGAAAATAGTGAGGTATCCTTTTCCGCGGGAGCTTTTTTCCTCGGAAGAATGAGAGCTTTCTTCAGTTGTCTTGCCATGCGAGCGTTTTCGAGAGCAGGACCGGACCGGAACGGCGACTGAGTGGGGTCAATATGAGTATTACTCTTTTTCAATCCTAAAGCATTTCAACTTCTCCTTCTTCTCAATAACTATAGAAGTTACGAAGATCAAAGAACACAAGCACAATAAAAATCTTGCGTTGGAAAAGACGACCCCCGAGACACAAAGATAAAAAAACCATCAAAATCCCACAGAGATGGTGCAGGGCCGGTCTGACAGGGCTCTGACCGATCTGACCGCCCCTATGGGTGATTTGACCGCCTATGGTCGGGGAGCAGCCCGAGAAGATCACAAAAGACCTAACTTCTACTTCGGTGATCTAAATCCTGTGAAACTTCAGTCATAACTCACTAAGAAGGTTAGGAACCTATTACAATAGATGACTGAGAAGATGAAACCAATATTCTTCGAATTTTTTAGATAAGGCCAATAAGACATAAGAATCGAGGAAATTCAAACTTTGATTTTAAAAAACTTGCTCATTAGTGGATTGTGATCAAGATAATCCTAGTTATATTATCACATGTTCTATCAAGCTAAATCACAACATGAACACTACGAAAACCAAAGGAAAAAAAAGCAAAATCCCAAAATGCATCAAAAGAGCAAGAACAAGAAATAACTTATCTAAAATGCATCAAAAAGAGCAAAAACAAGAAATAACTTATCTTAAAGAAATCTTGCTGGTTTACAGTCACTCCAATGTGAAGGATAAAAACTCAACACTTGGGCACTCGATCAATCCATCTCCCTAAAACCCTAGCATCCTCTACTCTATTTTCCTAAACCGCAGATTAGAGTTTCTACTTGGGAAGGCTTGATAGACACAAATCCTACATCTCTTCTTTTTATAGTAGAGGCTAGGTCAAGAGAGAAAACTTTATCGGACACCCGTTAAAATCTTATTATAATCTTCATCTTCACTTGACCTAAACCGCTTCTCCTTGGGCCATCTTGCGTCATGGTTTCTTCAAAGGTCAACAATGCGGTATTTTGGTGAAGTTATGAAAAATACCTCTTCTCGATCTTTCTCCAAAGACCAAGTAGGTTGATCAATGACTCTCTTCATATCAGTAAGTCTCCCTCACCTAGCTCCTATCGGAACTACCATGACACTTTCACCGATCCCCGCGCCGCTTAATACAACCCGTTACACCGAACTTCTTGTTCGTCATCCTTGTCCATCTTGCACCATGCTTGAGTCCAACGACTTCATCTGGCATCCTTAATTGTTATGGACCTCATCTCTCCTAGCCTAGTTCCAATCATTCTCGTCGTTGACCGTCGTTTACCGCCAAGCTTTATGCATAACAATAGACAAAGAAATTGATTTCGAGCATAAGTTCTTCGCAATTTGACCTATGTTAGTTAAAATATGCATCATGCAATACACATGCACTGGAACTCATGAACTAGACCTAACCCATAAAGATTAACGCCTACACGGCACATGATCAATGCCTGGCCAGTCAGACCACTCAGGTCCTTAGCCAAATTTTTGCCCGAAAAAATTGCAGCATCTCTAGAAACACAAAACTCTATCTAGTTTTGACTCGACGCTCCAAAAATTATGGGACTAAGTTGTAACAGTCCGTTTTTTGAACTGTGAATAGTAAAGCTCTGTCTGTCGTCTTGGTTCATGTTGGTGTTTTAGAACCGATCTTACGTAATGATTGTTTGATTCAGGGGTCTCCAAGACTCAAAATCACGCAGAGAGAAAGACGTAGGGATTTTTATACAGGTTCAGGCCTTCTCTGGAGAGAATAACAACCCTACTCCTGTGTGTGGATGTATTGAGTATGCTGGTTACAAATCAAGAGAAAGACTCGAGTGTAATGTCTTGTGCTCCTGATCGCCCTCCTTTTCCCTCTGATGATTCTGCCTTTTATACAGTGTTCGAAGTAGGCTGCCGATTCTCCTGTTCAAAGGGCGCTTTAATGCTTCAGATGATGGAGCCGTTACCAGAGATTATTGTGGGAGTAGTAACGTTCCCACGTCGCTAGGTAGTTATCACCAGGACAGAGAGTTAGATCATGCTATTATTCTAGAGAATAACAGCACAATTAATTGATCATATCTTTAGATATGGGGCAGAAGATTCCCTGATCGACTAGGCCCACATGTCTCTAAGCCCCATCGACTAGGGACTGGTCGTAGAAGAGCTTACGATAAGGTGGTGGTCGTAGTAAAACTTACGACCATATACTGATCGTAGGAGGACTTACAATCAGGGAATAGTCGTAGAAAGACTTACGACTAAGGGATGGTCGTAGAATAACTTATGACCATGGGGTAGTCGTAGAAGGACTTATGACCACGAGGTGGTCGTGGAAGAACTTACAGCCTCCACCTTCTCTCTTATAAATATTAAGGGGTATAGTCAAGAACCATATGACGGTATTATTATCCATAATAAGAATTGCATATAAATAATTAAATGAGGATTATTAGATCCTCGTCAGTTCAAAACCTATTTCAATTATTTGTGTAATTCAAATTTCGGGTTTCGAATTTCAGTTTGAATCCCGGTTTCAAATTCAAATCCTCTCCATTGAGCTCGACCCATCCCTCCTCCTTTGGGCTTGGCCCACTTCCACCCTGGCCTATCTGGCCCAGCATCCCATCTCCTGCCTTTTTTTCCCACCTGGCCAGCCCCTGCCGCCCAAGGCGTGCCCCTGAAGCGTCGTGCACGCCCCCGTGAGCTCTGGATCGCGCTCACGCTGCCCTCACACAGACTGCTCCCCTCACCGCCTTGACTCCGCACTCGCCGATCTTGTCGTATTTCGCCGCCGCGCTTGTTGGTGGCCTTGTGCCATGCCCGAGTCGCCTGTCCAAGCTTCACCAGGCGCCTTACACCGCCCCACCTACGCTTGCGGCCACCACGCACGCCACCGCTTTGTCTCGTCATCAGGAGTGACAGCTGTCTGCCTCATCAACGAGCGCCCCGCCTTGTCGCGTCCCCACCAAGAGCATGCCCGTGCGGGCTACCTCGGAACCGTGTGCCACCTCCGAGCCTCCCCAAGGACAACCTCCCCTCTTGCGGCTATAAGAGGCTCCCATGAGCACCCCCTTGCTCTTATCCACCTCAGCCCTCCTCTCTTGGTAAGTCCCACCTGATAAAAACCGAAGAAACCACCGCGCTCCACTTTTGACCGCGCCGCCTCACCATCCAATCGCCGTTCCGGCGAGCTTCGCGTCACGCCAACCCCATCACCGAGTGCCCCGGAACCAAGGAACCCGTCCCCCAAGCCGATTTGATTTTGGTCCAGTGAAGAGCCCGGATTCGGCCTTCTTCTCTAGCTCTGGTCGCATTCCCCTCCTCCGCCGTTCTCCACACTCTGGCCACCTCATGCCCCCTTCCTTGGCTTGGTAAGCTCCCCTTGCTCCCCCTAGCTCATGCTCTCACCATCTCCGATCAAGAACCGTCGAGGTGCCATTTTAGCGTTTCATCGTCGCGCCACCGCTCCGGCGATCCTCCGACCGCGCCACCATCGTCTCCGCCACGGTGAGCCCGCCCCATTTTGGTCATTGCTGGCCGCCGTCAAGCCCTCCTCCGCTGGCAGCGACAATGCCCGAGGAACTCCCCTGTGCTGTCGGGTTGGGACAAGCATTGTCCCCCCGCAATTAACCCCCCCCAATCTCTGTCTAAAAGCTAATCAATCATTGCTTTAATTAGTGGTCGGTGTTTATTGTTTGCTTTGACTTATTGCCGCGTGGGCCCAAGGAACAGTAAATACCGGCTTTAAACCCACGGTTTTTCCCCTCCAGCCGACATGTGGGTCCCACAACGGTGCTGCGCCCGGTGCACCTGTGGATCGGTGCACAGTGCATGTTGACCTACCAGTCCATGCACTGTACACGTGAGCCATGCCATTGATCAGTGGGACCCGCATGTCAGAGAGAGTTTCTCTCTCCTTTTTCCTTTTTCTCTTATTTTATTTCAATCTCAAACTTCAGAAGCTCCGTTCTCCTCCGTTATAACTCCAAAAATTATGAAATTTATTTCGAAATTTGTCTAAATTCAAGACCTTGCTAATGGAGCGGTCTCATTTAATTTGGAGTTCATTTATTATTTCTTGTGTATTTATTTATTCTCTTTTACTTGTTCTCCCTTTTTCCAGCATTTTCGCCCACGTAGAGTTCGAAGAAGCGGGAGATCTACATTTCAATCAAGCACAAGATTTCCAATACTCTCTTGCCTTTAATCCAGGTGAGTCAATACTTTGATCATTTTGAGCCTACATTTTATGCAAATTATATTCCTTTAAATTACCAAAATTGCATGCTTTAATTCTTTAAGCAAATGTATGTTAAATCTTAAGGTAGTTAAATACCAATTTGGTGATTAATTAATTATTATACCATTCTTTGACAATTGAATCAATTATTCCATGTCACCCTAATAACTATGTGGTAATTAGTAGTTATAGGTCGTACTTAAGCGACATGCTAGTCTTGCTTAAGTACCGGGGCATTAAATGCCCTAATTATCATCTCTTAAATCATAAAACGGTTTTGTGCAGTCATTAGAGGCACATGACTGAACTATTTAAGATAATCAAGTTTTAATCCTCAAAACCCTAATAAAAACTACTATTGCCACATCTGAGCGGATGGTATGATGGTGGGTGCTAACATAGCACGAAAATAATGGATATGTGGTATGAACTGTCTAGATGACGTTAAGGACTTAATTCGGTGATAACCTCCCATTGTAAAACAAGTACAACCACAAGTCTGTAAAATACAACTTGGCTTAGTAAAATTTTTGAACTCTGAAAGTCATCTCGCTGGAGGGGTAATGAGATAGTGAAAGTACTGGATATGTTCTGGCTTGAATGGGACATTGATGTAAGGTGAAGTTCCCAGCTACGCTAGTCGTTGTGGTGTAGACCAGCTACGCTAGTCGTTATGGTGAACATCCCGCACAACTTATGGAGCCCATTGCGTGTGGGAGTGGCCTATATGGGTGAGATGACAGAAGGGGCTAGATAATTTAAAAAGTTATTGTGATGATCTCTCAACTACATGAATAAGGAATCATGTGGGGCAATAAGATAATTATCTCTTCTGGGTATAGTGTACATCCTCTGCAGAGTATAAACTGTTTAAACAACCGTGCCTACGGTCAAAGGTGGATATGGGAACTTACTAGAATTAGTTCTATTTATAAAACTTTGTAGGAGAGATAAAAACTTGTCGGGCTGATGTAACCTTGATTTTGGATTTTTGTTGGGTAGTCGTACCCAGTGTTGTTAATGGGTGGATATAACCGCAATTAAAATTAAGCATAGGCGGAGGTTAACCTTCGCTATATTTAATATTGCATAATTATTCTCATTAATAAAATGCAATTTGGTTAAAAATGCTAAGTGATAGGATTTACTAATATTGATAATTGAAAAACATTGATTTAGCAAATAAAAGAACCCGAGCCACCATTGTTAAGCTTTGCATATATATTATTGTATCTTGTGTGTTGGCTCGCGACCTCGAAAGTTGTGCTCATTCTCGCTCTTTCCCCAAAATCTCATAACCCGCTGATCATGGGGATTATGCTTACTACGAGGACCAGGATGTCGACGGACAAGGCAACGATGGAGAGTGGTCTAGTTCTGTTAATCTAGGTCTCACCTTAGTCTAACTGGTTCAGTCGATGCTTGGATACAACCTATATTCTCCAAGTCCTTAGTTAATATCGGTCGTATACGAGCTACCCTAGTCGCTTGCCTATGGAGAGATGTGCTCTACCCTTTTTTGCTTACGCTGTAGTTTTCGCTTCTTTTGTGTTGTAATCAATTTGGCCTGTTCGGCCCTTAGTGTAAAACTTGACCTAACGCGATTTATGTCACTTTGATGTTTGTAATATAATGAATGCTTTAGTTTACATCGTGTATGAAATGATTCAATAATGTATTTGTGAGTGCTATCTACTGATCTAGGGAATAGCACAATATTTATCACAGGGGATTCTGGATTTCAAAATCTAGATCCGACATAAGTGCTGTCGGTGTTTTAGAACCGATCTTACGTAAAGATTGTTTGATTTGGGAGGTCTCTAAGACTCAAATCACGCAGAGAGGGCGACACAGGCATTTTTATACAGGTTAGGGCTTTCTCCGGAGAGAATAACAACCCTACTCCTGTGTGGATGTATTGAGTATGCTGGTTTACAAAATCAAGAGAAAGACTTGAGTGTGATGTCTTGTGCTCCTGATTGCCCTCCCCTCCTTTCCTGATGATCCCGCCTTTTATACAGTCTTCAAAGTGGGTTATCGTTTCTCCAATCCAAAAGGCGTCTTAATGCTTCAGATGATGGAGCCGTTACTGGAGATTATTGTGGGAGTAGTAACGTTCCCACATCGCTAAACAGTTATCACCAAGACAGAGAGTTAAATCGTACCATTATTCCAGAGAATAACAGTGTAATTGACTGCACATATCTTTAGATATGGTGCAGAAGATTCCCTGATCGATTAGGCCCACATGTCTATAAGCCCTATCGACTAGAGATTAGTCGTGGAAGAACTTACGACCAGATGGTGGTCGTAGTAAAGCTTACGACCATAGATTGATCGTAGGATAACTTACGATCAGGGGATAGTCGTAGAAAGACTTATGACTATGAGATAGTTGTAGAAGGACTTACGACATAGGGTAGTCATAGAAGAACTTACGACCTCCAGCTTCTCTCTGATGAATATTAAGGGGTATACTCAACCATATGACGGTATATTTATCCAAAATATTAATTATAGATAAATAATTAAATGAAGATTATTATATCCTTATCAAGTGCAAACGAATACCTTCACTTGCCTATATCCTCTATTTATGGCGGATTTTTTTTTGAAAAATCACATTTTCACTTTTGGCTGGTTAGACTGTTGCCCATGTCTGGTCGGACCGGCAACCACTTCACCTGAGGCATGGCCGCTCAGATCGCCGGTCAAGCCGCTCAGGTCGTCACCATGGCCGGTCTGACCTCCTATGGTCTGAAAATAGACTGATTTTCCGAAAAACGAGGGTTTCACCTAACACACCAACGCTATTACTAATTATTTATCACACTAAGATTAGAAGCATATCACGTGACATCACACTTTGAAACTCGAAAGCTTCTCTATGTTTCGTAATATGGCTTTCATCGATGGCAAGACTATTCAATGAGAAAATCGTTCTCGCGATCTCTTTGAGAGAGGGTTAAGCCGGTTAAACTTCCGAACGAAGCGAGCGTGTTCTGATCGTCTCGTACGACTTTCTGTGGTGCTACGTTGTCCTTGTCGCATCGGTCGACCTCCATTTAATTCTTCGTAACTGAAGCGTCCAAAATTTACGTGTCAACCAAAATATGCGAGTCGCCGGTTAAGGTCGCTCGCTCGCTCTCGGAGTAGCTATAAGCGGAGTACGAGTTATCAATTCAACTGTTTTTTAGCACACAACAATTACCATTTTATTGGCACAAGCTAACATATTTAATTTCCAAAATCGTTAAAGGCACTGAATCATGACCTAATTGTCCTCGTCCAAACACTCAAACAGACCCTGAAAAAGGATTCCTATATAGCCGTCGAGTTCTATATTCCGATATTTGCAAGGAGCTCGTAGAGTGCCAATTCAACGTACGCATGCAGCGCTAGCTGTAGTGCATGTACAGTGCCGTACGTGCGCACACCATAGCTGCCATTGAGTACGTACGTATGTTGATCATCACTTTGATTGTGCGTTAACCAAACGAACGTGACAGATTGTTTCGAGGTTCATTTATCCATGCGATATAATTAATGGTACGACTTTGTGGGCAAGGATTATATATCCTCATGGGCATGGGCTTGAAGTGGCCGAACTTGCAAAACAACCAACAAAAATGTTCTCCTTTTTTGCTCCTAAAATTATTGTTCTTGTCCACTTGTGGAAAATTCCTCGACTAACGCCCTTTTCCTCCTGTGTTGTCCCCATCAGCTGGTATAAGTTGCTACGTCATGCGCGTAGCTAGCCTAAACCTATTATACTCCGGTGCCTAAACCTATTATACTCCGGTACCCCTTAATTAGTTTTTTTTGTCATTTTCTTCTACTCGATGTATTAGTGGAAATTTTGCATGCACCGGCCATTTTGTATTTTAGTTCTATTAAATCGAACTATTCTAGTTGGAATTTGTCTAATCATCAAGTTCTAACGTTTCACTGGTTTGACCAATCTAGAGGTGGCCAGATGGACTGTGCCTGCCGGGCCGGCTCGAGGCACGTTACTGTTGGTCCGGCCCAAGCACGACATGAACAATGTCGGGCCGTGCTAAGCACGGCACGAGCCCAGCATAGCATGAACAGAGTCGGGCTGTGCTAAGCACGGCACGAGCCCAACACGGTTCACGTAGCCTGCTTGCGGAGAGGCCGAGGGAGGCAGGCCGCCAGGCGGCCCAAGGCCCAGGCCGCAGGGAGCGTCGGGAGGGAGGGAGGAGGAGCGGCGAGCCGGTGAGGGAGCCAGGAGAAGGCGGCGGGGCTGTCGAGGGAAGGAGGGAGCCGGGAGGAGGAGGAGGAGGAGAGGAGAGGAAGTGGAGGAGGGAGCGACACCGGTGTGGAGGGAGGAGAAGGCGATGGGGCCGACTCAGGAAGGAGGGAGCTGGGAGGAGGAGGAGAAGAGGAGGTGGAGGTGGAGGAGGAGGAGGAGGGGGCGGCGGCACCACGACAAGCGGGGGCGGGGCTGGGCGGCAGGCGCGCTCGACTGAGGCACTGCCTGAGCAGCAGGGCACGTCAGGGAGGAAAGGGCACGGCGTGGGCGGGCAGGCGGTGGGCAACAAAGACAAACTGGATTTTTTAATTTATTTTTTGAATTTTCGGGCCTAACAGGCTAAGTGAGCCGGCATTGGCCTATCGGGCTAAATGGGCTCGGGCCGGCTTGGTCGGCCTGAGCCTGAAGGACCATTAGGTCATGCCTGAGTTGTCTCGCCGGTACGGCACGACCCGTTTAGTTCGTAAGCCAGAATGGACTGTACCTAAACAGACTAGGCTGGCCGGACCGGCCGTTTGGCCACTAGACCAAACATGCCATTTTTTTAGATAATGGAAGAGAAAAATCTCCCCCTGCCTCTGCATCAATGATGCACACAGCCCAATTTATTAAGAGTCTAGAGTAACAAACAAATCCCAATATAAAAAGCGGCATGAAGCCTTCTAGCCAAAAGACAATTGAAACTTCAATTCAATTATTGCAAATCCTATGACTAAGCGGGTCGTGCCATGCTTCGCCACAAACTCCAACTTGTGGTTCCCTCCAACATGGACTCCTTCTAGACTGATTTCTGCAGGTTTGCCTAGGCATTAGATCTATTTAGCAGGTACTCCCTCGATTTCACATCATGGATATGCCTGCACATGGGTTAAGTAGGTTAGTGTAACCTCCCAATTTTCAGGGCCTTTTTGAAAATTTCCAAAACTTTAAAAGTAACCATTTGGTTTTATTAATTTGCTAAAGCTTAAATTGAAATTTAGAATTTCAAAACAATTTAATATGAACTAACCAAACTTCAATTAATTCAAAAGTTGGTTTATTTGAGTTTTCTGGCTTTTACTTGAATTTAAAAGTCAAAAGTATTATTTTAAGTATTTTATTGGATTTTCTGGAATTTAGAAATGGGTTTTCCTTTTTAAACCGAAGCTAAAAATAATTTATTTGCAAAATTAAAAGCAAAAGTATAGTTTAAAGTATTTTTATTAAGTTCCATATAATTCCAAGGATTTCTGTGAATTTTCCTAGAATTTTCGGACTGCTTTAACTATTTTCTAAAAATCCTTTTTCGTTTCTGGTATTTATTTAATTGGAAACCTATTTAAAATCCTCCTAAGAGCTTTGGGCCGAATCTCTCCCTCTCGGCCCATTCCACCTCTCTCTGTAGGCCCGCTCAACCAACCAGCTCCGCCTCGGCCGCTCCGCGTGCCGCGCCTCCGCTAAGCAGCCGTCCGATTGAAATCGGACGGCTCGCAATCGCCACGCCTTTCCCACTCGCGCCCCGCTTCTGCCGCTACCATGTGGGGCCGCCTTGTCAGCCTCCGTCCTCGCCGCTCGGGTCATCTTCTTCCTCGCGCGGGTACAGCGCCGTGCCAAGTGGGCACGCCATCCATGCCAGCGCCGCGTCCTCCTCCGACTCCCTAACCCACCTCCCTCGTGCGCATTAAAGGCGGTGTCCTCCGCCACCGACCATCGCCCACTTGCGCACCACCTCCTCGACTCGGCGGACCCAAGCTCATGCGAGCCGCTGACGCCCATACCGCCACCCTCTCCCTCTGGACCTCCCCGCGCCCTATAAAGGCGAGCACCAGGAGCGCCATGGCTTCCTCCTTCGTTCCCCTCTACTCACTCTCTCTCGCTCGCTCTCCTCCGCCCTCGATTTGAGTTCTTCGCCGCCAACCACCGCACGGCGCCGCCGCCATTAGCGCCGCCGCTAGACCTCCTCCGGCGCCATCATATACCCCTCCGGCATCGCCAGCTCACCGCCTTCTCCGTGCACCCCCCCTCGTCTCTTGAAGCCCACCGGAACCCCAGCTCCACCTTCAACCGCCACCGCCACCGCCGCCGCCGCCGCTCTTTGTCTTCGCCGCCGGCTGTTCCTCGGCACCGCGTCCTCAAAACCGTGCGCACTGTGCTCCTCGTGACTCCCTCTTCCCGTAGGTACCCTCGCCGTCGGTCATCTCCCAGCCAAACACCGGCGACCATCGGGTCGTGAGCGCCGCCGGCTCGGGTCCTACGTGGCCGCCACATGGTGTCCACATCAGCGCTAAGTCAGCAGCCATATCAGCCCTTTGCTGATGTGTCAGCCACGTCAAGCCCACATGGCATTCCTCCTCTTTTTCCGTTGAAAAATAATTCGGCCGAAATCTAATTCCTCAGGGCTGACGTCACCTGACGCAGTAAATCGATTTCCCTTTGTAAAAATAAATTGAAAAATCAGGAAAAACCCTAACTTCTTCATTTCATGTGTTTTTTCAACTTCTAAAGGCCATAATTTTCTCATTCGACCTCCGATTCGAGTGATTCAAATTTCTAAATTCTTCTAAATTAATTATCTTGCTGTTAGTATTTATTTTGTAATTATTTGGATTTTATTTGGAGTTGTTTTATTTATTTAGCTTTGTTCGCACGTATAGATTCCGGTGTTTCGGAAGACTTCGTGGATTCGACGACCGAAGCACCTCAACTCTACAACGAAGGCAAGTCGCAGGCTTTTGATCATGTTGAACCCAAGTTATAAAAGTATATTGTTTGCTATGAACATGCATCGCTAATTTTATAATAAATGGTTTCGGGAATAATTAATTACCTAATTGTCATTATGCCTTCTTGATAAATTGTGAACGACATGTATCCTTGAATGACATAAATCCTTGGACACCATAGGATGGTTAATTATAAGCTGGACAAAATTGTAATACCAACCCGGGTGCGTATTATGCTTAGCCATGCTTAGTCCCGATGGGATTCGTGATCACTTGCTCTAAGAATGAATGAATTTGACTAAAGGAAATTATGGAACCGTGGCGGAGCCACTTTTGATCAAAGATGTTGTGCCATGACTAGGGTGGTCATTTGGCCAGTTGAATGAAATTGATTTATGCTCGGACGAGTGGGTGGTGGTAAAGGTGGGTACGAAAAGCACATTTGGAATGCGGAAAGTCTCGTCTAAGCAACCAACTAAAGACTTAACCTTGAATCATTGATCTGGGCCATATTGTATATGTCTAGACTGGGATAGACCTGGTCGACTAATTAGCAATATTTTAGTTCAGTTCTGTCAAGGGTTGATAAGCGGCGCAAGAGGGGGTCCAGAATGGCGAAACCTCAGCGGGCAAATCCGAGTTGAAATAGAGCTTTGTAAAAACTTTGTCACGTACTCTAGACTGCTTACCTAAGGTAGTGAGCGGTGGCATAGATATATGCTGAACAAACTAGAGAAATTTGTGTCTTGTGGGTCAAGCTGTACAACCTCTGCAGAATGTAAAACTATTCAAATAGCCGTGTCCCCGGTTATGGACATGCCTGGTGATTTCACGGAAGGGTAGAACTTTTGTCGAAAATGTTGGAATGGGTTGGTTGAATCTTGTAGATGGTTGATGGTTGGGAAGTGAACGGGGTGTTCACTAGTTGTTTCAAAGAAAATTGATTACCTATGTATTAATCTTTTAAATTGTGCTTTGCAATCTAATTACTGTATTTACTGTCAATATTGCTTTCTTCAAAATAACCATAAAGCTATCATTGGCAAGCTTTGCATGAATATTACTTGCATACATTTCTCTGCGATTTGCTGAGTACATTCAAAGTACTCACGGTTTTATGCCCTCTGGTTAATCATTCACTGAAGAAGAACCTGGAAGCAACGAGTTCTATGAAGAAGACTTCTTTGAAGACTATGCGAATTAGGTCGCGTCCTCCACTCGATTGTCAGTGGGCATACTGGGTGACTTCCACCAGATGTTTTGTTCTCCGCTGCAAGTTTACTCTGTTATCTTTAACTCTGCGTGGCAACCTTTGTTAGACTTGACCATAAGATCTTTTTGCTAAATAATATTAATTTGTCTGCTTCATCTATTGTTTGGTTGTGCGGTTATGATTGCACCAATATTACAATTGTGTGAACTAGTTACTAATCATAGGGCATACTCAGGGTCCGACAGTTAGGCCGGATAACTGCCTCCACCCTCGCCCACCACTCCGCACCAGCCAAAAAGAAAGAAAGAAAAACTCAGCAAGGCGCCCGCGCTGCTGATGCGTCGCCGTCTCGCAGCCAGTGATGGGTGGACTTGCCGTTTCTGCTCGCCCGCCCTGGCCTTTTTCGTCCATTCTTCTTATCAGTCTTACCCGGAACCGGAAGCGAGTAGTCTGATAGTCGGCATAAGCATGGTGCATCTTTCCAACAGGCATTTTATCAGAGCATGACCGGCCCGCCACTTTTAATTAGTTAGGCCTCTCACCTGTCATATGCATGCACCGGACGCTAGCTTGACCCTCCAAGCTGCCAGCGTGCATGGAATGTTTTGTTTCAGCTCGGCTACGATACAATGCATTTGACTGCAGCATGCTCGACTAGAAATTCTAGACCCGCTGCCCATGATCCACTATTGAAAGGAAGAAAAAAAGAACAGAGACAGTGGCGGTTAAGTGTTGTAGTCGCGGTTTCTAGAACAGGTTAACCTCTGGATCGATCAGTACGCCCAATTGAGTAGGCTAGCACTGGAAAAACAAACCACGTCTGTACATGTCCACGAACCTAGTAGGCAATGTTATCTGGACGACGACGAACCTACTGCATCCACCTACTACTGAACCATGCTCTGTTAATTGACTGGCAGGGTGTTGGGTAGCAGTATAGAATCTGCTCCATTAGCTACGCGCAAGTTGCATCTACCTACCAGTCAGTGCCAAACAGACAAGACATGGATGCAGATCGATGGAGTTGTATTGTTGCACCAGGACTGAACATTTTTCGGCGTTGACGTGCAGGAAAACTACTCCGATAAATCCGACAGGATCCTCACGAGCTGGGCCAGCAGGATGGGTAAGTAGGCGAGCTTTAACTAATTGGCGGGCTCCACACAGAACCTTCCATGGTTGGAGTGCTGGAGTCACACTCTTTGCTGTTCTTAATTTGCCAGTGGAGTTATCAATAATATTCCTTCTAGATGAAGAAGACCAGACCGGCCGGCTTGCGGGCCAAGCAGCCGGGAGTTTCTGAATTATGAGCATTGCTTGCTTCGCATTCCTTAGCGTTGCGGCTCACCGGCTTGTGTTGGTGGAAGCCAGCTTGTAATTAACGGATGAGTAAATGATGTGATATGGTTTCCTTTTTAATTGGTATATTATTATTAGCTACTTCATTCTAAAGCTAAACGGGTGGCGCCTTAATTGGGCTTTGACATTCTAGATTAGTTAGCGCCGTCGAAAGCGAAGGGCAAAGTAGAGGAATTGAGGAATATGCTTAGAACACGTGAGATTAAAAAAGGCATTATTTATTCGTAAGCAATCGAAGTACTATGACGTGGATGATTATCGGAGCTTCGTACAAATTACATGTATTTTCCTCGAAAAAATGAAAGCTTGCATCGAAGTTGAGATAGGTATATAGACACAACAGTATATACTCTATTCAATCACAAAAATGGCGGATGCACCACCGTCGCGCGTCTTGAGAAGCGTCTTGCCTGCTCTAGCCGCGCATACCTAGACCCCTTTGCACCTTCACTGTTTGCCGGAGTCCCCATTGCACAAAACACCGGCTGCCATGAAGGAAGGAAGCGAGCAAGCAAGCTCAAGAAGAAAGAACAACAGAAGACAGCAAGCAACTCAAGCAGGTTGTTTGGGCCGTTTGGACCATATTCATTCAATCATTCCACAATCCAATATCATATGGCCCATTCTACAATCCAATATCATATGGCCCATTCCACAATCCTCATCCGGCCATCCCGCTCCCCAAATCCGAAAATCCCTAATTCTATTCCCCATCCCTACTCCCCAAAACCTCACCGGGTGGTGGTGAGCCTTGGCGATGGCGAGAACACAGGCGAGGCAGCATGAGGCGGCTTGAGCCTGTGTGGCGCATAATAACGTCGAGGCGACGGCAAGGCCGTGAGGTGGCGAAGGCGGGCGGGGCCGCCTGGGGCATGAGGCGAAACACGGCGAGGTGACGAGGCCGTCCTAGGACTTTGGAGCTTAGGGCGCCTTGCCCGGGCTAGCGCGAGCGAGGCGTGGTAGCGTGAGGTTTGGTGGTGGCGCCCGACAGAGAGCGGGTGCGTGAGGAAGACGGGAAGAGGCGAGGAGTTGGCAGTCGGGCACGTCTGCGCGTGAGGAATAGAGAATAGAGGAAAAGCCGAAGAGGAATAGAGAAAGAGGAAGACCGAGGAACTGAGGAGATATATAAAGAATTAAATATTAAGAGCGGTGACGGTGAAAGCGATCTTGAGTTACCCTTGGTAATCACTAATTAGGTAAACTGGTAATTAGTAATTGGTAATTGGTAAAGTAATAATTGTTGACACTCGACAGTGGTTTGGCACTTTGGCTCACTCATTTAAATACTTAGAAACTTAAAATTGAAATATTGAGATGATGTTGTGAACTTAAATACTTATAAACTTAAAATTGGAAATTTGGAATGTTGAGATGATGTTGTGAATTTGTGATGTTGTCTACTTGTCTAGTCTAGTTACATGTACTTAGTACTCATGGATTATATACAATTTATTGTAGATTTATAAAAGATAGACAAACGAACTTTGCATAGTTATTTCTCCAACAATCCAAATACATGTACTCCTCGAACCAATGAGAGCACAACTCAACCAAAGAAGTCTCGGATTGATTTTAATCCAGATGACACCATTGTCGATCCAGCATTGTAACAGCCCAAAGTTCTGTTACGAGTTTGATTGCTTTATTTGAATTTCTGAGATTTCAAAAGTCAAAAATAAAATTTATTAAAGTTTTTGAAGTTTTATTTGATTTTAAGTTGAAAAATAAAAATGTAATTATTTCTTTTAGAATTTTAAAAGCTTTTTCCTAAATATTTTAAAGCCAAAATAATTTATTTGCAAAATTAATAGCCAACTTTAAGTTGGAAATAATTTTATTAAGTCCAAAATAAATCTAGGAATTTCTGTGAATTTTTCTAGAATTTTTGGATTTTATTTGCTATTTTCTAAAGCCAAATTGAATTAATCTGATTATTTAAAATCATAAACCAATTTAAAATCCCTAATCTGTTTGTGGGCCGAATTCGCCGGCCCATTCCCTCCCTCCACACGCGCCGGCCCACTTTGGCCCGAGCCGGCCTGCTTAGCCATCCGGCTATCCCACCCCGCGCGCGGTCGTTGGATTCTAATCCAACGCGCCAACCTATCTCCCTCTCCCCTCTCTCACATGCAGGTGGGCCCGCCGCACCTTCTTCCTCCCTTGCTTCTTCCCCATGCCCCCAACGGACCGGCCGCCATTTTTGCCGCGACAGAGCTCGTCAACCGTCCTCCTCAAGCGCCCGCCTCACTTTGACGACGTGCTGCATGATCCCACGCCCCACGCCCACCTCCGCCTCCAACCCCTCTACCCTTAGTGCGCGCAAGACGGTTCGCCCAAGACGCAAGAACCACCACGCCAAGACGACCTCCGCGTCGCCTCGCCGCCCGGTGCCCTCGGCCCCTATAAAGGAGCACGGGAGCTCTTCCTCACTCGTCCCGATCCCTCACCCATTCTTCTCTCTCCTCTCAATCGCCGGTGATTTGAGTTCTTCGCGCGCCATTGAAGCTCGATTTTTCTTCGTCTCCGCGCGTCAAGCTCTCCCACCACTCCGGCCTCATCATCGGCATCGCCGTCCTCGAAACCATCCGTGCGCGCCCGCGCCGCTCGGGGACCACCGGAGCCCGCCACCGCCGCGAACCGATCTTCGCGCCGCCTCTCACTCGCCGCGGCCATCGCCTCGCGTCAACCGCCGCTTTGGTGAGCACTACATCCCCATCTCCTCCTCTTCACGTTGAGCCCCTCGGCGGAGTCATGGCGTGGCAGCGAAGCGCCGGCGAAGCTCAACGCCAGCGCCGCCGCCGCCGCCGACATGGCGATTGCACGCGACACGCCACCGCGATGCCACTTCACCGTCGGATCCTACGTGGATCCGACGTGGCACCAAACCGCACCACATCACACCTCCCCCTCCCCCCGCGCCAAAACCCCATAGACCGAGTCCTTATGCGCCGAGTCTATGGCACATGGGGCCCACCCGTCGGTTTTATTTTAAAATCCAAAAATCCCAGGGCTGAGGTCAGCCTTGCGCAATAATTAGAATTTCCTTTAGAAAATTAATTCGGGAAATCCATTTAAATTCCAGATTTAGGTTAAAACTGGTAAAATCCATATCTTTTGAATCCCAACTCCAAATTGGGTGATTCAAATTGCTAAAATCTTAGAAAATTATTATCTAGCTAAATAAAATAAAATTATTTCATTTGGAGTTAGTTTAAATTGTCTTTTTGAATTTATTTGAATTTCATTTGAATTTGTCGTACTTTCGCGTATAGACTTCGACGATTCCGGAGAGTTAGATCCTTCGGAGGATTTAGAGAGTCAAGACTTCAATGAAGGCAAGTTATACCCTTGACCATATTGCTCCCAGTATTTTAAAGTTATTTAATTCAGTTTGTAAAATTATTATTGCATGCATACTTTTAATCAATTATTTTAATGCCCTGTTTAAATGCTTAGTTATTCCAATACCTTTGGTATGGCCAATTTGATTATTGATTGTCTTGCCCTTGTCACCATTAGCTAAATTCTTATGAAAAATATTCACATGCTCAGCAAATGCTTAGACCATGATTTGATTTTGGGAGGATTTAGCCAAAACATTACAAATTTGTTTAAAATTAAATCTATGGTATTGTTTTACCATAGAGAGTTTATAAAGGTGGTTTTTGCAAATAAAATCAAAAATGGTTTGGACTTGGGCGAAACGGATGAAAGGTGGGTGCAGGTTTATGCACGGGCTTAATCTGGTTAAGATTAAGACCTAGGGTTTGATTTTGAAAGACGCCCAAGTCAATTAAGGACCGGTCTTTGAGCCGCATCTTGATATGCCTCACCGTACCACCACATGTCTTATATGGGCAAGACCTGGTTTATTAATTTGGGATACCTCATAGATATTCGTGCCGTGTTGTATGTGTGGGTGTCGGTTAGACAATAGTCCCACCTGGCGCAAGAGGGGGCTTCCGGAGGATGGATAGTCCAATGGAAGTGAAACCTTAGCGGGCACGAATACTTTATGGTAGAGCATTGTAAAAGCCTCGTCACGTACTCTAAACTGCTTACCTAAGGTAGTGAGCGGTGGCATAGATATATGCTAGACAAACTAAAGAATTCGTGTCATGTGGGTAAAGTTGTACAACCTCTGCAGAGTAGAAAACTACTCTAGACTTGTTTTTAGTTTTTAAAAGTGTTTTCAACAGATATTTTCAGAATGGTTAGTCCTGTGGGAAAATTGGACGGTTTGCCATTGTGATAGGAGGGTATCCTTCACCATTCAAATATGGAGGTTATCCACACTATAAAATTGTCATTTAAAATCTGATTTTAGATATAGTATAAAAATGGCCTTGGAAATTAATATGATTATTTAAACTTGAAAATCTTTGCTTACGCAAATAAACCCCGCCAATACCCATTGTTTACTTTATGCATGCATTCAATACATTACTTGACGGTGTAACTTGCGAGCACGGTAGTAGTGCTCACTCTTCTTTGAATAATCTTTATTAGAGAAGACTTCTACCAGGGCGGTGAGGACCCAGGCAGCTTAGGCTCGCCCCAGGGCGATTACTGTGGCAAGTCATGTGGCCTACTACTCTTGCTTTGCTTCATTGTGTTTTACTTTATTTGGCCTCGGGCCCTTTGTATATTAATGCAATGCGAGATATGTTTATGATGTCATTTTTGTAACTGTGTACACTGAAAATCCTGGACTGGTGTATGAACACAGAGGATTCCGGATCTTTCGTTCCCGGGTCCGACAAGCATGTCGCATACCAATTGAAGATTATCCCAATGAAAGAGATCAAGTGAGGAGGACATATTTGCTGAAGGGTCCAACTCGACCAATCGACCATGTTTTTCCAAAAGAATTGATGGATTGTTTGAGATCCTTTCAAGAAGCATGGTTCAACAAATTTGATTGGTTGGAATATAACGTGTCAAAGGATGCCGCATTTTTTTCTATTGCTTTCTTTTCAAGAGTTCGTCACATCCTAATTATTTTGGCAATGATGCATTCACAAAAGTTGGATTTATTAATTGGATGAAGGCTTTGAAAAGTTTGAATGACCATGTTGGTGGACCTAGTAGTACACATAGCTTTTATAGGCAAGCATGTGAGGATTTCAATAATCAAAGATTAAGCGTGTCACGTAAATTAGATGCTCGTGGTAAGGCGGACGAAATTGCATATAAAATTCGTCTAACTGCTTCTCTAGATTGTGCAAGATTTCTCCTAATGCAAGACGAAGCTTTTCGTGGACATGATGAATTTGTTACTTTCATCAACAAGAAAAATTTTAAGGAGTGATAAGAAGGAAGAAGTGAAGAAGGCATTTGATGTAGCTCCTAGGAATTGTGCCATGACTTCTCCATGGATTCAAAAAGACCTTGCAAAAGCTTGTGCAGAAGAGGTCACTCTGGTGATTATGGGTAAGATTGGAGATAAAAAAAATTTCAGTGTTTATTGATGAATCCCGAGATGTATCAATAAAGGAGCAAATGGCTGTGATTGTGAGGTTAGTAGTTGGTTTTATATTTTTAATCATACTATTTATGCATTGTGTGTCTTAACTTGTATATCTTGTGATATGCAGATTTGTTAACAACCAAGGGAAGGTCATGGAAAGGTTTCTCAAACTTGTACATGTCAAATAGTGTACTTCTGCTGCATTGAAGATGTCCGGATTGTTATGTTCCTTAGCCAGGTACTATCTTAAGTTTATTTTACATTCTCGCTTTATCTTTTGTTTATTTATGTATGAATTTGGATTGCATTAGACGTATTATGTATGTTTGGTTTAATTTTATAATATTAGTTTTCTCCCATGAGCACCACCTCTATTTTTGTCCTACGTACGCCACAAATACATGTCGTTTTGGACATTGACATGGTCCCCAAAACACAACTTTGATAACTAATTTCTATTATAATATTATGAAAATATTTTTCAAGACAAATCTATACATATGATTTTTATTTGTCCAATCTAAATATTTAAAAAGATATCGATAGCCAAAGTTTTAAAATTTTGATTGCATGTATCCCAAAACAATGTGTATTCGTGACTGATGGGGGTAATATATAGCTTTAGGACATATCTAGTTGAAAGTTGAAACCCCCAACTAGCTAGATTAACCCTCCTTTTTTTAGAGGTAGACTAATCCTGTTGATTAGGGGATCAAATTAATTTAAATAGTCTTTAGAGTGATATACTATCATAAATGATTTCAAAATCAAACTCAATCTACAATAAGATAAAACAGTGAATATTTTATTTACTTATGATTTGTCAGATATTTCATTATTTTCTAGTTGAGTTGCTTAGTAAATTTTCAGGACTACCTCCACAAATATAACAGAAAATATTTAGGATTATCTCTGTAAATTTTCCGAGTTCATTTGATGCACTAACTAAAAGAACCACTGAATCAGCATATACTAGCACTTCATGGGTTCGCTCTACCTTGTGCATCAACATTTACTGTGCTGTTAGGGTATGGTTTGGAGGATTAGAATAGTGTTTCGGAAAAAGGCGATTAAAATTGCTAAAATCTCATGACTGAGCCGGGGCTCAGTTGGGAAAGGAGAGCTTTGGGCTCTCAATCCATTACGGTTTGAGCGCTGGCTCTCTTGTGCGTCTCGTAGGTGGGGGTGCTTCTTCTTCTTTAATATGGACGGAGGAGAATAAAATATCCCGGACATCAAAATATTTTTTGCTAAAATCTCGTGGGCCAGAAGCCCAAGGCAGCCAAATTTAGCCTGTTTACATGATTCGTTTAGCCTGGATGGTTTCTTTACGTTTTTGGGCACCGGTTAACTGGGCTTGGTTGGCCGGACTAACTTACTTTTAACCTATGTCTGGGACAATATAATTTTTCCGATTTTTACGGAGATTGAATTTATTTTTCTGAAATTCTTGCGAAACTTTCTAGTTCAAACGGCCCCAAATTTTGTTACTCGAGCTTGAGGGGTCATGTTCTTGCATCTACTCTTATACATGGCTTTATGGAAACAACGATTCCCACGTGTCAGTGTCACTGAAACAGGGATGGCATATAATGATTTAGAAATTTTGCAGTGGCATGTAAGAATTTATCTCTTTATTTTGTCAGTCTTATTCTCCATTTTTTTGGGGTCATATTCTCATGTCTACTGTTGCACTTGCATCTGCGTGGTGTGTAGCTAAATTTAGCATGCATACTTACAGAAAGAGGTTAGCAATTAACACTACCTAGCACCTAGGCAGCAGCGACATTGCCGTGTCCTTCCTCGTGAGCTTGAAACAATGGGGAGTCTATTTCACAAACTCTTGAAAATTTTAAAAATCGGTGACTTTTTCAACCGTTGAATCAAAATTATGTGGCTCATATCTCTCCCTCTCTCACCTATATATAACTCATCTAACACCATAATCCTAACTCACTCCACACCCATACCCAGCCCCCACCACTGTTGCCCCCAGCCCCTCCCCCGTGATGCCTCATCAGCTCGCCTCGGGTGTGGGCAATACCCGCCGGGGCAAGCTCCTTCTGCCCCGCCTCCTAGTCCCGCCGCCGCCGCCTTCCTTCTTCCTCCTCTTCGGCGAGATCCTCTGCATCACCTCCTTCCTCGTCTCCGATGGCTACCGCCGTCAGATCTGCCACCGCAGCCTATCTACTTCGGTTGTTGTCACCCACTAACCCCGCCCACAACCCTCCTCGCCCGTGTCCGGCGGCGCCATCGCTACCTCGACGCACCTCCCCACCGCCGGTCCACTGTCACCCTAGCCTCCCTCTAAGACTCGGGGGCATCGGTGAACCCTAATTCTAATCCGTCGGCCTCTGCCACCACCGTCACCCGACGCCAGAGAGGACGAAGACGATTTCGCCAGAGCCCGAATCTCCACGCCAATCCGAAGATGAGAAAATCGACTATGATTTTGTAAAATTTCATGCACATGTGAAATAGCAAATCCGTAAAACAATCAGGTTGGCGCCGGTTTCCTCGTACGGTCGCCCTAATTTCTCGACGCCCCGTGCAGCCGCTCTGTTCCTCCACCCATCCAAGAAAAGCAAGAGAAAAACAAAAACCGCAAGAAAGAAAAATCTAACAGAGGAAAACGGGAAAGGCACAACGACATTACCCCGCGCTCGTCTTCTTGTCAAGGTGAGGCGCATTCCGTCGTCTCCATTGGCGCAGCCCACGCTGCTTCCATTTTGCCGCCCGTACCAATGCCGGTGTGAGAGCCCAGCCGCTGCCCGCGCCGACGCGCGAGATGCCATTCTTGCTTCTGTAGGGGGTCCTCGGAACGCGTCGGCGTCGGCGACGACTCAGCAGAACGCGCGGCTGTGTAATGCCGCGCGTCCTCATGGCATCCGCCGAACACCTGGCCTCCGCCCCCGTGGGAGGCCCGCCGGTGCCCCCGCCGCAGTCGTCTGCCTCACCGTCGCCTCCTCCGTCCCCGACCCCGCCCGCCACGCCGTCCCCGCCTCCTCCGACATCTTCCAGCCACAACCACAGTCCGACTTCGCCGTTCGAACAATCTTTGGTAAAAGCACCTCCCATGACGACCGGATCTCCTCCGCTGGCGACGTCCCCAGCATCGTCCCCACCTCCTCCGGTTTCGCCTTCGCCCTCACCCCCGCAGACAAGCCGGTCCCCTCCTCCCTCTTCTCCCCCGCCATCGTCCCCGTCTCCACCTTCACAACATTCGTCGCCGCCGCCTGCAACATCAACACCACCGTCGCCTGAGGCATCGACACCGCCATCACAGCAATCACCACCGGCGACGTCACCACCTTCGCGATCAGAGAACCCCGCGCCAGCCATCCCAACCCCTTCGCCTCCCCCCGATGCGGAGTCGGCTTCCACACCTCCCACCGAGGCTGGAACACTATCGTCACCGGTGGAAACACCGACGCCTGGGACGTCATCGTCGCCGCCGGTCACCCCATCCCAGGCGTCTCCGGCTCCGGCAACCCCTTACTCTTCCCCGCAAATGCTGCCTCCACCATTGGCCTTGACGGTGATAATGCCGGCCTCCGGACCTCCTGCTGGCCCGTGGCGGAGCCCTCCCGATCCCATCGCGGGCACGGCGACTGCACCGCCTCTGGCTCCCCTGGCGGGCGGCTCGGGTGGCAACTTGCCGAGCGGAGTGCTCGTTGGGGTCTCCGTGGTCGGGTTCCTCCTGGCATTGGCGTCGCTGTTCATGTTCGTGTGCTTCAACAACCGGGGGAAGAAGCGACCTGCCCAGATGAACAAACCCACGAGCAAGAACACCATCGTCGTGCCGGAACGTGAGTGTCCACCAACAATTTAGCCTCCCATTTGCGTTGCTGATATATATCGTGGTGTGTGTTACGTACGTCATATGGCACGCGCGTGCATGCATGCAGGTGTGGTGTCGCCGGACGTGTACCACCCGTCGAACGGGCAGGCGGCGTCGCCGAGCGGGACGAACTCGTACAACTTCTCGGGGTCCAAGTCGTGGTTCACGTACGAAGAGCTAGTGGGCATCACGGGCGGGTTCACGGCGGAGAACGTGATTGGCGAGGGCGGGTTCGGGAAGGTGTACATGGGCGCGCTGGGCGACGGGCGGCGCGTGGCGGTGAAGCAGCTCAAGGTGGGCGGCGGGCAGGGGGAGAAGGAGTTCCGCGCCGAGGTGGAGATCATCAGCCGCATCCACCACCGCCACCTCGTCACGCTCGTCGGGTATTGCGTCACCGAGAACCACCGCCTCCTCGTCTACGAGTTCGTCTCCAACAAGACGCTCGAGCAACACCTGCACGGTCAGCTGCTTCGATCTTGCTCTGAGTTTCCTTCCCTCTTGTATGAATTTGCACGTACGTCTTGCGCAACTACGTTTCGTAGCGCGATGTGATTTGTGAATGTGATCTACAGGAAACGGACTTCCCGTGATGGATTGGCCGAAGCGGATGAAGATTGCAATCGGATCAGCCCGCGGATTGACCTACTTGCACGAAGACTGTACGTGACAGTTTGCTCATTCGTGTGTTGTTCTGCCTTTTCTTTTCTACAAGTGACTGTTTTTTTAACTTGTTTTGTGCTTTTGCAGGCCATCCTAGGATCATACATCGGGACATCAAGTCGGCCAACATTCTCTTGGATGACGCCTTCGAGGCAAAGGTTTGCAGTACAAAATTCCTCATACCATGCTTGCTTCTGAATTTCGGTGGCCCTTCGTGTACTGACGATTGATGTCGGTTTCGTTTCTTGGCTTCGATTGGGGAAGAAAACAGGTTGCAGATTTCGGCCTTGCAAAGTTGACCAACGATTCGCTGACTCATATCTCGACGCGCGTGATGGGCACATTCGGGTAAGCACTTCGTGCTAATGCAGATTATGCAATGTGTACTCAAATATCAAACTCAGCACAGGGTCCTGTTGGGCTACACAGACATCTTCATCGGTTTGATTACTAGTTTTGGAGTGGTACAGGCCTAGGCAGCCCACGAACAATATAGCCTTTGGGCTACTGGCTTGGCCAGTATGTTGCTCAGTGAAATGCCCTGTTCGCTGAATTGAAAGTCTGGAACTGCTGCTAAATCCATCTCTGAATGCCACATTACTCCACAGGTACATGGCGCCGGAGTACGCATCAAGCGGGAAGCTGACTGACAGATCCGACGTGTTTTCGTTCGGAGTGGTGCTCTTGGAGCTCATCACAGGACGGAAGCCTGTGGACGCGTCTCAGCCCCTGGGAGAAGAAAGCTTAGTTGAATGGGTATGTGCATGTGATGTGTGGCTGGATGGGAACCTTTAATTTTATCTTGCGTTGCTACAGGCTTATGCTTATTACAGTTCATCGTCTTGCTGCATGTGTCCAATCTGTGTTGCAGTCTCGGCCTCTCCTCGTGGACGCCTTGGAGACGGACGACTTCAGAGAAATCGCTGATCCTGCCCTCAAGTGCAGGTACTCCAAGACCGAGATGCGAAGGATGGTGGAGGCGGCTGCCGCTTGCATTCGCCACTCTGTAGCCAAGAGACCAAGGATGGTGAAGGTAATTACTCTTGTCGAGCTTAACTAATTGCGTGAATGCTGAACCTTTACAGGGTTTCGGCATTATTGGAGCACTCTTGATTCCTTTTTTTTTGAGAACACAAACAAACAAACAAAGAAGCTTGCTAATTATACTGGAATCAAACACTTGCTGTTTCATGGAATTAGGTGTGGCAGTCGCTGGACGTGGACGGGAGCTCGACGGACCTGACCAACGGCGTAAAGCTCGGGCAGAGCACGGCATACGACTCCAGCCAGTACTCGGCGGACATCGAGCTCTTCCGACGGATGGCGTTCGCCAACGACCTCTCCACTGCTGAGTTCGGCTTCTCCGACGAGGACGAGCACCACGCTGGTTCCAGGAGGCACGACTGAACAGAACAGCAGCACCAGCTAGACCATGAGACCCATCGAATCAACCAAATTCTCCTACGAGCTGCCTCGATCGCCATTGTGGGCAACAACAGCTGGCCAGTTATATACATGGAAGGCAGAGCAGAAGCAGGTGTGAGGCGTGCCGCGCTGCACCCATGCGCTTCGGTTTTGGGAACAGTTTTTGTAAGCATGGTACGTGTTTGTGTTGTTGCTGTGTGCGTTGTACCTTATCGCTTCTAAGAGATAACGCGCTTGGCATATGCTAGGCTTCGTGGTGACACCGTTCATTGATTAAGTACTGATACCGTTGCTGTTAGATTTCGGCCATTGAAGAGATGTATATATGTACAGAGACATATGTCTACCGTTTTGAACGCCTGGAGTATTTGGATTTTTGTTTTGAGCAGCACCTGAAGCGGATCCCTACCCAGGGTTCAGGGCTTCAGGTGGTTGTTTCTTCTTTCAGACCGGTTTTGATGCACCGATGTATCCTATGTTATTGTGATTTGGGGCCGATCATTGCGTATCGTCGCGTTAAAGAGGAAGAAAACAGTTCGTACAATCAACAACCCTCTCGCAAGCTCCCCGCTCCACTGAAAAATTGAAATATGCCATGTACGCGGACTTGGAACTAACATTAATTCCCCAGAGGTTGTCCATTTCCAGATGAGCTCGTCCATGTCGGGGCTTGCGGTGGACTCAAGCGAGATGAGTTTGAGTTTCCGTTGGACCGTGTTAACCACTAAAGGGGGTGAATGAGAGTCTATTTTTTCCCTTTAGGAATTTCAGTTCTTTTTACTCCAATAGCTATATGAAGCTACGAAGATCAAGGTCTAATAATTACAGAAACAAGAAGCTCAACCATCGATCCTCCTCGGCCAGTCTGACATCTCTTGGATAGTCTAACCTCTCCTCAACCTGATAGAAAATCAGCACGATTTTATTTCACAAAATGATCTAATTTTTGATCTACAAAACCAAATCACTTGATATTTCACACACAAGTCAAAAAAAAAAAAAAAAGGTCGGGAACCTATTTCAATCGAAGATCTAGACAACCATAGTCAAGATTCTAAGAATTTCTTATTTGAGTGCAAGAGGGTTCAAAATCGGGTGAAAACCAAGACTTGATTCAAAGACTTTCTCGTGGATTAAAGATGGTTAAGATAACCTTATATTAACTTTCACAAATCCTAACAAGCTAGATCGCGGTACATGACTAAGGCAAATCCCCTAGAGCACAAGAACCCAAGATTTCCAAAAAGAGTAAGAATGGGAGATAAATCATCTTTGCACGAATTTATCGGATTGATATTAGGGAATTGAGGGTTTACATGGAGTACATAAGCTCACTCTTGAGTACCCAATCCCACAAATTTTCTCTTAATACATCTCTTAAAATCTAGCCTCCTCTCTTCTCTCCACTTTCCCCCAAATCTCCAAATTAGAGTTCCTATGCTTAGTTCGTGTGCACATCCTGCACCATCTCTTATATAGTAGAGGCTAGAGCTAGAGAGAAACCCTAACGGATACCCATTAAGCCCACATAGGAACGAGTCTATCACTCATGCATGTTTCTCAAAGTATATGACGATCTGGCACTCTCGAATTCGTCTTTTCGTGATCTTGTCTTTCCATAACCTAAACCGCTTCTCATTTGCACCGTCATGTGCCACGGCTTTTTCAAGGTCACCAACCCGGTATTTTATTGCATATATCAAAATATCTCTTCTTGATTCTTCCGTCCTTGACTTAGTTCAATCTTGTGAAGCAATCTCATGCTTCGCCATGTGTAGGTTCACCAATGACTTTCCTCGTACCGGCAAGTCTCTCACATCTGTCTCCACCAGACTGCCTCAACACTTGCATCGACTCAAGCATTTGATGCAACCCTTTACACCAAACTTTCCTTTCTTGTCCATCTTGCGTTTTGCTTGAGTCCAACCACTTTAGCCGACATCATTAATCATTCTAGATCCTAATTTCACCTAACCAAATCTGTACTACTTAAAAAGAAGGTAGCGGTGATGAGTGATACATTCTTCCCTCCCCTCCTAGCAAGCATTGTACGCCAACACGCCAAGGCGATCGAAGCCGGTCAAGAGAAATCCCATCTGATGTAGTGTAATCTCGGGCCAGGCGGGTTCGCGTGCAGCTTGATTTGACTAGTTGGTGGTGTGTAAGGCCGAAAGGGACGGCGGGCTGTCCCCGAACGGCCGCGCCTTTCGGTGGGGTCGATAAGGATCGGCGAGGGGCGGCGCGGCGGTTGCCTCGACTCGACGAGCGTTAGTGGAGAATCCCATCTTTAAGGAAGGAGGCAACACTGGCTTGCCTGGCTGTATGCACCGCTCTTCTCCCTTTGTTTTCTCACGATCTGCACTTCGATCCTCTTCTCTTTGTTTTAAAAATGTAACTGATTGTCAGTTCGTCTGATCTCACCAACCCCGTGTTGCCATGCCCTAACTTGTTCTCTAACCAACGCTTATGTTAATCAAGCACTGGATGCACAACCAAACAAGAACTAGCCAAATAGACAGGAAACTAGATGGTTGAGTAAAAGGATATGCTTAAAATGAGAAAACCGAGTGAGAATCAAGCAATAGCTCGGTAGCTAAAACTGCTCCTCCTTATGTAGGAGGTGTAAGTTCATAGCTACTTTCAAGGCAAAGGCTTCAACCTTGGTGAGAGATAGACAATACAATAGTAAAACAAATAAGACTAGGGTCTGTCTATCCATCATTTAGATTAATTTGACTGATTTTTCGGGTTAAAATCATTCAGATTTCTTAGTCGTTGGATTGAGATCCAAAGGCCATTCACCCCACACATATTTTTCTATTAAAGCACAACCCTAATTTCCTATCATCTCCCTCCTACCCCGCCGCCACCAAAGTACCAAACGCATGCCACCCTGCTGGCGTCGCCCCTAGCGCTAGCAAGGCCCGCCCGCCACCCATCACCCATCCTACTTTCGCCGCACGCCTCCTCCTCCTCCTCTCCCACTGACACCGCCATTTCCTCCAACTCCCTCGCCCCACCCTTCTTCCTTGTCTCCGGTAGCTATCATCACCAGATCCGCCACGGCCTCCTGCCGCATCCTCATGCTCATCGATTTTGGTTGCTCTCGCTGCCTCTGCAACCTACCTCCCTCCTTCAACCTACGGCCACCGCCGCCTCACCACCACCGACCGTCGGTCTTCTAGCCGCCCCGGCCTCCCTCTAAGTTTGGGGGTTCCGGTGAACCCTAACCCTAACTCAGAGGCAGCGGGAGACGACGGCACCGGAGAGGAGGAGGACGACGAGCTCACCAGAGAAGATGACCTCGCTGACCGGAGCACAAATATCCAAGTTCAGAAGTTCAAATACTTTGCAAAAAAAATTATCATTACAATGATGTACCACAATTCTGAAGAAATAATTAGTTTAGTGTCATGATCAAAACGCTCCTTAGGCCGCAGTTTCCTCGAAGACATGAGAAGGGCATATAGAAGTTTTTGGAATTGAGGGTAACGCTCCTTAGGCCCGTGCAAAACTTCACTTACGTAGTAAACTGGTTGGACGTTTTCACGTTCTACGACCAGTACTGCGCTCACTGCCTGTGGCGTGGCAGCTAGATAAATTAAGAGTGTCTCTTCTGGTTTTGGAGAAACCAAAATAGGAGCACTTGTAAGATACCTATTGACATCCTCAAAGGCAGCGTTTGCCTCTTCTGACCACTCGAAACCCTCGTACTTCCTTAGAAGTTTGAAAAAATGTAGTCCTTTTTCTCCTAGTCGTACTATAAAACGACTTAAAGTCGTCATGCACCCTGTGAGTTTCTGGATTTCTTTCTTCGTGGTCGGAGGACGCATTTGCATGATAGCATTTATCTTTTTGGGATTTGCTCTGATTCCTCGTGCAGAGACTAGGAATCTAAATAATTTTTCTGAAGAGATTCCAAACACACACTTCTCAGGATTGAGTTTCAGGCAGTGTTTTCTAAGGTTATAGAATGTTTCTTGCAAGTCAAAAACATGGTTAAGCCGCTTGATGCTTTTTATGACTAGATCGTTGTAGCGTCCGTTTTTGGACGGCGCATAGTATCTTCTGTTCTGGTTTTCGTTCTTCGCCGTAATTCAAATTACCAAACTAATTTCGAAAACTTCATTTCTTTTCTCTCTGGTGTGTGTTTCAAATGTAATGTCCGTAACATTTGAAATTCAAATTCAGTTGGAGTTTCCCCCTCTTTTGAATCCCCAGGCCATTTTGCGTAGGGCCTCCCTTCTCTTTCAGGCTTAGCCCATTTCTCTTTCTGGGCCAAGCCCATTTCTACTCGGCCCTCTTTTTCCCTTGCCCGGCCCTTGTCGGCCCATCCCTTTCCCCTCTCTCTTTCTTGTGGCCCAGCCCAAGCCTTTCCCGGCCCCCTTCCCTTTTTCCCGGCCCGAGCCGCCCACCTGGGTCATCTTCTCATCTCCTCCCCCGGGTCAAAGGCGCTGCGCGGCTCTCCCTCCCTCCGTGGATGATCTGCATTGCTGCGTCGGGTCTTGCCTTCCTCCGTGGGCAGCCTTGCCGCGCTGAAGCTGCCTCCTCGCCTTGTCTTGTCGCTCGCTGCATGTGCGCCGCGTCAGCGTGGGCCCGAGCCGCGCTCGTCCTCGCGCTTCCCGGTCCCCACTTGCTCTCTTTGTCGGGCCGTGTGCATCGCGCTCACGCTGCCCCACCATCGATGCCGCCCATGTTGTCGCCGGCGCATCATGATGTCTGCTTCGCCTCGTCCCATCGCTCGGGCCGCACGCCCACACCAGTCTTTGCCCACGCTCGCCCTGACCCTGCGTCGTGCGCACGCAGCGTATACCCATCTCGCGCACTCACCGCTTCCGCCGGCGCTCTGTCCCCTCTCTGTGCTCCATCAGGCCTCAACGGCTCCTTGCTTGGCTATAAGAAGGCCCCAGCCACCTCCTCCTTCCCCCTTTCCGTCCAATGCTCCCTTCTTCACCGAGCCGAACCGGAGCCAGAGCTCCCAAATCGGCCACGCCGCCTCACCGCCGCACCTCTGCTCCGGTGAGCCTTCACCTCCGGCGACCGCGTCACCACACGCCTCATGGCCCAAGGATTCCAATCCCCACCTCCCTGATCCCTCCCCTTCACCGAGACATGCCGCCGTCGTGCTCCCTTTCCCTCCGTCCATGGCCGTACCCGCCGGCCTGATTCGGCCATCCCCAGGCCATCCGAGTCATCCCACTGGCTTCCCCTCGCTACCGTGCAGCCCATGCGCTCGCCGCCCTCCTCATGGCGTCGCCGCTCGCTTGGCCAAGACAAGCCGATGGAAGCCGCCCGCCTCCTTGCTCACTACTACCGCCTCCTTGCTCGCTTGCTGCCGCTTCGCCCTCTCGAGACGCCGCCACCTCCCACAGGTCCGCCGCCTTGTGGAGGCCCGCTGCCCGCCCACTGGCCTGCCTCCGCCCCTTCAATCGTCGCCGCCCAATGCCACTGACAAGCCCGCTCTGCTCCCCCTTTCTTTCTCTGTGCAACCGAATGGGATGGGGAGGATGCCAAGGGCCCACCGGTCATGCCTTGACCCTCCCTCCCCTTTGGCGCCATGTGGGCCCTCCTTCTTCCTATTAGGTGGACCCATTTCGCCTGTCTTGGCAGAGACCAGTCCATGACCTTGTGCTATGGACCTTTTACTCTCTCTCTCTTTTAATTCCCGTTCGATCTTCGGAAGCTCCGTTGTCCCTCGTCGTAACTCCAAAAATTATGAAATAAATTTTTAAAAATTTGTTAATTCAAGATCTTGCTAATGGCATAGGTCTTGTTCAATTTGGAGTTCATTTGTTATCTCTTGTATTTATTTGCTCTCTTTGCTTGTTTATGTCTTTTTCCGGTGCGATCGTCCGATTAGGATTCGAAGGTGAGGAGAATCTCCAAATTGATCAAGCACGAGAATATCAAGATCCTCTTACCTATAGCCAAGGTGAGTCAATACTTTGATCATATTGAGCCTACATTTTATGCAAATTATATTTATTTAAACTATCAAAATTGCATGCTTTAATTCTTTAATCAAATGTATGTTAAAGCTTAAGGTAGTTAAACACCCACTTGTTGATTAAATTACTTATTATGCCATCCTTGATAATTTGAATCCATTAATCCTTGTCACCTGTCGGTGTTTTAGGACCGAACTTACGTAAAGATTGTTTGATTCAGGGGTTCCTCTAGGCTCAAAATCACACAGAGATGGAGACACGGAATTTTATCTGAGTTGGTCTTCTCTCCGAGAGAATAACAACCCTACTCCTGTGTGTATGTATTGAGTATCTTTGGATTACAAGATCAAGCGAAAACTAGAGTATTGTGCTTACGAGAATTAGGGCTCCTCCTCATTGCTCGATGATCCTTGCCTTTTATCTTGTCCCCCGTATGCGCGTTGGACCTCTAATAAAAGGTCACTTAATCATCGGATCGTGGCGCGATTCTTGGAGGTTCTTTGCAGGAGTTAAAATGTTCCCCGTCGCCGAGCAATTATCATCATAAAGGGAGTTAAAATCGTGCCATTATCTTAGGAAATAATGGCGTAGTTTATTGCCGTATTTTGAATCGGTCGCGAGAAGATTCCTTTATCGACTAGGCCTACATGTTGTGAGCTTTGTCGACTAGGGCCTGGTCGTAGAAGGTCTTACGACCAGGGGATGGTCGTAGGAAAGCTTACGACTGCATACTGATCGTAGTAGAGCTTACGATCATAGGATAGTCGTATAAGGACTTACGACTATGGGGTAGTCGTAGGAAGACCCACGACTACATGGTGGTCGTAGAAGAACTAACGGCCTCCAGCTTCTCCCTTATTAATATTTATGGGGTATACTCAAGAGTTATGTGACGTCATTATTACCTCATAGTATGAATTATGGATAAATGATTAAATGAGGATTGTTATATCCTCGTCATCTAGCCCCCCAGCTTAAGCGAAAAATAGCTTGCTTGAGAAAGGAGCAGTAGATGATCTTACGACCAGTAGATGGTCGTGGAAAAGGTGGTCGAAGGAAAAACTCTTCGATTAATGTTTTATTTGACTAGAAATTTACTTAGTCAAGAAAGTTGTAGGATAACCTTGCGGCTCACAAGGTGATCGTAGAAGATCTAACGGTCCCCGAGTGGTCGCAGTACTGTGGTTGGAAGTAGAAACTTTCTAACCGTTGTTACTTTTGACCAGAAAAGACTTGGTCAAGAAGGTAATTTCGCTTGAGGTGTAAAATAGACCTGACTTCCTCGAGCAGACAAATTTTAAGAATCCCAATCGACTCCTTGCCGTTGTTTCTTTGGGCGGTTCGGCGTTAGCAGCCGTTGGGTAGCCACGTCTTTTCATCTTGAGCGTCTTGGTTATAAAGTTTCACCGGGTGAGGTAAGGTCTTTTACCTTCCCCCAATTTGTTCTTGCTGTTCAAAACTTTCGAGTTCTAAGCCGCAGACCAAATCGAGCTTCCTTCTCCAACCCTTCCACATCCAATCTCTTAGCTTTCGGGAGAAATGGCCGGAGCTGCTTCCCAGTGGGCAGAATCGGAGATGGACGCGGCCAAGATTCATGCTTTGGTCGACTCCGAGAAGATCCCGAAGGCTGAATTCGTGAGATGGGTCGAAGCCGCCAGGCAGCATTGGCCATCGGAGGAGATGGGGGCAAATCCCCGTCTTCCAAGCATTCTGTGAGTGCGGCCTTCGATTACCTACTCATCATTTCCTTACATTGGTACTCGAGTACTTCCAAGTAGAGTTGGTGAACCTCGTTCCCAATTCAATTACAATGTTGGGGGTATTCGTGTACCTTTGCGAGGCTTACCTGAGGATCCCGGCTGACCTGGAGTTGTTCCGGTATTACTACGGAATGACTCGGTTAGGCGGAATTGTTGGTGACTGTAGTCTGAAGCTCCACGACAGGAAGTCGAAGAAGTATATTCAGTTGTTTACCCGGTCGTCGTGGCTGGGGTGGAAGAAGACACTACTACAAAAAGACCAATACTGGACGCCTCATCACAGACGGTTGACCAAAACCGTCCGTATTACATTCAATCACAGACGGTTTTGGTTTAGAGACCGAAATGCAGGCATCGGGCTGCGCTTAAAAACCGTCGTGAAGAGGCAATATCACGAGCGGTTCATGTTGAAAACCGTCGTGAAGTATCACGCAGCGGTTCAACAAGCTAAACCGCTCGTGATATTATTTATATCACGAGCGGTTTTAAAACTAACCGTCGTGAAGTAGCATAGACGATTCGAACAAGAACCGTCTGTGATATTATTAGTATCACGAGCGGTTCTTAACAATAACCGTCTGTGATAATATCGCCCGGCGTGAGTTTCTTCATCGCCGATCGTCGTTTAAATCGCCAATCCGCCCGGCTCCCGATCGTCTCTTCATCGCATCGATCCGCTTCGGCTCCCGTCGTCTCTTCGCCTCACGCTCGAATTTATTCCTTGCTTTATAAAAGGATCATCCGCCATCCAAGATGATCATCCCCACATACTTATAAAAAAGAAATGGTGCCTCTTCCTTGTCGCCAAGATCGATGGCCTTCTGCCGCCGACTTGTCTGAGCACCTCTCTCGGCACGTTGAGCCGTCTTTGCGGAAGAACTTTATTTGATCAACGATGTCTTCACTCCTCTGCCGCAGAATTTGCGGAGCAGTGACGGCCACCTTCCGCCGTCTTGACATCCTCCTCCGCCGTGTCTTCGGGTGATCTCCCACTTTCGGCGAGTTTACGCGTCATCGACATAGTCCTCCAAAGCGGCGTTGCACGTCTCGGGAGGCTTGCCGTCACTTGACTGTGAAATCGAGGCAAAGAAGAATCAAAGTCGACGGCCGAGACCCTCAAGCAAGGGAAGAGAGCCTATGGGCTCAATTCTTCTTGGTTCAACGATCGAGGGTCTTGGGAGACACTCGAGCAATGGCGTCAGCGGGTGGAGCATTTGAGCTTCGTTCACGATGATCAGAACCATCCGATCCGACACCGCCGCTTATGAAGTATTGCAGATGGAGATAGCACCTACCTTCGCCACTAGAAAAACCTTGTTTAATTATAGGTTTACGCTTTTTAATATAAACATGTAATTTCTTCATGTCATGTAATTGTATATATATACTTGAGAAAAACCATTTCACGAGCGGTTCCATTATGGAACCGTCTCGTGATATTATCACCGTCGCTCTATTATAATATCACGGTTCCATAATAGAACCGTCTCGATAAATCTCTTTATAAGTAGGAGCTAGCCCGGCTTGCCGCTAGGGTTTGCGCTCTAACTCGTCACTCCCGTGACCTTACTCTCGTCTGTTCCCCTCGTCATTCTTGCCGACGCGCCATTCTTCCGTCGCCGGCGGTTGTAGGATCTGGTGACCTTTGCAAAAGACACTCGATGCGATAAGAGTGTCTTTTGCGGCGTCACCAAGCATACACAACTTCTGATGACGCCCAAACTCGTCACTCCTCTCTGCTAGGGTTTGCGCCCGCCCTAACTCCGCCCTTCCCACCTCGACGCCGCTCGACCTCGTCGTCGACGCCGCCCGACCCCGTTGCGCCCTGCTAGGGCCCTGGCCGGGCTTTGCTTTCCCCATCCTCCCTCTATTCTCCTCTAGATCTGTTAGCTTAATGTCTTTTGTTGAGTTTGATTTTTATGCATGAACCTTAAGTTGTGTCTTGATGTTTGTGTGATTTATGCAAGGTAAAGGAAATGGATGAGGGTTGTCTTTGGTGGTGGGGTCGCCACCAAGTGGTTCTTATTTGTACTAAGGTCCCTCTCTGTCTCTACCCCCTTGCTCTGTGATGAAAATGGCTAGCTAGTGCTCTGCGATGGATGCCGAGGGCTACTACTTGTGTGGTGGGTTTGGACACACTTGGTCTTGTTCTCTTGTCGATGAACCGCTCAATGATGTTAATAGTCTTATCTGAAATTGAATTGATAATTAGTTCATATTAATAGTCCTCTTGCTCTGTGATGTAATGATGTAAATAGTCTTATGCTGAAATTGAATTGATAATTAGTTCATATTAATAGTCCTCTTCTTTGTGTGATGTAATGATGTCGTAGTCTTATGCTGAAATTGAATTGATAATTAGTTCATATTAATAGTCCCTTGCTCTGTGATGTAATGATGTAAATAGTCCTATGCTGAAATTGAATTGATAATTAGTTCATATTGATAGTCCTCTTGTCGTGTGATGTAATGATGTCAATAGTCTTATCTGAAATTGAATTGATAATTAGTTCATATTAATAGTCCCTTGCTCTGTGATGTAATGGTGTCAATAGTCTTATGCTGAAATTGAAGTGATAATTAGTTCATATTAATAGTCCCCTTGTTCATGCGGTCAAGTTCTCCTACCTCTTGCGTGCAGTCGTCCTACCATTCTATTCATAATCTCTTCTCTATAAAGTCTCCAGCGGTGGTTGCTTGTGCCATTAAAAGGCATCATATATATATTATATATATATTATTAAATGATCTCGATCACATCGTAGTCGCATGACATGAGAAGAATGAGGCGGTATCACGGGCAATCTCATTGAGCCCTTGTAAGTTTAAAAAGTATGGATGCAAAGAAGCGGTCGGACATCCAATTACAGATTGGGCGTCGCTATGTTCGAAAAGTCACGTTGATGCGCCTTCTCCGTGGGAAGTGGCATCATGTATTAGCAACCAACAATTCTTGAGCATGTAATTGTCTTTAAAGCCAACAAGAACACCAAGCAACAAGTTGAGAATTCTTTTGAAATATGAGAATGGTTGCTTAGTGTTCTTGTTGGGTTTAAAGACGATTACATACTCAAGAATGGATAGTTGCTAATACATGATGCCACTTCCCACGGAGTACCACAAGATCAACGACACTTCTTCAACATAGCGACGCCCAATGTAATTGGATGTCCTAACGCCTCCTTGCATCCATACTTTTTATACTTGCAAGGGCTCAATGAGGTTGCCCGTGGCTACCGCCTCATCCTTCTCATGTCATGTGGACGATCCCCAAAGTGGTCGAGAGATCACTTAACAATATATATGTAATATATATATGATGCCGATTTAATGGTACAAGCCACCACCGCTGGGCCTTTATAGAGAAGTCATCATGCGGTTGCCCACCACAAACCGCTCAGGATAAGTTATCGCGCACGTTTTAATGAAACCGCTCTCGTGATATGTGCTATCATGCACGGTTTGTGGTGAAACCGTCGTGATATGTGCTATCACGAGCGGTTTGTGGATGAAACCGCTCGTGATATGTGCTTATCACTGAGCGGTTTGTGGATGAAAAACCGCTCGTGATATTATTATCGCACGGTTTGAACCACAAACCGCTGCGAAAGTATACATCATGAGCGGTTCAAAACCGCTCGTGATGACCTCATGTCATCATCGACCCATAAACTCGGGCGGCTCACGAAACCGTCTGTGATGACGTTTTTGAACCGTCTGTGAAAGCCTTTTCTTTAGTAGTGAGAGGTGGTTCTATTGGGAGATCACCAATGAGGACAGCCTCTCCTTCATTGGAAAGCCGACAGAGAAAGTTCCTTCATGGGATGCGATTTCTAAGGACCTTCGCCGGATTGCCCCCTTCATCCAAGCCATCGCAGACTTGAAGGAAGAGGGGCTTACTGGATGGTACGTGGTGAAGGATTTCATCACGCGCCGCATCAGCCCTCTGAAGAAGAGGGCTCACCAGATGTGGAGGTACTCGGGTTTATCGGATCCGATGAGGGATTATGCGGAGGGTAAGTAAACCTTAAGTTTTAGCCTTCTTTCTGTTGATTTCAGAATTGGCTTTATTTAAGGTTCTCTTGTTTCTGCATACCTCTCGCAAGAGGAGATTAACGCCCGAGTCAAGTTTATCTGAGAGAAGCCCCAGCCATCTAACGTGGCTCCTCCTCCAATTTTGGCGGTCTTGTCCCTAGAAGACAAGGTGGAGCGCCTAAAGGTAATCGAGAATTGATTTCATCTTTAGGACTTTGTGGTCATAGAAAAACTTATGACGGGGTACTGATCGTACAAAAACTTACGATCAGGTTCTGGTCGTAGAAGAACTTACAACCAGGGAATTGTCGTAAAAAAGCTTACGACATGGTAATAGTCATAGAAGAACTTACGACCACTTTATAATATCTTTCTCTATGACTTCTGCAGAGAGTAGGCATGGAGAACCATCGGGATGACGAGGAAGTCGAACTGATGGTTATTGGTGCGGGTGTGGTTGAGCAGCCTGTTCCTCCCTCTACCAAGAAGCGTCGGTTCGTTTAAGCCGTCAACAAGGGAGGCCCAAGCTCGAGCTCTTTTGACCCGGTTAAACCTTTCGCGAAGTTCTTTGCGGACATGGTCTGCAAACATAGGTTTGCGGCAGAGGCGCCGAATCTCTCAAGCATAAAACCCCCATAAAACCAAGGTATCCTTCTATTTAGACTTTCGCAATTTCCCCTACTTGTGGCTTTGTTAGTGACTTAGAGAAGGAGAATTGAAGAAGTTTCATGTCTTTTGAGAAGGAGGTTTGCGCGCCAAAGAAGCACGTGGTCGAGGGCAAGCTACTCTGGCCGAGGTGGTCGAGACCGGTCTCGACCACCCAGAGGGCCAAGAGACTCAAAGAGAGATGGCGCTTGATCAAGGCCCATGATCAAACGTGGTCGTGGATGTTCCTCAACTTAATTCTCAACCAGACGTGGTTGAGAAAAAGTCAAAGAAACCTTCTTTACGAAGGGTTGTTTCCAAACTCAAGGTTTCTTCTGGCACTCGGAGGTACGTAAAAGAGACAAAAGTACAAGGACAGTATTTTACCTTTTGCTTTTTTACCACCTGATCGTGCTTTTCTTTTTATGGTCTTAGTGCGGCTCCTCTCGTCATCAAGGACGTCCCTTTCAATGAACCCACTGTAGTTTCTTCGGCAGGTGAAGGAACAACAGTGGCGGTGGTCGAAGGGTCAACCACTGTCCGAATAGCGGAGGGTGCCGTTGCAGCTGACGTGGCTACGACCAGTGGAGCAGTCGTAGGTTTAGAAGCGGCTACGACCACAGGAATGGTCGAAGAGTCGGCCACGGCTATAGCCACAGGAGTGGTCGTAGAGACCGACGCGAGGGTGGCGTCTGACACCGTGGAGGTATCAGAGCGTTGTGCTAGAAAGGAGGTTGTCGCAGACGTTCTTCTAGGCCCTCAAGAAGGGGCTGGCGTTACCGAATCTGAGGAGAATGAATATGCCAATTTTACCTTCGAATTCTTCGGGCCATCTTCCCTTGCGGAATCTTCAGCTCTTAGACCTTGTGCTCGTGTCCATCCTAAAAACATTCCTGGCGGAAGGGATGTCTTCGATGACGCGCGTCTCGAAGAGGTGTGGTGGGACCGAGTTCGAGAGGTTGATGAATTGAGGGATCCCATAAGGGTCGTGTCTTTGTTTGCACGAAGGGCGATGAATGTAAGTACTTGTTATTTAGTATTTGCACTCATACCTTTTCTTGTTTCTAACTGTCTTGCTTTACGCAGAGAGCGTTGGAGCAAATTGTTACTGTTGTTGAATACAACATGCAACTTGTCCAATTGCGATAGGAGAAAGCTGAACTCTGCGAACAAGCAGAGAAATTGTGAGTAACCGCTTTTCGTAGCCTTTTATGCTTTGACTACTTACGCAGTACTTGTAGGGTTTGTCGTAGAAGATCTTACAACTAAGTACTGATCGTAGAAGAACTCACGACCATGGTATTTGTCGTAGAAGAACTTACGACTAGGAACTGATCGTAGAAGAAACTTACGACCAGGTTCTATGCTTACAACTAACTTTTTCCTTTGCAGGATTAAGAGTAATGAGAAGTCCCTAGCTGATTCTCTTGACTACGAAAAAGTCAAGACGAAAAATCTAAGGGAGGAGAAAGAAGACCTTCGAAAAAAGCTTCAGGAGGCAGACTCTGCAAACCGAAAGTTTCAGGGATAACTAAGCGATGAAGTCTTGAACTTAAGACCGCTGACCGCTTCTTCTTTTTTCGAATCTTATTTCCTTCGAGATAAAGACCAAGAGATTGAGAAGTGGGGCGGCGTTACCTTAAGGACATCAGCCCATCTTTGAAGAAGTTAAGAAGTTAGATTCTCAACTTGTTGGTAAGCAAAGCTTTACCTGTAATAGGTTGTGTTTTCTTCTCGAGATTGTTTTATTTGACTGGCCTTATTCTTTTCAGAGCAAGTAGTACAAGTAAAACGACTTCGCGAGGCTTCGACTCACAATCAGGACGAAATGAAGGCTTTGAAGATCAATCTTCAAGACAATGTTTCTCTTCTGAACAAAGTAGTCGGTGGGCTTCATGCTGAGGAGATTACTCCTCGTGACAACACCTTGCCTGCCCACTCGAGTGCTATTGGTGAACAAGTCGGGACTTTGCAAGAGCTGGTGACTACTCTGAGGACTAACAAATTAGACTCGATAAAGGATGCGACTCAGGAGGGAATAAGATTTGCCTTAGCAAAACTTAAATCTCATGATCCCAATCTGAGTCTACAGCATGTCATAGACGACTTTACTCGTCCCAAGCGTAAGAGAAGCGCTTGATAGCGTCAATGAATCCGATCGCCCGAGTTAGTCACGCGGGTATGGAAATAAAACCCCGTCGTCGAGTAGTGCATCATCGAGTCTGTAAAGATAAGCTTTTTGTTGATGTTGATATATAATCCTTCCTTTTTCCTAAAAAATCATCTTGTCGAGTAGTTAGCAACTCTTAAGATAATGGATAGGAAAAAAGAGCAAGACTAAGAATTGAAGTCAAGTTAATAACTTTATCCTAGCCCCCGACTATTTGCTTGGTTTATTTAGATAAACCGAGTAAATAGTACTAAATGGGTTTTCTGAAAAAGAGAGCGGTTTAGCTAACTTGTAGTTTTTCGATCACGATTATCTCGCACTGGTCGAAAGAGTAGGAACATGTCGACACTAGGAAGTTCCTTCTAGTGGGCAGGACCACATGCAGAGAGGAAAGGTTTCGACTAGGTGATGTTACCATCTCTGATTAGATTAATCAAATCAAGAACAGTCAACTTGAGTTAGATAAACTTCTGGAGTTCCTTTATAAAATTTATCCAACTTATTTCAATGCACTCAATATGTTCACTATGGTAGCAAGAGTTAGAAAGCGAGACGCTAGGAAGTTCCTTCTAGTGGACAAGACCACGTCGCAGAGAGGAAAGTCTTCGACTAGGTGTTGCAACTTCCTCCCAGGCAGGTTAAAACAAACCGAGTTTATCGAGAGTAGTTGAGCAAATTTGAAAGTGTACCTTCTTTGCCGCATCGACGGACATGACATCTTAGATCTTGTCAGATATCGCGGTGGCAACACCTAGGTCTTCATAGATTCGGACCACATGAACTCGGTTCTTCTTGAGTCCTGACGGTAGCATGTGCAAGAAGGGGGCCAAATCTGGAATTCTGACGCTAAGGGGGCTAGTTTAGGAATTAATTTGCGCTACAGGGCCAAAACAGTCCAAAATTCCCCATCTCACAATCTTTCTCTCTATCTCTTAGAAGCACACAGGCGCCGAGAGCCCGAGTGGGGGCACCGAGCGGGTGAGCGCGGTGGCAGCGGGTGCTGGTCGGCGGGGAGAACCAGAGAAGGGGAGGACCGAGTACCGGAGGGGCGCTACGCTACGGCGGCTTGCTCGCCTGCTCCGAGCGACCGAGCCTCCGATCGACCTCTGCTCTGAGGTGAGCAAAGGCACTCCATCTGTGGTTTGGGTTGTCGGAGAGAGCTCCAAGGAGGTGAACATTTCCCAAAGCTACCTTGTCAAGGCAGTGATGATTGATGAAGATATTGAATGTGAAAGCAAGGCTTCTGTTGGATCTGCCTCTGCCAAAGGTACAAAATGTTTGGCATGCGCACACGCAAATTCATATGCTGCTGGGTTCTTGCAAGTGTTTGTGTGTTAAGACACTTAGCATTCAGCCAAAATTTCAATTTTGATCATTCTATGATCTTAGAATGTTCACAAGGACTTCATTATGTTCGAATTTTGTGTGTCAAGACACTTAGCATTCAGCCAAAATTTCAATTTTGAAACTCTGCATATATTTTTTTCCCCAGTGGAGAGGTTCAATGTTCTGAACTTCTAGTAGACTTATCTGCAGTTTCTTTTGTAGTATACACCCCAAAAGAACAACTTGATTTATGATGTTTGTGTTTGATTAAACGAGGAAGTTGAGCATATTCGAAGAAGCAGCCACTCATTTGATAGTTTGGTACTCCCTGAGAGGAAAATTTGCTTGGCCAGTCCAAACAAGCTCTCTGAAGAACTGAGTAGACTAATGGTGACCATCTTCCATAAGTTGAATAAAACAACAGATGCAATAGAATTAGAGTCTCCGAGCGCACCGGCCAGTGGGGCGACCGGGCGAGGTGCACCGCGCGCTACTCTCACCCGACCGTCTCTGAGGTGAGGACGGAGGCATCTTGATCTCATGATCTGGGCGACCGAGCCAGGCAATCAGTGACCCCCGAGGCAGTCCTATCCAGGATTCTAGGTATGCTCGGTAACTCAGATGGTTTAGCCCATTGTTTGTTGTTTCCTTGGCCTTGGGGTCTCAGCACCTAATTTTACAAATTGTTGGCACAAAACAGTATAGGATCAGTTTTCAGGACAATAGGACGTTATCTTAAAACTTTGATAATTTCTGCAGATTGCAGCCTTGCAGGCGAGGCTCCGACCCTTACTGGCCGACTCCTCGTCGTCCCCGTCTCCCTAAGCCAGAGCCAGGCAGCTAGGCTGCCACAACCAGCCAGTCAGGTAATCCCAAATCGGCAAATCCCTAATTCCCAAATGGACAAACCGTTTTGATAAATGAATTAAAATGAATTATGGTCCTGAATCTTCAATCTTCTATGTATATAAATTATTTTGTAATTTCTTTGAATTATTTGAGAATTGAGATGTTATCTCTAGCACAAATAATTAGTACTTCTATTATTATTATTAAGAATTTTTATATTCTATATTGATCAATATTTTTATAACTTCCAACATCTATTCTAGATCCGTTACTGCTAGACGTATGCCGTATGGTGTAACCCGCTCACGGTGGGGCTCCCACGTTGGTCTCGGTCGGGAAACCTCTCGTGAACCACCCTACACGTGAATAGGGGCTCCATTACCTCCGAAGGCGTGTGTCAGAGATCGCTGGGCCTGCCATGAATGGTGCCATGCATGATGCATCTACTGCACCTCCACAGCACAATGGGGCCGCCATTCCAATGGCAGCTTGCCACACCAACATCCAACTCTTGATGGTCTCTTCTGCATTTATCGGTATGAATGGTCATTCTGCTACTTGTTTACGAAAACAAGTCGTTTTGAATATCAATATGATTATTAAAATATAACTTTGATCACTAATTATTAATATAATATATTCATAAAACCCAACAAAATTATAATATTGTTGGTGTATTTTTTGAGATGAGTTCACACATATGATTTTCATGTATCTAATCTAAATATTTAAAAAGATATCGATAGTCAAAATTTTAAAAGTTTGACAGTACGTGTTCCAAAACGACTTATTTTCGTGAATTGGCTGGAGTATTTTCTCAACCTTAAATACTACGTAAACATCAATTCCAACCCAAACAACCATGTTTCCTGCCAGTATTTCAGAGAAACCGACAGGGTCCGAGATTTCGTGGTAACAGAACGGTTATATACTTATATTAACATCAATATATATATATATATATATATATATATATATATATATATATATATATATATATATATGGACGTCCGCTTTAGTTATGTACTCACACTTTCAATATACCTTTTAAATAAAAATATTATATTTCTTTATCACTTTCAAAGATACTTAAATACCAATTATAATATACTCCAATGTGACTTGATTGAAAAAAATCATTAGAGCCTTTTTTTTTTTGTTATATACCTTTTTTCATATATAAAAGAAGTATATACACAAGTTTTGCTATAAAAAGTGAGTTTTAATGAAAAATTTTATGCAACTCACTTTGGGATATCTTATAATCATTATCAGTAGTATGTTCAAATAGATAAAGATGTATTATCATACGATTTAACGATATTAAGTACTTTAAAGAGATATATATATATATATATATATATATATATATATATATATATATATATATATATATATATATATATATATATATATCAACCTGTATTTCAAAGAAACTGATAGGGTCCAAGATTTCCGCTGTAAGTGATCGGTTATATTAACATCAATTCTAGCAACGAGCTGCTATATATAAATTTCCCTTCAGTTTTTAGAAACCGGTAGGCCCCCGAGATTCCCGTGGTAACCGACCGACGGGAAATGGAACCCTGCTCAAAGCTGACACCCTTTGTCACAGGGGCAACGCAGCTTACTAAATTTATCAACGCATAGACGTGTGATGTCGAGGCACGAGGAGTTTCCATGTGTCCTGTGATAAATCTTAAGAGCTTCCGAGCCTCGTGCTCGATCACTGTCACTGCCATCGCCACCACAGGATAGAGAACTAGAGGTTCTAAAAAAGGACAAAAGAATCGGAGGAAATCGGTTGGTTGACTCTTCTTCGTCCTCTCAACTTACCGCGCAAGGCTAGACCGTCAGACCGGAACGGCCAAGCGATCCTAGCCGTGCAGCGCAACTACCCCCGTGCGCCGGCGGCTCCACGAATGGAGTCAAGCAGCACGTCCGATTCCAAGTTCAAACTCAGTACGTACCGGTTGTAGTAACCCACGGTTCACTGACCGTCCGGGCCGACCAATGGCGGGACCAGATTTACCGTTCGAAACCTTACGTGTATATCGTACTATTTTTTAGATAAGTAGATAGTACACATATATATATTACTAGATCATACACTGTTACACATATATCGTACATAACCATACCATGATTAATATGGCATCATATAGATAGACCGTACAATCATTTGTTTTACTAAACGGGTCGGACATGCCTAAATACTTAGCACAGAGTTCAACATAGAAAACAGAGGTAGATACGAAAACAAATAACAAAATGTGGATCCATCATTACTGCTCACATGCAGGCGATTGTGGTCTCGGTCCATCTACTCTAAACATGGCGAAGTAGGCATAGGAGTCTTGATCAGAAGGCTCTGAGTTTATTTATAATGAGCAAGTGTGAGTACACAACTGTACTTCACGAGCCAACACACAACATGCAGTTATAATAGATACAAGGCTAAACAACACTACTACAAAAAGGCTAATATCGACGCTTCATCACAGACGGTTGACCAAAACCGCTTCAGATATTATTCAATCACGAGCGGTTTTGGTTTAGAGACCGCGTAGGCATCGGGTCGCGCTTAAAAACCGCTCGTGAAGAGGCAATATCACGAGCGGTTCATTTTGAAAACCGTCGTGAAGTATCACGATTTCGCTCAACACGCAACCGCTCGTGATATTATCGAGATCACGAGCGGTTTTTTAAACACAACCGTCGTGAAGTATCAAAAGCGGTTTCAACAAGAACCGCTCGTGATATTATTAGTATCACGCGGTTCTTAACAATAACCGTCGTGATAATATCGCCATACTCCACGGCCGCCGCCATCCGCCGGCTCCTCGATACGCTGCTCGTTTGCCGCCAATCCGCTTCGGCTCCTCGACGCGTCTCTTCGCCTCACGCCCGAATTTATTCCTTGTTTGATAAAAGGATCATCCGCCATCCAAGATGATCATCCCCACATACTTATAAAATTAAAAACGAAATGGTCGCCTCTTCCTCGTCCGCCAAGACCGATGGCCTTCTGGCCTCCTCAGACGAGCACCTCTCTCGGTGTAGGTTGAACTGTCTTTGCGGAAGAACACTGCTTGATCAACAGTGTCTTCACTCCTCTGCCGCGGAGAATTTGCCGGAGCGGTGACGCCACCTTCCGCCGCCTTGACATCCTCCTCCGCCGTGTCTTCCGGTGATCTCCCACTTCGGTAGCGTTCTGGCGTCATCGACGTAGTCCTCCAAAACGACGTTGCACGCCTCGTGAGGCTTGCCGTCACTTGGCTGTGGAAATCGGAGGCGGAGCGCATCGACACGACAGCCGATACCCTCAAGCAAGGAAGAGAGCCTATGGGCTCAATTCTTCTTGGTTCAACGATCCGAGGGTCTTCGGAGACACTTGAACAAAGCGTCGTGAGTGGACGATTTCAGCTTCATTCGCCGATGATCGTGAACCGCCCAATGCCGACGCCGCTGTTTATGAAGTATTGAAGACGGAGATAGCGACCTACCTCCGCCACTAGAAAAACTTTGTTTTATTTATAGGTTTTACTTTTTAAATCTTTTTGTGTAGTTTTCGCCCTATTTGCTTCGCCATATATATGAAAATTCCAAAATGAAAAAAAATTTTGGAGGTGCGGTTACTATATTTAATTATATGTTGAATTATTGCGCTCTCTCTCTCTCTCTCTCTCTATATATATATATATATCGAGACGGTTTTGTGGAAAAACAAAATCTAGTTTGGAGGCGGTTACAATTAATATTAATTATATCGTAACGAAAGCGTTAGCGGGCGGTGGACGATTTCAGAGCTTCGTCACGATCAGAACCGTCCGAATCTTGACACCGCCGCCTATGAAGTATTGCGAGATGGAGATAGCAACCTACCTTCACCACTAGAAAAACCTTGTTTAATTATAGGTTTCGCTTTTTAATATAAACATGTAATTTCTTCACATGTCATGTAAGTGTATATACTTGAAAAAAAATATTTTACCGACGGTTCCATAATGGAACCGCTGCGTGATATGAAGATATATCAGACGGCTCCATAATGGAACCGTCGTGATATATATATCACTGAGCGGTTCCATTATGGAACCGCTCGTGATGATATATACGACGGTTCCATAATAGAACCGCTCTCGATAAGTCTTTATAAGTAGGAGCTAGCACGACTTGCCGCTAGGGTTTGCGCCTAACTCGCCACTCCCCCGCCGCCTTACTCTCGTCCGTTCTCTCGCCGCCGCCGACGCCGCTTATTCTTCCTGTCGCCGACGGTTGTAGACTCTGGTGACATTGCAAAAGACACTCAGACGATAAGAGTGTCTTTTGCGGCACACATGTTATTGCACAACCACGTGACGCCCAAACTCTCACTCCTCCGACCCGGCCGCTAGGGTTTGCGCCCACCCTAACTCCGCTCCTCCCCACTCGACGCCGCCGTTGCCGCCGCCGACCCCTTTGCGCCCGCTAGGCTCTCGCCGGGCTTTGCTTTCCCCATCCTCCTCTATTCTCCTCTAGATCTGTTAGCTTAATGTCTTTTGTTGAGTTTGATTTTTATGCATGAGCCTTAAGTTGTGTCCCGATGTTTGTGTGATTTATGCAAGGTAAAGGAAATGGATGAGGGTTGTCTTTGGTGGTGGGTCGCCACCGTGGTTCTGTTGCACTAAGGTCCCTCTCTGTCTCTACCCTCCTTGCTCGTGATGAAAATGGCTAGCTAGTGCTCTGCGATGGATGCCGAGGGCTACTCTTGGTGTGGTGGGTTTGGACACCCTTGGTCTTGTTCTCTTCTGTCGATGAACCGCTCAATGATGTTAATAGTCTTATGTGAAATTGAATTGATAATTAGTTCATATTAATAGTCCCTTGCTCGTGATGTAATGATGTAAATAGTCCTATGTCAAATTGAATTGATAATTAGTTCATATTAATAGTCCCTTGCTCGTGATGTAATGATGTAAATAGTCCTATTTGAAATTGAATTGATAATTAGTTCATATTAATAGTCCTCTTTGCGTGTGATGTAATGATGTCAATAGTCTTATACTGAAATTGAATTGATAATTAGTTCATATTAATAGTCCCTTGCTCGTGATGTAATGGTGTCAATAGTCTTATGCTGAAATTGAATTGATAATTAGTTCATATTAATAGTCCCTTGTTCATGCGGTCAAGTTCTCCTACCTCTTGCGTGCAGTCGCCCTACCATTCCATTCATAATCTCTTCTCTATAAAGTCTCCAGCGGTGGTGCTTGTGCCATTAAAATCGGCATCATATATAACAAGAACACCAAGCAAACAAGTTGAGAATTCTTTTGAAATATGAGAATGGTTGCTTGGTGTTCTTGTTGGGTTTAAAGACGATTACATGCTCAAGAATGGTTAGTTGCTAATATATGATGCCACTTCCCACGGAGTACCACAAGATCAACGATACTTTCTCAACATAGCGACGCCCAATCTGTAATTGGATGTCCGACCGCCTCTTTGCATCCATACTTTTATATTTGCAAGGGCTCAATGAGGTTGCCCGTGGCTACCGCCTCATCCTTCTCATGTCATGTGGACGATCCCCAAAGTGGCCGAGAGATCACGTAACAATATATATGTAATATATATATGATGCCGATTTAATGGTACAAGCACCAACGCTGGGCCTTTATAGAGAAAGTCATCACGCACGTTTCAACCACAAACCGCTCGTGATATGTATTTATCACGCACGGTTTGTGGCTAAAACCGCTCAGGATATGTGATTATCACGCACGGTTTGTGGTCAAACCGCTCGTGATATGTGATTATCACGCACGGTTTGTGGCTAAAACCGCTCGTGATATGTGATTATCACAGCGGTTTGTGGTCAAACCGCTCAGTGATATGATTATCACAGATTTGTTTGTGAATGAAACCGCTCGTGATATATGTTATCGCAGACGGTTTGAACCACAAACCGCTCAGGAAAGTATACATCATGCACGGTTCAAAACCGCTCTGTGATGACCTCATGTCATCATCGACCATAAACTCGGACGGCCACGAAACCGCTCGTGATGACGTTTTTGAACCGTCTGTGAAAGCCTTTTCTGTAGTAGTGCAAGGAAATGTTTGAGATTCTTTTATTTGCAACAAGCCACATTTGAATTATATTAAATAGAATGCCTGGGGCCTAGTATTTTGACTAAACCAATTTTTAATGAAATTGAGTAATGTTGTAAAATACTAGCGAAGACTTTAACCTCCACATATTATAAAGTGGCTCCAACCACATTCAATATTTTTCATCGGGCTACAACCCGCACCTGCCATTAGCTACAACCAGGACAATTCAACCCGCAGGCTACAACACGCACCATCCACTTGCTACAACCAGGACAATTCAACCCGCAGGCTACAACCCGCATCTTCCACTGGCTAAAATCAGTACAAATTAACACTCCGAGCTACAACCCGATTTTTCATCCCTCCCACAAATTATTTTATAAAAGCTGAGACTAGCCAAACAAGTTCTTGCGCATCACCCATTATCATGGGTATGGCTATCCGAACAGTTTTAACTTTACATAGGTTGTACTACTTTACGTGCAAGAGACGATCATCTTATAATGTCAACACGTTATCGTAGACGTGCAACTAAGAAAATCATCACAATGCCTTTACAATACCCCATCCTAGCACAATTCCACCCGCTAAGGTTTCACCCTCCGGGGGCTACAACCCTCGGGAGGCCCTCTCTTGCGTTCTGTGGGCCAGTGGCTCCAACCACCCCCACAATCCACCTGATGGTGAAACTAGCGCTGAGGCGGAGCAAATTAATTAGCCATGTCAATACAATTCTAGACTTGTGGTTGCACTGTTAGTGCTCAAGAGGTCATCACAAGATTCGGTTCTTAATTGACTTGGACGGAACTACTACATTACCAACTCTCGTGCTTAGTTCAACCTACCAGCTATAGTCACTAACAGGTGGTGTCACTAGGGTTTTTATTTTCTATTTTAATTATTTTCCTAAGAAAATTAATGAGTCGCTGACAGATGAGGCCACAATCCATGGGGTTCGGTTGACGACAACAATACTTGGGCCATGGGCCCACATGTCAGTGGCATGGTCTACGAACTAGTCTAAACTATGTGTTTTTAATGGGTAGGGCTGTATGACGTAGACTTAGAACTTAAACTGGATTCTAATTAGATTCTCAAATTACGTTGGGACCACATATCATACTGACATTATCTAATAATTAATTTCTTTGCCAATGACATCATTAAACACTAATGACATAGCAGTGACCTCCCCCAATTCACACTGGAACAGGGGAGGGCGCCATGGGCGCGCTCGGGCTGAGCTCGACGCCGGCCAGCCAAACCTTGAGGATGACTCGGGAGCCCCAAATGGGTTCCCGCGTCCTCAGCAACTGTAAGGGTGGTGGTGGCGAGGGCAACAATGGACCACAGCGGCGTCACAGCTGTGTGAGGCGTCGGCAGCTCGTCGGTGGCGCGTTGGTGGCTAATTTGGAAAGGCGGTGCGTGCATGAGCATCTACTTCACGAGGGAGTTCTAACGGTGCCACCAGTTTGGTGCGGGCAGCTCCGAGCATGGCTATCCACGGCACCAGAGACGAAGGTGCTACGACGTGATGGCTAAGCGCTACTCTACGTCTCAAATCAACGAGCCTACTAGCTTCGTCTAACCCTAGAACACGAGGTGACATGGGCACTTATGAGATTTCGGCCGAGACAATGAGGCCAGGTGATGAAGAAGGGAGGCGACGTTGTTTCAAGGTCCCTGGTGCAGAGGACGGTGCTCCGGGTGCTCCTGTGAGAGAGGAGGGTGAAGATGGTGAGCACTAGACAGGGGAGACTGCGGTGATGCTAAGGGACATGGGCGCCAAGGTCGAAGCTCACCAGGGTAGGCGGCGTGGCTCGATGAGAACGAGTGATGAGGATGGCTTGATCGTCAGAGAGGAAGAAGATGGAGGCATCAGCACTTATTCTGTAGAGGAGGAGAAAGATCGAGGTGAGCATAAGATAGAGGAGGCCAAGGCACACCTAAAAGACAAGGACAGAACGGCGGGGACTCACCCGAGCGACTCGGCGATGACGGCGACGGTCGGAAGCATAGCGTGAGATCCTTGACTCGTCTTCTTGCTTCTAGTGCACGAGGGAGAAGGAAGAGGGGGAAATGGTGTGGGTGGAGAGGCGAACCGAGTGCGTGACTTATGTAGGGTAGGCGGAGAGACGAGTGACTGTTGTGCGCGGCGACAACGTTGCAGTGTGAGGCGTGGGCGCAGAGCAGCAATGCGATGGGGAGAGAGTAGGTTTCACATGTCAGTTGTCGGGGCATGGGTGGCGTCGCGTCGACGATACTGTGGCGAGGACGACAGTAACGCACGACACAGTGCGATGGCATGGGAGCAGGGTGACAGGCTCGACTAGGGATGGAAAATGGTAAAGAATAATTCGTTTTATCCAATATTCGTATCCGAGAAAACAAATGTGGTAAGTAAAATCCGCATTCAAATGAAAAACGAATACTGTCCCGAAAAAATAGATAGTATTCGTATTCGTATCCGTATTTGATGTTATTCGTATCCGGAAAAAAAACCGGATAGTATCCAGAAAAATGAATACTATCCGTTTTTTCCCGGATACGAATACGAATACTATTTGTTTTTCCCCAGATACGAATACAAATACTATCCCTTTCTTCGGATACAAATACAAATACTATCTGTTTTTCTTTGATATGAATACAAATACAAATACTATTTGTTTTTTCCCAGATACGACATCGTCTGCTTTTTTCCTCGTAGCGCTTCGCTTTCGACGGGTCTTGATTCAAGGCTTAATCTGTGGTCATGGGTGTTACTACAACTCGTGTAGGCAGTAGACTATAGACGTGTAATCATGTTACATAAATTTGTTCTACCGAGATTTGTCACAAAAGTTGTAGGATATTCACATTCGACCGAATTGAGTACATGTTCGATTCGAATTTGTATTCGTTACGACATTCGATTCGTATTCGTATTTGAGAATGTTCGAATTCGTTTTTAAAAATATGGAGATAATGTTCGAATTCGTATTCGTATTCGTTTTTTAAAATATGGATTCATATTAGTATTCAAGACTATTTGATTCGTATTCAATCCGTTTCTGTCTCGCGTCGCATTTTTTCCTTTCCTTTTCTCTCTTCTCTTTGAACCTGCTGCAGTTGGGGACCGCAGCACCTCCTTACTATGGCCGTAGGGCGCAGTCGTTGCCTGCGGCGGCCGCAGCAGGAGACACGTGCCGGCCTCTAGGTCAACTGCGCTCGAAGGGAGACTAAATTTGAAATTTTGGGTATATGAAGGCTAAATTTGGAATTTTGATGAACCAGAGCTCAATAGTACCCAAAATTCCAATTTCTAGGGTAATACAACGACGAACCCCGGAGCGCACAGAGTCTACCTACCTAAACTAAACCGCGCGTGACAATAGCGAGCTGCGAACTGCGAGTGCGAGCCCTCCTCTCCTATTTATCCACGTCTCGCTACGCGCAGCCGAGCCACCCCACCGGTGACTTGCAAACCACTGCACCATCGAGAGGCAGGGGAACCCGAGCAGGCCGCAGCAAGGGGGGACGCGCGCTGGCGCAGGCGCATCACACGCAGCAGCGCACGCCGGCGGGATGGGCGTCCTGCGGAGCACGCAGAGCATGCAGGCCGAGGTGGAGGAGATGCGCGCCGCGCTGCTCCACGGGGGCGGGGGCGCGTGGCGCCGCTCGGCCGGCGACGCCGACGTCAAGCGTGCGCCCGGCGGCGAGGGGTGCGCGCCCGGCCCGCGCACCGTCTGCGTCACAGGCGGCATATCGTTCGTCGGCTTCGCCGTCGTTGACCGCCTCCTCCGCCACGGCTACACCGTACGCCTCGCCCTCGAGACCCAAGGTCAGCCTCGCGGCCAGCTTCTCTTTACCGTTTACCCTTTTTTTTTGCCGTGCTTGTGTGGTTTCTGATTCTCCCTTTTGGCTTATTGCCATTTTAGACGATCTCCTTTTTGCCTGAATGCTCATGCTCTGGGTCCTGCAACTGTTGTTGGGGATGACACCGTGCCACCTACCGGTGCACTGGCCGGGGTTTGTCTACTCTGCTGCGTTGCATCACCAGTTCGTCACATAATCAGGCACTGTAGCTAGGTAGTAGTAGCTACTGCACTATTCCGTATCATTTTGGTTTGCCTTCGGAATGGCTACTCACAGGTCAAATCGAACTTAGGAAGGTTTTGCACGACGGTGGCTATGATAGCCATTTCCTATGCACAGTATCGTCATATCTCAGTAGTTTTCACACTGACACATAAAAGCCCTTTTTTTCCACCGGGAGAGTCTACCTAATGATGATTGTTTTTGGTTATGTAAATCCAATCAACTTACCTACTAGTAAATGACCAACAGAAACATGAAAAAGAGGAGGGAAAAAAAAGGGGAATCCAAATGCTAATAGGTAGGATTAAGCTGCATGGAAGATACCGTAGTATAAACTCATGCGACTAAGTAAGACGTACGTAATCATCTATCTGCCGAACATTAAACGTTAACCATATAAAACTTTCCGCTATATTATACTGCATGGAGTAGTACTTATCCTCACAATTAGCCCTTATGTTAGTTTGCACATTATCTGGACGCATTCAGTTTGATAATTTCTCCATCTTTGGGAGACTAAGTCCATCGGGTCATGCGTATGTCGTTCCCTAAAATTTTCCCCTGCTTTTCCGGTTCGCACCTTCCTACTGGTCAATCGGTTGCTTTGAAGGTGGAAACTGACCAAAATTACCAAGTCTCCGTATGACGACTCCAGTTGGTGATGGATTAGTCCACAAATCAAACAGTGGCAGAGTACATAGACTATATTTTCCATGGCGGCAACGTGTTTGTTTTGACAAGACAATGGAGATCTTTAGGTCAGCTACATCATGTTTAGTTTTCGACTGGTGCTCCAATTCTGCCACCCATTTTAACAATGTGCCAGTGCTAATAGTTCAACTTTACTTTGCTTAGTTGAACCAAATTTTGTCCGGAGATTTTTTATCTGTCACATCAGCTAACAAATTGTGGGGCAAGTAGTGTGTAGTTTGTGTGTACCTTCCCTGAACCAAAATCTTTCATTGCTGTTCGCTTAATTCCCTAGCAAGAAAGCAGAAAACCTTTTTGACAAACGAACAATAATGGTACTATAATTCATTTGGAGAACTAGGACAGGGCAAGAGCGTTGGGTTCCTGATGGGTTCACTTCAACCTACCACTTCGCTCAATGGGCCATCTGGAAAACTCAACTGATGATAGCTTAGCTGCAGTCATTTTCTGACAGGCAATGCATTGTCCATTAGCTGTGATGCTAGTGCTAGCATTCTCTGTGCGTTCTTTGTACCAATCGTCGTGGAAAAGAAACGGTGGGTAAGATTAGGATGGGCAAGGAAAATTCCGAGCGTATCGCAATAACATCCAAGCCTCCGTCGACCTCTTTTAGTCTGACGGAAAACACACGCACTACGAACGGTATCTTTTTTTACTGTTTGAATTGACTGCGGAGAATACGAATCGTCCTGTATGACTGTGCTAATGATAGTAAGTTAGTAACTACCTTTGACATTTTTGTTGCTCTGATGAAGCCATTTGGGACCAAGGGAAAGATGCAGCTGTGACTTAGTTTAATCCTCTTGATGTAAACGTGACTTATCAGAAGTGAACGATGGCAAGGACCAATTGACACTGGCATTTATGCGGTGATGCCCGTCTTAAACTGTTATGAATCGAATGGCACAGGAACAACGGTTTCCATCTGCCAACAGTTTTGATTGTCCATTTTGACATGTAGTATTTTTTTAGACGAATTTTGACATGTATTGGCACTGTGCTATTGTCAGAGGACCTGGACAAGCTGAGGGAGATGGAGATGTTCGGCGAGGATGGCAGGGACGGGGTGTGGACGGTGATGGCGAACGTGATGGAGCCCGAGAGCCTGCACCGGGCATTCGACGGCTGCGCCGGCGTGTTCCACACCTCGGCGTTCGTGGACCCAGGCGGCATGTCCGGCTACACGGTGAGCACACCAAACTCCTCAACTACTACTACCACCTCTAGAGTTCTCCCCTAAACTTGTCATGTTAGAAAAGCTTCATAGTAGAAATCACAGAAAGGCAGGCAAGGGCAAGTACCTCCGCTTTCCTTTGTTTCGTAGGGTTCAAAGCAGGAGAGGAAGAAACATGCGTGAAACACAAGCTTTGCACCTGCACACATGAGAGCTCAAGTCAAGCTGGTAAGGAGAATTGCAGTTGATAGACTGGGAAATTTATGTGAGGCAAGAAATTTCTGTATTAGTACAGATTGCTAATGAAATAGTCCTAGTCTAGTCAAATAGAAATAGACAAGACGAAGCAAGCTGGCCAGAGTGGTGGAAGGTACGCTCCCATCTAACACGAGGCGCAACTAAACATCAAAGATAGTCTTACGAATGGTTGGTGTAGGATCAAACAAAGATTTTGATTGGGGGCCAACTAGACTAGGTACAGCAGGTTTCATCACTAAACAGATTTAATTAAATGTCGAATTGACACAAAACGACCTTTGTGAAATAATTGAGGGCAACAGAGATAGGTCATTTTCGACATTAATGCTGCTATCAACACTAGGGCCAGAGAAATGTTAACGCCGTTAAGCACAAGACTTTGCATCTCCATGGCCATCTGCACAATGAAGCGCGCTACACGTGGGGACACTCGTGCCACAGAAAGATCTTGTGTGATCCTGTACGAGACACGTCAACATGTGTGTATCAACAGGATTCACAGGGAAGAGCCTAGACTGTTCGTCTTCTTATCCTAGATAATATAAGATAGTCTGATACTGATACATGTAGTAGAGGTGGATACCGTGTCAGGATCTTGTCGTATCGATTTTTTTTTTAAATTAGACAGTTTGATTTAATATTATTTTATTTATAGTTTTAAGTATTTTTAGAATTGAGCTAGCGAAATGAGTCAAGCCGACTCAAAGCAAAATTTAATTTCACTAGAAATCAACTCATTTTAATGTGCTTGAACAACGTTTCTAGCCCACGGGAATACGGGTGACAACAGTATCTACCATGGCGAATATGCCCTGTAGCGATTTTACTGTGCTCTTGATTACTGTAGCACTTGATTTAGACCGTTCTTTTTAGATCGGATGATGGAGACAAAAACCTAATATATATCCACTTTGCTCCTCCGTGTTAGCCATGCTAATGCAGAGGATATTAGCACAGGATCCGCATCGCTAGTATGCGCTGACAAGGAAAAAAAAGCAGTGTACCTTTGGAAGTACAGATTCTGTTTAGGAGCCAGTGTCTTGTTAGTTGCAAAAAGGCAAGGATAGGTAGGAGGCTACACTAGAAGGAACATTAGGAACAAAATTTAAGGAGCTTTCTCTGAAAAAGTGCTCATGAGACCTTCGAGCTCTACCTTCCTGACGCCCTACCTTTGACATCTTGCCATTCCATCTGATCCTAAAGGCAACACTAATGACTAGTGAGTGACCTGAAGTCCTCCAATTGCGATGGACAGGTAGGTAACCCCCTAGGCAAGTGCTATCAATTTAGTCTGGTTAATCTGCACCTATCTAATCCATGAACCCGGGCTTGTCCAACACACCGTTGGTCGGTGCACGCCCATCAATTCAGTCACCTAATTCAGTGACATAAATTGTACTTGTCCAAGAAAGGAGGCCAGGTTTACCATCTGACAGGAACAGATATTGGTAGCTTAATTGCTTAATGAATGAATTGTTGAATTCTTTTATACCTTGCGCTAGCTCAATCACTCCACGATTTCCAATTTATCTGTAGTAGGCACTAGACAAGGCGGTTTATTAGTTGATTTTTACTAGTAAACCGTGTGGTAACTGATTTTAAATGTTGGTCACATTTACCTGTAGTAGGCACAAGACAACGTTCTTGGGAGTCAATTTTTGAGTAGTCACAGGAATATTGGAACTGTGTGATGAACTTAACTTTTCACTGTCAATCTTAATCTAACAGAAACATATGGCAAGCTTGGAAGCAAAAGCGGCAGAGCGGGTGATTGAAGCATGCGTGAGGACAGAGTCCGTCAGGAAGTGTGTCTTCACCTCGTCCTTGCTAGCATGTGTTTGGAGGCAAAACTACCCTCACGACAGAAGGTTTCCTACTATCATTGACGAGAACTGCTGGAGCGACGAGAGCTCCTGCCGCGATAATAAGGTGGGTGATCACAAGAAACCTGACCTCATTAGTATTTTTTAACAGCGCGGAATTTCTGTTTTCAATTGTATGCGCTTTTCTTCGCATTCAGATTATAGCGTGATAGTATTATATCGTACGGTTCGGTGATGCGTAGCCAAACTGTTCGTTAAAAATCCACACTACAATCCTCCAGAAAAATCCACGGAAAGTATACTTCACGGCGAATACATGGGTGGGTTCAGCTCTTGTCAATTTCAGATACAGATATGCACTCGCAATCGTTGATACATATTTTGCCACCCACCAATTGTACCCTTTTTTTTGGAAAATTAAGCAATCTAATGATGTAAATTGAAACTTTTCAGATGTGGTTTGCACTCGGCAAGACGGCAGCGGAGAAGGCAGCCTGGAGGGCAGCCCGGGGAAGAGACCTGAAACTGGTCACCATCTGCCCTGCGCTGGTCACCGGACCGGGATTCCGCCGCCGCAACTCTACCGCCTCCATTGCATACCTCAAAGGTTCGCACCAACTAGTATCAGTTAATCAGACATCTTTAGAAAGTTCTAAACAACACGAGCTGTTCACTGTTCAGCACACTGACATGCTTGCTTTTACACGTCTGCAGGCGCACGTGCCATGCTTGCCGAAGGCCTGCTCGCCACGGCGAACGTCGAGACGGTGGCCGAGGCGCACGTCCGGGTGTACGAGGCAATGAGCGACAACACGGCCGGCGGGAGGTACATCTGCTACGACCATGTGATCCAGAGAGCCGAGGAGTTCGCCGAGCTGGAGCGCCAGCTTGGGCTCCCGAGCAGAACGGAGGCCGTGCAGAGCTCCGACGACGACCGGCCGGCGAGGTTCGAGCTCTGCAAACGGAAGCTGGCGAGGCTGATGTCCTCGAGGAGGAGGTGCACGTACGACGACTACTACTCCGTGACGTTTGAGTAAGGTGTGAAGAGACGGCTTTGCAGACCTAGCTATTGATGGATTTGAAGGCAGTTTTACTGGGTTTGCATGACGGGTAATGATCGACGAGCAAGGATTGCCGTAAGGACCAAGGACTGACTGCACAATATGCCCTCAGTGGCCCATGCTGCTTGATGAGGTGAAAACCGGAAGGGAAGCAATAAAGTAGTTGACCGTCCTTGTGGATGGGAAGGGGGCAGAGAGCGTGTGCCATGATGTACAAAGTGCAATCTTGTAGGCTGTTTTCATGCATAAATAAAGTTGGATCGAGGTTTTTTTTTGCTGCAACTGTTTAGTGAGCCAAATTCAACTAAAAAAATTTGTTGCAGATACGAGACTGACAAAAAACTTTGGGCACCCTCACCGGGCATGTTGACCTCTGGGAATACGAAGGAGAGTGTGGGAAGAAGTGAACATGTTGAATTGGTAGGATAGATTGCTTGAATGTTGAACGAGTTACGAAGAGTTGATCCCCCTCCTATTGTTACAAAAGGGCCCTGTTTATAGAGTAGGAGCGGAGCGGAGGAGGAAATAACAAATTTGCCCATAAATCTTGGTATGGACCTAGGAGCATGTATAGCAGTTCACCATCATGTGTCTATAGCCTCCGCCACGTAGGATTTTATATCAATTTTATCTAATATGGATGAAAGAGAGTAAGGAAAGAGAAAGAGGTCGTCTATCATGCGGCAGTCGACTCTATCACGAGAAACAAGAAGCTATAGGTCTTTAGTGCTGATTAGACTCTATCACGACACATTGTACGAGTTGTCGTTAGTACTGTCTATAAGTGACGTGGAGGATTACTATACTATAGACAGTTACTGTCTACACCATTGTACATGTCCTAAGAGTATTGTCAACATCCTAACTTTGCGGGCGTTATTACCCTCTTGACACCGTTTGATCAACCTCCATACCTCGATTTGTTCAAAAGGGAACCGAGGATTCAAGGCTTTGTCGTCCGGCTCCAACCTGTTGAGGAACCGTCGTTGGCAAGTCCAGTCCGAGTGATTACCTCTTAGACAAACTCGGAATCGTAAGAACAATGCAGAACACAAAGACAAAATAGTAGATTGAACACAGAGATATGAGGGGACTTCAGACTTCTCTTTATTGCTCTTCTATGAAACTGTATACAATGTTGGGGTCCCCTCTCCTTTATATAGGCTACTGGATGGATGAGGAGGCCGTTGTGGGCCTAGGGATGCCGGCCTGGGCCGGCTTAACACTCCCCCTGGACACTCATCCGTCATGTTCATGTCTCATCAAAATTCTATAAAAACCCAGTGGAAAAAATTTAGAGAAAGAGTACATGAAACACGTTCTGATGTGCTGCACGAATTGCCTCATTAAAAACCTTAGCCGAGAAACTTTAGGAAAAACTCGTCAAGGGAAAAAGAGTACAATCCACCCAATTTCATTTAATCTCTAGGATTTATTCCTTGGGTACTCGATCTTCGTGATCAAGTTTTAATAAAAAGTTCATGAAGATTCTCTCTCCTAAATTCTGCACTTCTCTAAGTCTCATCATTCCAATTCCACGTATGCACCTTTCAAAACTAGATGCTGGAAGTGACTTAGTGAATAAATCTGCAAGATTTTCACATAACTTAATATGCAGTACTTTAATTTCATCCATCTTTTGCAATTCATGAGTATAGAAGAACTTGGGGTTGATATGCTTTGTGAGTGGACTCTTCACATAACTCATCTGCACTTGTGCAATACAACCTGCATTATCTTCATAAATAATAATGGTGGTTTGCGCGGTATTCAATTCACATGACTGCTTGATGTGGTGAATCATCCGCTGAAGCCAAGAACATTCTCGCGAGGCTTCGTATAGCGCTATGATTTTCGAGTGGTTCGTCGAAGTTGATACAAGACTTTGCTTAAATGATTTCCATGAAATTGTGGTTCCACCACATAGGAATACATAGCATGTTTGTAACTTGGCTGTATGCGGGTCTGACAGGTACCTAACATTTGCATAGCGAGTCATAGTTAGGTTTTGGTTTTTTCTATAGAACAATCCAAGATCCTTGCTTCCTTGGAGGTATCGAAAGATGTCCTTTATTCTCTACCAATGCCTTTTGGTAGGTTTTGCACTATACCTTACTAATAGGTTCACTGCAAATGCAATGTCCGGTCTAGTACAGTTTGTTAAATACATGAGTGCTCTAACTACGCTCAAGTATGGGAATTTTGGTCCCAGGACTTCCTCCCCCTCTTCTTTAGGTCTGTACGAGTCCTTGTCTTGCTACAAAGATCTTGTGACCATTGGCACTTTTGAATGATATGCCTTTTCAAAATCGAACCTTTCTAACACTATCTGAGTGTAGGTTGACAGATGTACTAAAATCCCTTCAGGGGTATGCTCAAACTGCAAGCCTAAGCAATATTTGGTTTCACCAAAATCTTTCATTTCGAACTCCGACTCCATGTAAGAACTTGCTTTCTTAATATCTTCCCGGGCCCCGATGATATTCAGATCATCTACATATACACAAATTATACAAAATCCATCCTAGGATCATTGTATAAATACACAGGGACAATCCTCATTGTTCGTGTAGCCTTTCTTGCAGAGAAAGTCGCTTAAGCAATTATACCACATTCTACCTGATTGCTTCAGTCCATACAATGACTTTCTGAGTTACACACTGTACATATTTCTATTTGCTCTGTCTTGGTTCGGGACAGGGATACCTTCAGGTATCTTCATATAAATGTCTGAATCCAAGTTTCCATAAAGGAATGCAGTTACCACATCCATCAATTTTATTTCTAAATTTAGGTTTACTGTTATTGAGATTAAATATCTAAAGTTGGTTCTGCCCATGACCGGAGAATAGGTTTATTCATAATCAACTCCTGATCGTTGAGTGAAACCTTGTGCAACAAGCCTTGTTTTATGTCTTACAACTTCATTATTTTCATTTCTCTTTCGAACAAATACTCACTTATGCCCTACGCACATGGGGAGGCGTGTGGCTTACAGGTCCAAACACCTCTCTTTTATTCAGAGATAATAATTATGCTTCTATTGCCTTCTTCCAATCTTTCCAATCTAATCTTTTCTTACATTCAGCGAGCGATGCAGGCTCTGGATCAAGATCGATGATTGTGATAATTTTCTTTGCAAAATAAATATCGACATTGGCTGTTGTTCTATTCATAGATTCTTCCATGGTCACATAATTTATAGCTATTTCTTCATGGGGCGATTCTTCTAATGCTTCTACTTGCTCACCGCTGCTTCCAATTGCGGGGGCAAGTCCCTTTAGTTTTTCAGATCCGATGTATGCGCACACATCCATGCTGATGTCTTCTTCCATGGGAATATTCAAATCCGGTATGTGTTGTAGCAGAAAAGACTAGACAGTAGAAAAGGGGACCTCGGTATCTGAGTGACCGGAGAATCCTCGGAGAAGGGACTGGTGCCAGGAGAAGTGTATATGTATTAAATGCCTCAAAAAAGCTTGCCCTTCTTACATGAGGGAGAGAGCTATTTATAACCAGCCGACAGGGTACATAAGATTATTGTTCTACCCCTAGGAAGGTGCTGCCCGCATAGGGACTGCAGGTCTTGTCCTACGCCTAGCTTTCGGTCCATAGTGGGCTTCCTTGGACCTAGCTCACTCAGCTAGCGTGCCTGGTCCATCTGCCCTCTCCCTTCGCTCCGGCAAGGAGGCTTCGGGCCGAGGGAGCCTCGAACGTCCTTAGTGTCCATGAGGTAGCCCTTCAGGGTGCCGATGAACACCCCTTGCAGCCTTCGGGCCCCCTTGGGGCACCCTCCGGGGCTTCGGGCCCCCTTCGGGGCCCCTCTTGTGGCCTTCGGGCGACCCTCCGGGATACCTCCTGTACCTTTTGAGCGACCCTCTGGGATACCTCTTGTACCCTTCGGGCGACCCTTGGGGGCTTCTATCCTATTCGCCAGTCGCAGGGGCCGGTGGGCTGCCCCTACGACAGTATGCCTTTTAGTGAAGGTTCCATACTGGTGCTAGGTCTCAACTGGCTCCCCTTCTTATTCCGGAGAACTTTAGTGATCGACTGTGTCAAGTCCTTCTTATCCTTTTTCGCTAGGTATCCCCGGTTACTTGGGATACGAGGGGCCAGAGTTCTCGTCCTTTTATTCTAAGGTCTCTGGACGGGATTAGGGATACCTTCAATTTTCTTTGGTATTTCAACCCTCTCCGGTGCATTGCGTGCAGGCACATGCGACTTGGTCACGCTCTTCAAATCATTAAAGTGGTTAGGCAGTTGATTCGCTAATGCTTGCAAATCAATTATCTTCTGGACTTATCTATTTGCTTCACTAGTGCGCGGGTCATGTGCATGGATTTCTGTGGCTTGCCACGTTATTTCCTAACATTTTTCATCAAGGGATTGATTTCCTCTCCCTAATGACGGGAAACTATCCTCATCAAAAATGCTATCAACGAAGCGGGCTGTATGCAAATCTCCAGTCATAGGGTCCAGATACCTGATTATGGATGTTGTCTCATAACCAACGTATATCCTAGGCTTTCGGTGAGGTTCCATTGCAGTTCACTGCAGTGGTGGTATAGGTACATAAACCTTGCAACCAAACCTGCAGAGATGAGAGATTTTCGGTGCTGACCCTTGCGCTAGTTGCATAGGTGAATGGATGTTATATGCCGACGATCTAAAATTGATGAGAGTTGCTGCGTGCAGGACTGCTTGTCCCCAACATGTAATTGGTAAATTACAATTCCGCAAAAGCGGTCGGGCAATAAATTTAATTCATTTAATAATGCCTCTGCTAGTCCATTCTGTGTGTGGACATACGGTATAGAATGCTCAACGGTAATTCCCATTGCCATGTAATAATCATCAAATGCCTTTGAAGTAAATTCTCTGGTGTTGTCCATTCTGATGGACTTCACATGATGACGAGGGAAATTATTCTTAATTTTAATTATCTACGAGATCAGCTTTGCAAAAGCGTGGTTTCTCGTAGGCAATAAACATACATACGACCATTTCGAGGAAGCATCGATGAGCACCATAAAGTACCTAAATGGCCATGAAAGGGGATGTATAGGACCACAAATGTTTCCTGGATACGGTCCAGGAAAGCAAGGATTTCATCCTTCACTTTCAAAGTAAAAGGTCTAGTAATTAATTTCCCGGTGGTACATGCGGGGCACACAAAAATCTTCTTGATTCGGGAAGTTCTTTACATTGATACTATGTACCTGAGAATTGGTAATTATGTTTCTCATCATCCTAAGACCGGGATGGCCTAATCTATCATGCGAGGGACATAAAAGTTCAGAGCTTCTAAATGTGGTTTTCATAACAGTATAGGCTCCAGGTGCCTTAATATTAGTGTAGTATAGCCCAGATTCATATGAAGGAAATCGTTCTAATACCATTTTTCCATCTTTTTTTCACGCTTTGTAATGAGCAGGTATTCTTTACCATACTCTTTTTAGTCTCTACATGGAGACTGTTAACGTGAATATCCTTAAAGCTCAAGAGAGTTCTAGTCGACTCTGGGCAAACAAGACTTCTTCAATGACCAATGTTGTGCTCATCGGGAGTATAATTGTGGCTCTTCCTGAGCCTATTATACAAGTATCGCTTCCTACGATTGTCGTAAGAATGCCAGCATTCTTGTTGATCGACTGGAAATGTTTTTATCTCTCTCAATATGGTATTCGTTATGTCGCTATCTGCTAAGCACACTTCCTCCATAGGGCGCCACACGTGTTCTGATATATAAAGTATTTATTAATATGGGGTAGGAAACAATCCATACATAAATAAAATACTCCAAAACAAAACATAACTTGCTATTATTAATACATGGAAAAGTCTTGCAGGACTCATTATAAGAATTTAATGCTTTGCTCTCCTAGAGCTTATAGCAATTATTCAATAATTCAATGTTCTATCACAACAATAAACTGCAAATGACTATAAAAATCTAAGTGCAATGCGGTACTAGTTCGAATTAGTGAAGTATGAAGAAACTTCACTGAATCGCTCCATGTTCATCTTCTCTTCTAAGAACTATAGTATTGCCGCCACGATGTCCAAAGAAGGTGTGATGGGGTCGCTTCAGGTCATCCACATCCATAGGTCTTCAGAACATCCCAAATATGGGTGTGTGTTTCAAATGTAAGAAAATGAGAAGAAATTAAAACTTTTCTTGCATCTTGAAGTTTTTGAACTCTTCTATAATTCTTGTAAAGGAATTGTGGGAAATCAAAAACCAAAACCTCTAATTGACTAAAGTCATGACCTCCTTGCTAAGAATCTTGTGTCCAACCTTTGGAAATATTTTTCCTTGGTTCTAGGGAAGCTGTGTGAAACCTCTAAAAAATTTCATAATTTTTAGAAATTATTTGATAATTTTTAAGAGGCAGTCAAACCAGTTTGACTCTTGGTCAAACCCTAGAACAAGCTTTGTTAAATTTTTGGAGAAAAATACTTTGCATAAAAACCTCTAGAAAATTTACACAAGGTTTATCCTGGAGCTAGAAACCTCCAGTCAAAATTTCGGAATTTTTGGAGTTAGTTTGCTACCTCTAATAATTCTTCTAAGTTTTCAGCTCTTAAGTCTAACCCTAGTCAAACCTCTGTTGGGTTTGAGTCGGACCCGAGTCTGACTCGAGCCAGCTCCCTTTCTTGGTCGAGCCTAACCACCTTATTGCACCCGGTGCGTTTAAAGTGGCGCGGTGAGTCTCAGCCGTTGGATTGCAATCCAACGATCCTTATCGGTTGGGCCATTCGGACCTCCCCTCTCCTCGTGCAATCTCAGCCGCCCAAATCAGATCCAACCGTTGCGTGTTTGGGTCAGCTCTTTAGGGTTTAGCTCAACCCCTTTCCTCTGTTCCGGCCGAGCCACCCTTACTCTTTTCTCTCTCGACCGGTGGACCCCGCTCGCGCCTGGTCATCATCCCCTTCCTCCTTTGTCCAAGGCTCGTGTGCCCAGAGCCATGGCGTATGCAGACCGGGAGAGCAAGCCTTGTCCACTCCTCATCCTTGCAACGACTCTTTGTACTTAATGCTTGCCAGAGCGTGCCCTCTAAGTCTCCTTCTACCTGCTCCCATCCTCTCGGTGCCCATGGCAGCAACTTTGACCCATGAGTGCCGTTGCTCAACCCTAGCTTCTCTCGGCTATAAGTGGCCACTGAGCTCTCCCTCAGCTTTCTTTCACCACCCTGGAGCTTTGCCTTTACCTCTCTGTGCTTGGTTGAGCTCAATTCACAAAAACCCTAGAATCGCCATTGGAGGCCGCAAGCAAGCTTCTTCCTCTTCGGTGTTCCAGTGGTTCATTTGTGAATCCTTTTGCTCAAGCTTGTTCCTCTTTTCACCTTGAGTAAAACCCCTAATCCAATTTTGGTTTGCCTCAACAGGAAACGGCTAATTTTGGATTTCCCCCTTTTCGACCGAAGCTCTTCATCGTCTTCCTCAGCTCTGGTAAGGCTTAAGTTCCTCAATTCCTTGCTCATGGGCCCTCTATGAGCCATTGTGGAGCTAACCTTACCATCCTTTGGTGTTCTTTTTACTCAGGCCGCCATCTTCACTTCTTCTTCTTCGGTGCCAGTGCTGCTCCTCGTCGCCGGAGCTGCTCCGACCATCACCGTGCCTCCACAACCTTCAGGTAGCTTGCTAATAGCCCCTAGAAGCTGTTGCACTCGCTTACTTGAACAATGCAGAGCTTTCTTTTGCTTTTAGGTTTTGGCCGTGTTGGTCATCTCCGTTCCTCTCCAGCTTGCTGTCGTTCTAGACCGCCGCCGCCGTCGAGAAGGCCACCAATGGGTGTGCATTGTTATTGTGAGCTCAGTGGTGTCCTTGGTTTGCACCGGCAAGGTCCCCACCGCCAGCGATAAGCTCTGAACCACGTCGGGATTTTTGTCGGACGGCAGCTGCCACTGTAGCGTGTCGTTAGGACATTGATCCCGGTCATTAAACGCTAATCATTGGTTAAATCGTTTGTAATCAGTGCTTAACATTTAATGGCGGTCGGTTTTGAGCTCTTGTGTCGCTGTCAGGTGGCCCCGCGTGTTTAACCGCGCTCTGTCGCTTTCATTAAGGCTGAGATTCGGTAATGCTAATCACTGTTTAATCAGCATTAATCAATGGTTTATCATTAATTGGCTGTCTTAAACCTCCTTAATGAGTCTCTGGTTCGTAGGCCCAAGTCTTTTAAACCGCGTGTGCGCTTTAAATTACCGAGAGTGGCTCTAGCAGCCACTGACAGTGGGCCCCGCACTCTTTAAAGCACCTTGTCTTGGCGTCTGCGGCGCTAACGCCGATCACTGGACCGTTGGATTTAGATCAATGGCCCAGATCTGAGTGAACGTTCGGACCGCTTCATCGTCTCAGCTTGTGTGAGCCATTCATTTTCAGATCTGCGGCTCAGATTGAAGTGAACGTTCGGACCGTCCGAACCTCCCTTCAATCTCAGCCCTCCATTCTCAGATCAATGGGCCACAATCATTTGAACATTCGGACCGTCCGAACTTCAATCAACGTGGACCGTTGGATCTTGATCTATCGGTGTGTTGTCATCTCCATGCGCGCGTGCGCTGTGCTTGGTGCGCGTGGGCCGTAGGATGGCAAATCAACAGCCCACGTTTTGCCGCGTGTTTGCTTTGGGTTTATTCATTTCAAAAACCCGGTAAGTTTTATTTGTTAACTGAAAATTGTATTAAACTTTAAAATTGCATAACTATTTCATTTTAAATCCTTTTCGGTTGATTCAAATTTTGTTAATTCTGGTTTTAACTAAGCTTTAATCTAAAAATAGTTGTAAGCTTCGTTTTGCTCCAGAAAATTGTTGTAATAGATTTAATTCTGTTTAGGTTTATTTATTGCTTTAAAAATTCATTTAACTTGAAAAATGCATAAGTAATTCTCTGTAGCCCCTTTTTGAGTGAAACCAACTTTGTTGGCTTCCTCTGTTAGTAAGCTTAGTTGTAAAATAGGTCTTAGGCATGCTATTATTTTCAAAAAGTTTTGTAAAGGCTTTTAACTTGTGCACATTTTCATGTCTTTGAAAAATCATGGAAAATGCATCCTAGCTCCAAACGAGGTGAATCAAATTGTGTTGTTCATCTCATGTGGTGCTTTATTTACCTTAAAAATTTCAGGTGCAACACCTCTTTGGAAATTTGTGCCAAAAATTTAATTTTGGATGAATAGTAACCGAAGTGAATTTTTTGACAATTTTCGGTATTTACCAGATTTGTTTTGGCCATAGCTTTTGCATTGAGAATCCAAATCAATTGGTTCTTGTTGCTAAATTCCTTAAAAATCATTCTCTTCCTGCTGTAAAAATTTCAGAGCTTTTGGTGGAAGTTGGTGTTTGAGTCTTTTCAGTGTTCTTCGTTCTTATCGGTTCTTTTCGTTCTTTTCGTTAGGTGCCGACGAGTCCATTGATTGCGAAAGTAATCCTCTACAGAATATTGAGTATCATCAACAAGGCAAGCAGTTTGATCATACTAATCCCAGTAATTTCAAAGTCTAAATATCTTGTTTACAACTTTATGTATTGCATGCTCTATTTTGTTGTTAAATTATGGTTCGATTAGTTGATCCTCCAGTTGCATAATCTGTAGGTAAATGTTTATCCTCTACTACTGAGCCTAGGTTATCTTGCTGTGGTTAGAGTTCGTTGGATGAGCTCTTGTCACTTAGTAGTTTACGTGTTGTTATTGCTTAGCCATGCATAGATACCGGTAGCATTGGGCGGTTATCGACTTAGTCGATAACTTTGATCACACAAATCTATTTATTACCATATGTCCAGCACTTTGTGCTTTGTTACTTTGTAAATCTAAAACTGAAAATAAAATTGTTTTAGACTTGGGCATATTGGTATGTTGGTGTGATTGTTTGGTGTGACTGGAATAATGCCCGAGTCAACAAGGACCGAATTACTTACGCCATTGATCCAAGCACTTTTGCGTGCTAACCACACAAGGGGGATATGGAACCTCTCTTGACTTAGTACTTTGGGGTATGTTAATTCCGAGTCGCATGGTGGATGTGTGTGTGTGTTGTGTTGAAAAAGAAACAGGTGTTAAGTATTTTGGGTGAGTAGTGGTGGAGCATTATCCACTACAAGGAGCACCATCCTTTATAAGGAGGTGAGCATCTTTGATGACTCCGCATCAACGTATGGGCTTCTTTCATATGGGTGACTCGTAGTTAATGCATTCCATTGGAAAGTGTCATGTAAGACTAACCGTCTTAAGCATACCAAAGGAAGTGTGCTAAATAGCTTGGCGAAAAGGTGGTCTCACGTGTGGGTACATTGGTACACCCTCAGAGGGTTAAATCTATTGAATAGCCTCATCCTAGGATATAGACAAGCTTGGTTATTTCCCGCAAGAATTAGACTACAACCTTTAATTAAAACTTGATGTTGGTTGGTATGAATGGGAAATTCATGCTATTGTTGTGGTGACTAATGGGTTAGTCACTTCGAGTTGTTGTTGTCATCTATCTATTGTTATTATTCTTTGTCTCATTGTTATTTAAACATTAAAAACAGATTGCAAAAACTCGCTTTCAAGTTATTACCTTATTGCAAATGAAAATTGCTTTATCTTTGAAAATAAACCTCTGATTTCTACACCTTTGTTAAAGCTTGCATGTAGTTATGTATAGGTCATTACTTGTAAGTCTTGCGAGTACATTTGTGTACTCATTTGCTTTGCTTAACTTGTGCAGAGGAGGTCGATCCCCAAGGGATTGACTTTTGTGATCCAGACTTGGTGTTGGACGACTAGTGGCTTTGTCGATTGCCTTGTGGGCTTAAAGGCAAACTGCGGCTTTTTGTTTATCGTCATCTTATGGCATTTTGCTTCCGCGGTTAATTATCTCTTTTTAGCTTTTGTGGCCGGTTGGCCCTTGCTGTAACAACCTTATTATATATGTCTTTTGTTAATCTAGTCTTGCTTTGGTTCTGTGCTTGAATGGAATTGATGCATGACTTTGTAAAAGGGTGTGTGTACAGCACTTCTGGGATGTGCACATTTTCCCGAGGCACGTGATATTTTGTTTGTGATGCTAGGGTCAAATGGAAGACTAAGCATTACAAGCCGAATTTCCCGGGTCCTCACAGGTGCAACCAATGATTGTGGATCCTCTATGCCTGTAATAGCGAGGTGTGTCTCATACTGTCCTTTGCCCTTCTTCTTAGCCTTGAAAGCATCAATCACGTGCTGCAGTTCAAGGCAAGCACGTGACCAATGTCCCCATGTGCCACATTTGTAGCAACTTTAGTCCTGCTGACCATAGAGCTTTTCATCGCGCTTCATTTGTTCGCCCTTCATGGCTTGAGCATTCTGCTTAATCTTGTGACACATGACCTTACCCTTCTTGCCTCTTTTTTTTGAGTGATGCTTCCTCACCTTATAGCTGCTAACGTTGACTTCATGGCCAACTTTGCTACTAGGCGGCTATGAGATGTAGTTCTTCCTTAGAACCTCATCTTGAGCTTCTGCAACTTGCATGATGTCAATCAGTTCGGCATACTCCTTGTAGCCATCTTGACGGTAGTTGCGTGCGGATTGCACCGCATTCGGGTGAAAGGTAGACAGGGTTTTCTCAATCTTCTCCTCATCCATGATTGCCTTACCATAGAGTTGAAGACTGGTGCAAATTCTATGCAAAGCAGAGTTGTACTCCCCCACGGTCTTGTAGTCAGCAAAACGTAGTCGGTCCCATTCTTGCTCTGCACGAGGAAGAATGGTGTACTTCAACTTCTCGAACCATTTCTTCAGTGCGATCCATAAAGCTAGTGCGCTCTTCTCTGCCATATACTCATTTTTTAGCGTTAGGCAGAGATAGTGTCTGGAGAAATGAAGTGCTTGATCATTCTCCTCAGCAGTTGGAGTGACATCCTTTGAGGTGCCAAGTCTGATAGCAGCACAGAGCTTCTTAGCTCCAAGTACGATCTCGACATCTGATGCTCAAGTCAAGTAATTCTGGCCATGCTAGGCCAGCTCTTCGAACTCCTGGTTCGTAATGCAGTCATCTGCATATTCATGTAAAGAGTGCATAAGATTATTGCTGCTAATTTGCATAAAAATGGTTGTAAAAGTTCCCATAATGTTTCCGTATTTTTCTATGCATTTTTCATGATTTACTGTTATTTTCAGTGATTAAATGCAATATAAACAATCACAGATAATCAAAAACAGTAAATACAATACATAAATTGCATAGAAATAACAATAACAAAGTTAAACATGCTTCAAAAGTTCAAACTTATTCAAAATTTGAATTCTCGAGGCCCTTCTCTGCTGGAAAAAGAACTTTCGATGAATTCTGCAATTTTCATGGGTTAAATTGCGAAATTTCAGTTATGAGAAAAAATTTCGCGTAATTTTCAGAAACTCCGAGGGTTTTCCACAAAATTTCCTTATTCACAAAAATTTCTTGTAATTTTCATAATTCCAAGGGCCCTTTTATAGGCCCATATAGGCCGGTTCAAGAGGAGCCCACGGGGGTAGGGTTTCCCTACCCCGATTCCAAGGCAGTGGTGGCGCTTGGTGCTTTGAGCCTTGCAGAGGCAGGCGGCGGGTTCTGTGGCGGCACCGCACCGGCTTGTGGGGCAGAAGTCTGGCGTGGAGCCTGGCGGTGCTCGTGTAGCGACAACTCAAAGCGACGTCGGTGATGCACCGGGTGCCTAAGGCGCCGTCTTGGCGGCCGGAAGCGGCGTCGTGTGCATGCGGTGGCGGCGTGTCAAGTCGGCACCGATCACGCCCACTCCTTCCCCCTTTTTTTCCTCTCGGGCTATGTCGTGGCCGTGCGGCTTTTTGTTGCCGGTGGTGGTGCAAATGAATAGCCATGTGGGGCCCTCACCGAGGCGCGTAAAAGGCGGCGGAGGGCGGCCGTCTTGTATGCAAGAAGCGGTGGAGTGGCTCCAGCCGATGATGGCACATCGCGGCACGAAAGCGCGGCCGGCGGGCATGCATGGGTGGCGCCGACTTCGGGCGGTGGCGCGGAGGCGAGCCCGTGCGTCTGTGGAGGCCGGCTAGTGAAGATGCGACTCTAGGCCGACCATGGCCGATCAGAGGCGATGGCGGGGGGGGAGGAGAGTCGCGTCTTGAGGTGGCTCCAGCCGTCTTGAGCCATTGGCAAAAATTTTTCATTACTGTTCATGCAATGTGTATTGTTCATGCAATTACCGATCAGCTTGGCTGACGACTTCAAGTCGGCTCGCGGTAGATTAGAACGTGTTTGCAATTTTTAATCTACGGTACAATCGACATCCACTTTTCCATGCAATCTACTGATCGACATCGTGCCAGCAACTTCAAGTTGGCTCGCGGTAGATTAGAGCGGATTTGCACCGTATGATTCAATCTAGAAAGCCAAATTTGCAGAATTGAAAACAATCTAGAAAAAACAATTCGATCTACGAGTGTCGTGTTATGATGGTTACCTTTTGATCCGAGGAGAGTCGATCGTGCTGATAACGTGTTGAGGAACTGTCGCTGGCGAGCCCAGTCCGAGCGATTACCTCGTAGACAAACTCAGAATCATAATAACAATGCAAGAACACAAGAACAGAATAGTAGATTGAACACAGAGATATGATGGGACTTCAGGCTTCTCTTTATTGCTCTTTTATAAAGCTGTATACAATGTTGGGGTTCCCTCTCCTTTATATAGGCCATTGGATGGATGAGGAGGCCATCGTGGGCCTAGGGATGCCGGCCTAGGCCCGGTTTCTTAACACATCCCACGTCTAAAGGCGCCTAGGTAAGGAGTCAAGGAGGGGAGTGCAGCGGCTTTCCTAGGGCAGGGCCTAATTCAGGGGCTTATCGGGCCTTGACCTGGTCCAGACTAGCCTTGCCTGGGCTAGCCCCCTCCCCCGTGGGTGTGGCTTGTAGGGGGTAGGCCTGGTAATGTGCCGAGGCCCAGCCCTAACTCTATCTTAGCCCAAATATTCAAGCACACAACCCAAGCCTATCCAAACCCACTAAATTACTTAGCAATTCACCCCAGCCCAGCCCACAAACCAGGAAAAACCCAATCCTATCCTGTGTCCCGTTTCAGCTATACGGGCTATTATTGAAGAGCTTAGACCCTTGTGGGCCGTTGCACATGCTAGCCCATTGCATCAATCACTTTGCCTTTTCTATCTTTCTCGTTCGAAGTCAACTCGCCCGATGTGTTCGGCCTTTGTCCCATACAACCACACGAGAGACAAAGCCTGTTTCGTCCACATGCGCGTTCGAGTCGAGGAGAAGGGTTTCTTCGCCTCGATGAACTCGGCCGCCACCGCTGCCGTTCTGTGTTTCGCCATCGATTCTCGTCGTCGTCGCCCGAGTTGAAGGCTTCACTGCTCCTCGACGACTACCAGGCCTACATGGTGGGTTGGTCCGGTCGTAGAGGGGGTCGAGGCTAGTCCATGCCTGATGACTATGTTCAAACAGCGGGACCCGACAGGCCGACACTTGGAGGGGACGCGGGGAGACCCCCCAACGAAAACAAATTCAATTTTTTTCTTGTCACAAAGACACAAACATAACCCTGAAGATGTAAGTTTGACAAGTATTCTACATACTTCACTCGTACCCTGTAGACGTATCCGTTTTGAAACCAACTAGTACCTCTAGCCAATCGGTTTGACGCCAAGGCTAATCACGTTTGTTGCGGCTGTGCCGGTGTGCCGCAAAATTCTGTTGTGGATTAATTCTTTTCGTTTGTGTGGACAATTACCTTAACAAGGACACGTAGTTCTACGGTCTCACGAACACTATAGTCCTACGAAGCACCATAGGAGACGAATCCCCATGGGACACTATAGTTTTCACAAGGAGAGTTCTTGTTTAGATATGTGTCCATTAATGAAAGGAAATATACCACAACATACACCAGATAGAGAATCACTCCCAGTACACGCACGTCTTCATATAGCCCAAATTGCGGGCCAAGACATAAGAGTCATTCCATTTACACCAGACATTGTTCATCTGCATCACCGCCGACCATTTTCCATTTTCCCAACTCCATAAAAATCCCGCCACAAGGCACCCATCCCACGAAGGCACAAACCACACCATCACCTCACATTTCACGCGCAGCAAAGTTTGTACAAATCAAAACTTGGCACACCACGGTCACTGCCCCACATCAGCATTGCCGTCCTTCTCGGAACCCTCTGTGGTCACCTGTGTCGGTGTCGCCGCGCCTCCGGCCGCCGAGAAGGACAGCCGGCCGAACCCCCAATGCTCGACCTGGTACATCTCCGCCCACAGCTTCTCCGTCGCGTTCACCCTCACCCTGCAGCCCTCGCCGACCACACTCGCATCATTAGCATTGCCACCCGAGGCGCCAGCGCCAGCGCCAGCCCGGCCCAGCTCGCCCCACTCCTTGGTCACCCGCGCGGCGCCACCACCGAGCTCCTCCTCCTGATATTGCTGGTCGCCAAGGCTTCGCACTCGCTTCGTCTTTCGCAGCACGCCTCTGATCTGCCGCCTCTTGGCGAGCCTGACCACGCACCGCCGGACCGCCGCGTAGGGCGCCTTGACGAGGGCCAGCGTGAAGCAGTTCACCACGGCGCACGGGCAGCAGCACAGCGCCACGCAGCTCGCCACAGCCGACGCGCCGCACGTCCCGCACGACCGGCCAGCGGAGCGTCGCGTGGGCTCGTCCTCGTCCGGCGGCGCGGGGAACCCGTACGGGCGCGCCGACGTCATTGCCACCGGCCGCCGAATGTACTGGCGCCGTAAGTTCAAATATCAGACGATCGATGGTGCCTTGCCTGTGATCAAGAAACAGGCCAGAATTTGACAGGATGAGACCGAAATGCGGGGTAAATCGAGTGCAACGGAATAGTACATTAGTACTGGACTATCAAATGGTTTTGTGAATAATATTCGTATCCTTCCTCGGTAGTACAGTATGACGAAGAGTGCATCAATTACCTGATCTCAATCAAGATCTATTTTTTCGAACATTCGCAAAGATAAAATTTTCTCAATCAACATCAATTTTCGTAAAGATCAATTGCCCGTAAGTAGCAGTAATATAGTTTTTTTTATCTCCTAATGTACGGTAAAATTAAGCAACTAGTTCGGATGGGACAAATGAAATGTAGACTAAAACATTGGACATAGTCTTCGAATATCATTATCAATGAGCTGGAGAGACTAAGCTCTGGTTCAGTAACATATCACGTCAGCGCCTGGTATTATATTTTCTGAAACAGACCAAGACCGGGTATGAAATTGAAGGTTGGTTTTAGTCTAGACCGCGCATTGTTGGCCAAATAGCAGAGGAAGTGGATTTTTGCACCTATGTGTATCTGCACCCTTTATCATTGCCGATACAACGGAGGAAACAGATTCTCTATGTATAAACTGTCTTGCTATATCGTAATGAGAAATTATCGGTAGCTTTAAACGAAGCAGAAGAAATTCTTGATAAAAATTTGCCAAGAAAAAGAGAGAGAAATATATACGTGTAATGTTTTTTTTTATTTCAACACAAAGAAGAGAAGAATCTGCATTTTCTTACTAAAAAATGAGAATGCTTGGACACAGCATTTGTAAGATGCTTCCTATGAGATGGCAAGCACGTCTTTTTGTTCCTTTTTTATGTGAAGAAAACATCCGTAGGAACCTGTTCCTCCCCTATCGTCTCCTCAAACAAACACTGTCACAAGGGCAGAGGCAACAAATCGATCGAAACGGATGATCCATTCAGCTTCTGGAACTAACCTGTTCAAGAAATGCAAAGAGACGCAAGAAAACGGAACGATCTATATATGTTTACAGCATTGCCGGCCGTTTGGAAGAAAGCTAATTAAACGCGGAAACGCCGTGCTGATTACACATGCATCACGCACGCATGGGCATGGCAAATGGTCAAATTCTGTGTAGAGAAGAATGCATACTTACTTACCTGGGAGATGAAAGCTGCGGATCCTGCTTTCTCCGGCGGCTCCTACGATCACCGCGACACAGCAGAGGGCGCCGACGGCTACCGAAGCTTGGGACGAGACACCGCGACGGTCGGTTAATATCACGGGAGAGGAAGAAGAAGATATGAGAGGAAAATGCCTTGCTAGGCGCAAGGGGATAGAACAGAATGATACTAGGCGATTATTTTGGGGGCTGAGGCGAGCAGACCACGTGGAAACTGGAAACTAATGAAGAAGGGTTTTAAACAGGCTGGAGAATGACGTGGGGTAAATTAATGTTAAGACTGTTTCTTTCAGTGACAGCATATAGGCCTGTTTCTTAACTTGTGTTTAAAGGAGGAAGTTAGACTGTTTCGTGTTAAATGACCCAGGCCATTAGAACTGAACAATTGTTCCCATAAGAAAGAAAGAAACTGCATTTTTTTTTCTTTTAGTGGAAAGAAACTGCAATTGGGCAGTTCATGCTCTAGAGCCATCTAGCTCAGCCCAGCCCATTCATAAACTTTGGGTCATAAACTTTGGGCCAGGTCAAGCTAGAACCTATGAACAATTAATGATATCAAATGCAAGACAATATAATCCTTAAATGGGAGAGAGAGAGAGAGAAAAATAAAATTTCTAGAAATTCCATCGTTAATTAAGAGAAAAAAGAAGTGTCTGTACCGTGTATTCGCTGGACCTAATTATAACGATGCAAATTAATCAAATATCTCCTAGCCAGAGTTTCTACAGATTTACAGTTATATGACATATATAACTTATCAATGCTTAAGTTGTATGCTATATTTCATATATATAATGTACATATTACAACAGCTGGCCACGCAATTACGCGGGATCTGTCTACTTGACCAAAACGACCTACTGGACTATGCCATGCTGGGTGGCCCAGTTATGCTCGGCTACTAGGGTGATAGACCTTGTGCGTAGCCTTAGTTTATGGAGGCCTGTTGAACAAATAGAGTCAACACAGCCCAGCTTGATTATGATTTTGTTGGAGAAGCAAGGTAACCTATCAAATCATATCCGGACTTAAAATTGCATAATAAAATTATAGAGTAAATTTTGCAAAACCATGTTACCTTTGACAAACCTATCACCAAAACCACACGTGACGACCCACACATGTCACTACCTTTGGTAGCATGTCAATCTACGGTCTACACCAGATAAAGTACAACTTTACCAGATGTGTGCACATCAGAGTATCACAGAGAAGCAATAACAACAGTCTCATAGTTATATTGCAACTAGAACATAGTCTTCAACATAAGGTTTCACAATACATGTCATCAAACACAGTTCGTGCCTATTCTCGCCACGTAGGGCAGACAAAAGCTACTTCAACTACATGACTCTCAAACTTCATCTTCGCCACCGAAGGTTGAGCCATTGAAGTCCTGATCCTCTTGAGCTTCTTCCATCTACCAATTTGGATCACCTCCGTCTTGCTACTCGGCAACAAAACTCTTAAGGTCTAACTCTCCAAAGTCTAACAAAGACAATCATAATATAGAGATAAGTACAGAAGGAACTCAACAAGTTCAACCATAGCAAGCCAACAATTATATGCTCCAACTATCCAATTATACCAAACCTATATTAGTAAAGGACCCACGTCTTCGAGAATGTGCTAGATAGTTTTCTAAACATTTGTTGTCACATTGGTCAAGTTTTAGTTATAAGTTCTCTATTGTTCATGAGACAACACAGGTAGAACTCTGGTAGTTCCATTTCCTGCCACGGCATAGTTTCTACCTGAAACCAAGGAGTGACAATCACATTTTGCTTTGTAGAAGAACTCTACAGAGATTGTGTTACTGTACTCACACATGCCTCTAGTCTTTAGTGCCAACTAGATTTACACACTTCTCTTAGTGTGTGGCCAAGACTAAGAGCTCACAATGCATTTCTAATATTCCATCGAAGTATATCTCTAGCAAAAAGTCGCAGCTTTCACCATCTAGCTTCCAAAGAAGTGCCAGAAGTCCTTAAGCTGGCATCCAAAGAAGCATCAAAAGTCCTTAAGCTAGCATTTGAAGAAGCACCAGAAGTTCGTAAGCTAGTGTCCGAAGAAGCACCAGAGATCCTTAATTCCACCCAGAGATACATCCTCCAAAAGAATTACTTGGAAAAGCCTGGATAACCAGGTATGTGGTCAGCGTTAGTTAACTACACTTGAATGCCTTATGGCAATTGTTACTTAGCCCATAGTGTAGTGGAATCACAACACTTCCAAGAACACATACCAGTGATTCAAACTACCAACCATACTAGTGATCATCATATAACCAAATCCATGTAATATTGATTCAAAATTTATAAAGTAAATTTGACATGCAGGTGATATCATAAACTAGATTGCAAGTAATTTATATAGAAATTAAATCAAGCAGTATGATCAAAGGTGTTGAACTTGCCCGAGAAACATGGAAAATGGGAATATTGAGGTTTATGTTCAATAAGAACTTTCCCCGATGCTCTGACTTATGAAAAAACACCAGCGGAGTCTGATAAGGACTAAGAACCAAATGAAGAAAATGTGGATGTCGATACTAAGTCTACACGTCTTAGGCTATCGTTTGATCGAATGGCACTCTCCCCCAAAATACTAATGTTGATCGAATGACACTCCCCCCCCCCCAAAGACTAAGGTTTTGAAGGATAAAATAAAAGAGAAAAAAAAAGGAAAGATCTATTTGAAGAAGGAAAATGATTTTCTTTTATTAAGGAACCTGATTAATAGAACTTTACATTATTACAAAAGCCTAATCAATTGATTTCAAAAAGGTTTATCAAATTAAAAGTTAATACAAAATTTAATTATATTTATTAAAAAATATTTATTTCTAAAATATTTATTGGTTTTATTTTAACTCTTGAAAAAGGAAATAGGTTTTGGAAAGAAAAAGAAACTCAACTCACCCTGTTGGGCCAGCCCAATCGACCCAACACTAACGTAGTTGCACCACACTACACACCTACATGCACATCTCTATCCCTCTCCTTGGTCATCTCTCTCTCTCTCTCTCTCTCTCTCTCTCTCTCTCTCTCAGTTCTTCAGGGCACCACCGACCTCACCCGAGTCCTCACGTCGTTGACCTCAGCTTCCCCTGTGATTCCTTCTGCTCCTCCCATGGCGCCGCCACCACCGATCGGGGATGCTACCATGGCACCACCACCGCTCGATTCCCTCGGTGTGGAGGAACCTCCAGTGGACACGCGCGCTTCTCCCTCACTTGGTTCGCTTGGGTTGGTTGGGGCTTGGCTAACCCTAGTCATGCCTGAGCCCACCGTTGTGCCTCAGTTCAATCCACCGTCGTTGCTGTGAGATAGCATGGTGCTCGGCACCACCGCAAATCTGGCCGGTCATGTAGCCTTCCAGGTTTTGGTCTTCTACCTCTAGCTCCTAAATCCTATTTGGTTGATTCATGGATGATGCATGGGTGAATGGGGAATATGTAAATTGACACTTGAATGCTGGATGATTGATGGCTAGAAACATAGATGGATGATATGCACTTACAAATGCATCACATTTTTCAGTATTTGGCTTGACAGCCCATACTAACTTGATGGTGCCCTTAATTTCACATGATAAGGCATGATAAAAATGAGCAAACCGTAGTATGGATGATGTTAACTAGCATAGCAATGATGGATAGAGAAAATTGCATTGTAGGTCTCTAAACTTGTGAGGTTGTACCACTTAACTCCCTAAACTTGTATTGTACTTTTTTAGCCCCATGAACTTGTGAGGTTGTGTCACTTAGCTACCTGAGCTTGCATTTTACTTTCCCAGCCCCTTGAACTTGCGAGGATGTGCCACTTAGCTCCCTGAACTTGCATTGAAGTGAAGTTCGTCGGTTGTGATGCCGACGATTTCGTCCCCTCCAAGTGCGGTGGACTCGTCGCCGCCCCGTTCCGGTCGTGTTCATCGTCCCTGTCACCTCACACCGACAAAAACGATATGGGCTTTGGAAGTTTGAATCTAAACAAAATACCCTAAATATGATTTATTGGAATTTCCAAATTATTTTCCAAAGGAAAAATCCGAATTAATGCGTTGGCTGACGTCAACCTTGGAAATTACGGGATTAAAAGAAATAAAAGAAAATCTGACATGTGGGGCCCACATGTCAGTGACTCAGCTCACGATAGACCAAGTCCACCGAAACGGCTTAGGGTTTTGGATCTGGACTGTCGCGTCAGCGTTGACGAGGCGGCTGACTAAGCGACACATGGCTGACACGCATGCGACACGTCGGAACCAGGAGTGAGGTGGCTGCACACGTGGACGTCCACGTCGGATCGGCGACGGCGGAGGCTCGGGGACCAAGGTCCCGGCGAACGACGATGCTACACCAGAGATGGGTGGTACCAGGAGGTAGAGGGTGACGCGAGGAACTCGTAGGTGTGCTCACGAGTGGTCGGGGACATCTGTGGTGGGCGGCGGCGAGGTCGGAGCGGCGGAGTCAACTTGGGCTCGATGAAAGCAGGGCTACAGCGATGCTCCGACGATATGAAGGTGACTAGGATGAAGCCCTTGCTCTTGTGATGCTGATGGTGCAGACCACGAAGCTTAGGCAGCTTTGGTTGCGGCGAACTCGCTCATTGGAGTTGCAGCAGCAAGATTGGTTCTTCAAGCTGCTGCGGTGGCTAGGTTTCAGCTCCGGCGCTGAGGCGGCTAGGGTTGAGGTGCGGACACCAAGGGCTTTCGTTCCCCTTATATACAGGTGACCAAGGGAGTCCGAGGCGGCTATGGCGGCGAAGGTCCACGCGGCGGAGGAGTCCGGCTCGGAAACGACTCAGAGATGAAGAACAGGGATTCGACGGGGCCCACATGTCAGTGACACAGGCTCGCGCAAGTCCGTGTGACACACGACACATGCGAGGTTGACTAGTGGGGCCGAGGCGGCTGCACGCAGAGAGAGAGAGACAGGAGAGGCTGACATGCGGGACTCGCATGTCAGTCAGAGGCGGGGCACGCGCGGGCGAGCGGGCTGCACAGTGCTGGGCTGGGGCGGAATAGGGTTGGGTTTCGGCCCAATCCATTTTCTGAGATTTTCTTTGGTTTTTCTTTTTAGAAATTAGCTGAAATTCCAAATGGCAATAGAAAATAGCAAATGAACTCGAAAAAATTCTAGAAAATTCTAGAAAATATATCCAAGCTCATAGGATCCAAATAAAATAGTTTTGACAATATTTGATGTTGGGATTATTCAAATTAAATTGTTTTGGTACTAAAAGTCCAAGTTAAGCTTTTGAATTAAATTCAAATAAATCCAAATGGTGAATTTTCAACTACTAACTAATCAAAAGAATTTTTAAAGCTCAGAAAATTGGGATGTTACAGTTAAGAATGTTTACTTTCCAGTGTTCTTTAATTTACAAGCATTCTTATACACACCTTGATGCAAAGAGATGATGCTTGATGATAATGCTAATGAATAGATGAGATGATGGTGAGATGATGATGACTATGAGATGCTTGATGGCTTGGCTTCCTTCTTCCCTTGTCCTTCTTGTCCATACCCCTTCCCTTTCCATGGCAATAATATGGAAAACATTAGCCATGAATGAAGAAAGAAGAAGAAGATGAGAAGTAGAGGGATCATCTCACCTTGGCCGAAATGAGCAAATGCAAATGGCCTAGCTGGCCATGGTGCTTTGGTTAACCTATGAGGCTTTTGTCCTAAGGAATATCTAAATTAATTTTATTTAACTTTGTGAAATATAAATCCTGGTTTAATTGATAGAGTGCCACCTCAAGGGAGACCTAACGGGACACCTTGCATTTTGGGTAAAATGGTAAAAAATACTTCCAATGGCATTTTGGTAAAAACTTGGATGGTCAAAGGATATTTTTGGTAATTCATTGGAGCTCCCCAAAGTTGATTTTGAAATATTTTAAAATTTGAAAACATTTTTCATGGAGGCCCCTACTTTGCTCTTTTCGATTTTAAAGTAGATATGGGTTGTCTTGTAAAATGTCCAAAGCATAAAGGTATTTTTTACAAAGCAGACAAATGCTAGAATTTTTTTTAATATTGATTTATAAATTATTTTTGAAAACCAAAAAAATACTTTAGCCTATTTTCTTGAAGTGTTTTTTTTCACTAAAATTGTGCCTCGCTGGTCGGTACAGTTCTAGCAGTCAGCAGGAATCCAAGGAATATGTTATTTTTAAAATTGTTTATACTTACGATTTTTCTCAAATTAAAACATTTGCATCCTACAAAAAATGTGTACTCCAAGAGGACACATACATTTCCTTTTATAATTAATTTTCCCAAAACGTGATTCCTCTAGAGAAGGGCGGATGCAATGTAATGCAATTGATTCCTAGAGGAAAATGTCTTTAAAAGTTATTCATGCTTCCCGTTCTATAACTAGCTAGCACCGAACGATTGAGCGCACAAACGCATGAATGAACAACTTAATGAATGAGCGATCGAATGCAATACACGAGAACAACAAATAGACAACTAGAGTTTTGCGAGCACCGTGGCTTGACCAACACTGCTCCCTAGCTAGCACAATCGAGTTAGCAGCCCGACTCAACCTAGGTTAGGGAGGACTAATACAACACACTTTTAAGCATCAGTTTCATAGATCAAAGAGGGTTGAACGAACTATAACTTCATAAAAAAGGAAATTATATATAGCTACAAACAACTGGTGATATTCAAGGTACCTCATTCGCTTTGGAAGTCTAAAAAATCCCACAATAATCCTTAATTCAAAAAAAGTAAAATTCATAGAATTTCTGTCATTAATGGAGAGAAAAAGAGGGAATTTATACCACTCATTTCAGTGGGGCCAGATTATAACTATGCAGATTAATCATATATAAATAAGAAATTCTCACATTAATCTAGAGATAAAAAAAGAGAAGATGTGCACCACTTAATTTGGTGGGGCCAGATTATAATGGTGCAAATTAATCATATATAGATATTAAAACTATTTCAACTGTATAATAGATACAATTATATTTTCCAAAGGCAATAGAGTTATATAAAAAATACAATATGTTACAATATCTAGCCATACAATTGTGTAGGAAGTTCCGCTAGTTAGATAAATGCTCTCCTCCTATTGTCAACTTCCTCCTTGAAATAACAAAACACCTATTGCACTGTCCAGTATTGTTGATAAAAATTTCTTAAGTTCCACTCCTTCCATATATTCAAACACGAGTAGATGAAATCCCATCGAAATTCTACCTAATCTACTTTGGGATGTTGCTGTGGTTTGTCGTCCACTAGTGTGCATCAGTGTTCACCTAGGCGCTAGGTGGAAGGCGGGCAGGCACAGGCCGCCTAGCGCCTAGACTGCCTAGGCACCGCCTAGGCTGCTGACGAGCACAAGCATAGCAAAAGTAGATGAAGGGCGCAAGAGAGAAGCAGAGCACACGCACAAGAGAGAGCACACCTTGGAGCTTGGGCTGGCGCACAAGGCAGCGCGATGGGGAGGCATCGACGACGATGGGACAGGAAGGAAGCGACACACCGAGAGGCCTTGGAGGAGGCGACGCGACGGGGAGGAGGCGTCGATAGCGACGAGGAGGAGGCGGCGCGATGGGTGAACCTCCTCACTATGGGGATACGGGTAGGCTACGCTAGCTAAAAATTCAAAAATTCTACCACATAAACCAGGAAGCCATGCAAGTAGAAGATCACAGATCGTTACTACTAGACGCGCAGAGCAGTGGAAGAAGAGTTGGAGCAGTCTGATCCAACATAGAGCGCGTCGATGTAGTGATCGTAGTCGATCATCCAGCGTCGAGCACGTCGATGCAGTGGTCGTAGTCGATCGATCGTCTCCTCCAACAACCTCTGTAGTTCCTTATGAAGATCGCGGATCATCCTCAAGCGCAACAGCAACCACAGTAGCACCTCTACGGTATCCACATGTCCTGGGAAGGAACAACCGTACGCTGGTGTGCTAGCACCAAGTCGCACGGCAGAGCATTCAGGAAGATGACGGCTAGAGTTTCGGTGGAGCAACTCACGTCAACTCATTTGTCTCCCAATAGCCTCAAGCATCTCCTTATATAGTGCCTATGACGGATCATATCGAACACGTTTTACGAATCATATCCGTGCTAGTTTGTTCCAACCCGTTAAGTGTGTGACACGTTAGGTTTATACGTATTCGGTTGTGACTCAGAAACACCTTTCCGACCACGAGTCGTTAGCGGTACCTAGCAGGACATAACGATTCCCGAATATACATAAATTATATTAGACGAACCTTCTTACAATATGATCTACGACCAGGTCCTCATCACTTATGACTAGGTTCTATCTCTATACTACCAGTTTGTATTTGGTCACGACCAGTTCATAACTCCTTACGACCAGGTTACGACCACTTTGTAATTACGTTCGACCAGTCTACGACCAGCTCGCATCTCCATACGACCAGTCCGTAACTGATCGAACTAAGCGACCTATTTGTGTATTCTCCCTTTGCCTCACGATATCTGGTTGAACTCCAGGTGAGATGTTGTGTCATCCATGGATTGTTCAATACTTTTTCGATCGAGTGTCGGCTAACTTCCTGTGGTCAAACACTTCGACCACTAGTGGCATAGCCATGCACTTACTTTATCTGACCACAACGAGGGGCCCAGAGGCATCTCTCCTGTTATGTTAGGAGGGGCAAATCCTATATCCGACCAGTCATATTCCTCCGCATGTTTCAGGGCATACCCGAAAGGTACCTGAATAACTACCCAGTTACGAGTAGAGATTGGCAACCCCTATGAGTGCTATTACACATATAGGAAACCATGCTGATCTCAGGTCTAAGGATTATACATCATCATTGCTTGAGACCAACTAATGACACATAGAATCATAACAATCTCAATAGTGTCTCAAGGTGGGTCTTATCCAACACCATGTTCTCTAACATATGTCCATATTATTAGTTTGATATCTCTATATCTATGACCTGTGAAACATAGTCATCAACCAATACATATGTTAGTCTATTCTTATGTGTTCTCATGTGTTTATGACCAGGGAACATTTAAGAATAATCATCGCAGAAATATAGAGTTTCACAATCAAGTCACATACTTGATAATAAATATTAACGATATTTTTCTAGGAACAAGATAACATATTATCCAATGTTATGAACATAATGAAATATAATCATCTCTATGATTGCCTCTAGGGCATATTTCGAACAGTCTCCTACTTGCACTAGAGTCAATCATTTAAGTATCTAATATCGATAGCTCTTGTGTACGCCTCATGCTTTGACTGTGTGAGAGGCTTTGTCAACGGATCAGTAACATTTAAATCTGTATGAACTTTGTATATCTTAACATCTCCTCTATCCACCAATTCGTGAATAAGATGATAACGACTGAGTATATGCTTAGATTTCTGATGGGATCTAGGCTCCTTAGCCTGCGCAATAGCTCCATTATTGTCGCAATAGATATCCATTGGGCTCAAGACACTCGGAACTACACCCAACTCAGCAATGAAATTCCTTATCCAAACACCTTCTTTCGCAGTTTCAGAAGCCGTAATGTACTCGGCCTCCGTCGTAGAATCAACAACCGTTTCTTGCTTGTAACTTTTCCAGCTCACTGCTCCTCCATTCGAAATGAATACAAAATTAGATTGCGAACGATAATCATCTTTGTCGGTTTGGAAGCTTGCATCGGTGTAACCATTTACAACAAGCTCTTCATCACCACCATAAACTAGGAACGCATCATTAGTCCTTCTCAAGTACTTAAGAATGTTTTTCACAGCTGTCCAGTGACCTTCACCGGGATCAGTTTGGTATCTACTCGTGAGCATATGATACATCTGGTCGAGTACATATCATGGCGTACATGATAGATCCAATAGCTGAAGCATATGAAATACCATTCATACGGTCTCGCTCATCAGTTGTCGAAGGACACTGACTCTTGCTAAGTCTTATGCCATGTGACATAGGCAAGAACCCTTACTTGGCATCCTTCATGTTGAACCGAATCAACATCTTGTCAATATAAGTACTTTGGCTTAATCTAATTAGCCTCCTTGATCTATCTCTATAGATCTTTATCCCTAAGATATATGCTGCCTCTCCTAGGTCCTTCATAGAAAAACTATTTTTCAATGATGACTTAATAGATTCTAGCATAGAAATGTCATTCCCAATCAATAATATGTCATCCACATATAAGATTAGAATTACAAGCGTGCTCCCACTAACCTTCATGTAAACACACGATTCTTCTTTGTTCTTGATGAAACCAAACCTTTTGATCTCTTCATCAAAACGTATATTCCAACTCCAAGATGCTTGCTTCAACCCATAAATGGACTTTTAAAGTTTGCATACTTTACTAGCATTCTTAGGATCGACAAAACCTTCAGGTTGTGTCATGTACACATCCTCATCTAGGTTTCCATTAAGGAAAGCTGTTTGACATCCATTTGCCATATCTCATAGTCAAAATATGCAGCAATAGCTAGAATGATCCGTATAGATTTAAGCATCGCTACTGGTGAGAAAGTCTCATCGTAGTCAACCCCTTGAACTTGTCGAAACCCTTTTGCGACTAGTCGAGCTTTATGAATGTGAACATTTTCATCTATGTCAATCTTTTTCTTATAGATCCATTTGCACTCAATGGTTTTAACACCATCAAGTGGATCGACCAGGTTCCAAACCTGATTGTCACTCATAGAGTCTATCTCAGATTTCATGCCTCTAAGCCATTTCTCAGAGTCTGAGTCCATCATTACTTCCTTAAAAGTTTTAGGCTCATCATTATTCAACAATAATACGTCATGCCCATACTTTATAGGCAATAGACGCGGCCTTTTAGATCTATGTGGGGCTGATGCCTCATCTACAGGTTCAACAAAATTTTGTTCATCTTGTAGAGGTTCAGTATGAGTTGAAACACTTTCAGATATTTTCCGAATTTCTTCGAGTTGCACCTTTCTCCCACTGACTCCTTTTGAAAGAAACTCTTTCTCCAAAAAAGACACCATTTCGGGTAACAAAAACTTTACCTTCTTCTCGGTTGTAGAAATAATATCCTTTGGTTTCCCTAAGATATCCTATAAAGAAGTATTTATCTGACTTGGGTGTGAGTTTATCAGACGTCAAACGTTTAACATAGGCATGACATCCCCAAATCCTCAGAAAAGACAAACTAAGACTCTTTCCAATCCATATCTCATATGGTGTCTTATCTACCGATTTAGATGGTACCCTATTTAAAGTGAAAGCGGCGGTTTCTAGAGCGTAACCCTAAAAAGACAATGGCAGATCTGATTAGCTCATCATCAACCGAACCATATCCAATAAGGTCCGATTATGCCGCTCGGACACCCCATTCCATTGTGGAGTGCTTGGTGGTGTAAGCTGTGGAACAATTCCACATTATTTCAAATGATCACTAAATTCATGGCTCAAAAATTCACCTCCACAATCAGATCATAAAGATTTAATTGTCTTGCCAAGTTAATTTTGTTCCTCACTCTGGAATTCCTTGAACTTTTCAAAGGATCCCGACTTGTGCCTCATTAAATAGATATATCCATATCTACTATAGTCATCGGTGAAAGTAATGAAGTACTGAAAACCACCTCTAGCTGTCGTGCTCATTGGTCCACACACATCAGTATGTATGAGTGCCAACAAATCGTACGCCCTCTCATTCCGACCAGTGAAAGGTGTCTTGGTCATCTTTCCGAGTAGACAAGATTCGCACGTTTCAAATGATTCCAAATCAAATGAGTTTAGAATTCCATCATCATGGAGCTTCTTCATGCGTTTCTCACTTATGTGACCCAAACGATAATACCAAATAAAAGTGGAATTCATATCATTAGGCCAAAGTCTCTTTGCATTAATGTTATAGATGGTGCATCATCAAGATTTAAAATAAACAACCCATTCGAAATAGGAGTATAGCTATAAAACATCTCATTCAAAAATATAGAACAACCATTGTTCTCAATAATGAATTTATAACTCTCTGCCATCAAACATGAGACAGAGATAATGTTTCTACTCATGGCTGGAACGTAATAACAATTATTCAATTCCATAATAAATCCCGAGGGCAAAACTAATGGCAAAGTCCCGATGGCTAATGCAGCAACCCTTGCTTTATTCCCGACGCGAAGTTCCATCTCGCCCCTTTCAAGTCTCCTACTCTTTGTTAGACTCTGCATCGAATTGCAAATATGAGCAACCGATCCGGTATCAAATACCCAAGAGTTAACAAAAAAGTCAACAAGAAAAACATCTATAACATTAATACCTGAAGTGGAAGGTTTAGTCCCACCATTCTTTTTCAGATCAGCTAGGTATTTCTTGCAGTTTCTGTGGAAATCATGGAGATATGCTCACGATCTTAATGTGATGGTACAATTGGCAATAGCTTCTTTGGTTTGTCGAAACGATCGTTTTGGTTTTGTTGAAATCTGTTTTTCGACAAGTGTCGGGATAATCGGTAGTACCGGCGTGTAATTAGCGGTACTACCGCTGATCTTGGTAATCGGCTTGTGTTTGGCGGTCGTCTGCTGGTCGGTATTACCGCAAGCAAAAGCGGTATGGTTTTTCGAGCGAGTGTAATTTGTGTTTTGAATTTCTCGAGGAGCGGTAGTACCGTGCTTTGGTTGCTGTAGTACCAAGATGATTTGAACGACAGCGTGAGCGGCATGGTTTTTCCGAACAAGTGTTTTTGGGAAGTTTTGGATTTCATTGAGGAGCAGATGCGACCGCGATTATGGGTCTTGATTATCTAGATGATCGGTAGTAATCCGCCATAACATGGCGGTAGTACCGATTTGGTTTCGAGTTTCGTTTAACTTGGAGATTTATTTTTGGGTTATGTCATTTCCATGTTTGTTAATGCATATATGTTGCATATTGCATGTTTTGAGCTAACGTGGGTCAAGTTGTGAAGAACTTGTTCCGGAGCGATTTCTTGGTCTATTGTTGTCGGGTGGCTTGCGTGTCAATGACGGTCAGCGGCGAGGAGGATCGGGACTAAGCTAGGAGAGCCGAGGTCCGAGCGATCATGGATGTCGGGTGAGGTCGTGACTCAAGCATGGCATGAATGGGACGAGGTGGATCGAGCAGGCGATTCGATCTGTTGGTTGGATCAAGCGGCGGTCGGTGCAAGTGCCTTGGAGGTTCCGATGGGATTCGGACGGAGAGACTTGCCGACATGATGAGAGCCGTTGATAAACCTACACGTATGAGCGGCGATTGCTTCGATAGGATTGGACTCGGTCCATGGAGAAGGATCGAGAAGGGTATTTTGGTAATTTCACCAAATACCACCTTGGTGACCTAATGCCAACTCGGCGCAAGGCGGTGCGTCAAGAAGTGGTTTAGGTCAAGAAAAGTGAAGACGGCGCTTTAAAATGCGTGCGTGTGTGTCCTGCTTGTTATTGGGCCTAACGGAGCCCATTATGGTTAAGTCTTCTAGAAGCTCTAGGCCTCATATAAATAGAGAGGGTGCTGTTCACAGCAGCCCAAGCACTTCATTTGCAAACCCTAGTTTGGTTTTTAGGGTTTAGGGAAGAAAAGAGAGGCATAGGCTCTAGTGAGATGGATTGATGTGTATGCTCTTGGATGGAGCTCTTGTCCTCCTTGAGGGAGTGGCTGTAACCAGCAACATCATGAATCAATCTATGGATGTTCTTCCAAAGATGAGCTCCCCTCTTGTGTTCTTCATTCTCTTTTGATGATTTTTGGTGCTTCCTTGATCCATTGGTTTTTGGTTGTTTTTGTGCACTCTTATTCCTCGCTGTGACATGTGGGAACGTATCTAAGGTCACCTAGATCATCAATCTCCCACGAGCAAGAGTTGGATCAAGTTTTTCGTTTTGCTCGGTTCTTTGCCCTTCTTAGGTAAAACTGAAAAAGATCGAAACTTTGACGTAGATCTGGACGATCGCCACTTGGAATAGGTTCCTAATACCCATAGGAAGGTGTGTTCCAAATTTGGTGGAGTTTGGCCTTACGGTTTAAAAGTTACGTCGATTTTCGATTTTGTTTTCAGTTGTTTTGTTCATCGTCGGGACAATCGGTAGTACCGCACTTTTGCTCGAGGTAGTACCGCGATCTTGGTAGTACCAAGACATTTGCTCTTGATAGTACCGCGATCTTGATAGTACCGCACTTACAATGATGGTAGTACCTTTGTCCTGATTTTTCGTGATTTCTTGAGGAGTTCTTTGCTATGCTTTGAGGGTTTAGGAGTGGATTCATTCAAGTCTTCCACGTGCTTAAGCATTCATCTTCATAGCTCTCATAGCTATTGGAGTGATTTGCGATTTTGAGTTGAATCCATTATCTTTGCAAAAATGAATCGGTGCTCCTATTCACCCCCCTCTAGTCGCCTTTCCGGTCCTACAATTGGTATCAGAGCCGGTTAGCTCTTCTCATAGATCTTAACCGTTCTGAGGAGCCATAGCGACTGACAAGTATTCACTCAAACCTCATATTTTCGATGGAGTTGATTGTGCTTCTTGGAAGGCTCGCATGCAAGCCTACATCGAGGCTCAAGGGCACGCATAATTTGGCTTAAGGTCAAAAATGCTTATGTCGTCGTGCTACCGATGAAGATGTAATCAATCGATGTAGAGGCTAATGACAAGGCTCGGAACTTCTTGATTCAAGGGCTTAGTCGATCCGAGTTTGGCGTGTGTCTCATTTGAAGTCCGCTCATGAGATCTGGAAGACCCTCTGTGATTACCACGAGGGCTCTACAGCTATCAAGGAAGTGAGACAGAACCAACTCAAGAAAGAATACTCAAAGATCGAACAAAAGCCTGGTGAATCTTTGGATGAGTTATTGGGAAGGTTTTCCAAGATTCTTCATAATTTACGTGCTGTAGGTCTCACATTCACTGAGTCTGAGAATGCACGCCAGTTCTTGGGTGCTCTTGATGTGAGAGTCTGGGGAATGAAGATCACATCTATCAATGATAACACTGTCATGAGTGAGCTTACCATGGATAAGCTTTACTCGAGGTTGAAGTCGCATGAAATTGATTTCATCTCGCGACTCCCCAAGACAGAGTCGATGGCTTTAGTGGTTGACCCATCTCAGGGTAGCTCTTCTGATTCTTTGGACTTTGGCTCATCTGGTCTTTCGTTGTCCGCTTTGCATTCTTTGAGCGATGAGCAGCTAGAGAAAATACCTGAGGATGATTTAGCCCTCCTAACCACCAAATTCTCGAGAGTCTTCAACAAAGTGAGGAATGTAGGAGAGGTGGCCTGTCACTTGCTTTGAGTGTGGTGAGCCAAACCACATTCGCTCCAGCTTGCCCCAAGTGAAGGGCAAGATGGAGAAGGACTTTCGAGGCGTCCTCAAGCTAAGGATGCGGCCCAAGAAGCGAACTATCGCAAGTTAAATCAACAAGGTCCTTACCGCTCTTGAGTCTGTTGACATGAGCGATGTGGACTCGGGGACGGAGGACGGCAGCGACTCTCATGGCAAGAAGAAGGATCAAGACTTCACCGGCATGTGCTTCATGGCCAAGGACAGCCACGACGTCGACTCCTCCAACGCGGCAGCGACCTTTTCAGTGATCCCGATGAGGTATGTCCCTCACCTGCTCAAATGAAACGTGCTTTGGTCATTTCTGAACGAAAATTAGATAAGCAAGCTAGAATGCTTAAGAATCAGGACATCATGATTGATAACTTGAAACTAGAAGTTGCTACACTCAAATCAATTAGTCCTGAAGATGCTTGTGATGCTTGTTCTGGAATGTATGATGAATTGGTAACTCTAAGACTTGCTCATTCCTCTGTTACAAATCAATTGAAAGATGCTCTGGATGAACTAGAAACTCTCAAGTCTAGTCACGCTTGCATGAATGCCATTGCTTTAGATGTGACTCTTGTTGATGCTATCCCTTTGCCTTGTTCAAATTGTGCCTTGCTTGAACTAAAATTGGATAGTGCTACAAAAGAATTGAGTAAATTTGATGCTAGTCACACTCGCTCTCATTGTGAGAAAAATAAGATTAAAATGAAGGAGATGTCGGAAATGATTACGTACTCTAAAATCGCTTCATGTGAAAGCGTGTTAAACTCACACTTGAGAATGATGCTTTAAACAAGACACTAGAAGAAAAGGCTAAAATTGAACAATCCATGTCCATATTTGCTTCCAAGAAAGTTGTTGATTCGATTCTTGTACTCTTTGTATTGAACTTGGGCATAGTGTAGATAAGATACAAGAAGCGTTTAGAGTTAAGTTCAAAGAGCGGTTGGATAAGATTAGGGATAACTATTGTGTGTCTTGTGAGGCTTTGAAAGCCGAGGTAGCTCACTATAAGAAAAAGTCTGATAGGGCTAGCAAGTCAAATAAGTGTGCTTCTTGTTATGAACTAGCCATACAAAATGATTACCTCAAAGGGACTCTTGAGAGATTTGTTGGTGGGAGGAAGAAACTCAACATGATTCTAGACAAATCTAAGGTGAGTGTGAATAATAGTGGCCTAGGTTTTGATTCCTAGAGCATTCCAAGAATCATCCACCTAAGGTTGTTAGAGTTGTTGAGAGTGGCTCGATTGAGGTAGAACCACCTAAGTCATCCAAGATAGTCTTTAAATCTGTTTGGTTTTGCTCAAACCCTTTCTAGCAAGATAGGTGCTTACCTTCATCGTGTCGAGACCCTCAAAAGGTCAAGTACCATTGCACCTTCTGCAAGAAGAATGGCCATATTGTTGAGTTCTGCTTTCGTAGAGCCAAGTTTGAGAGAAAGGAGAGGATGAGTTCTTTGAGGTCCATTAGAGGAGTTTTTGCACCTACTGTAGTCTCTAGAGCCAAACAGCCTGTCATTCCTACCCGACATAGGCCTAGGTTTGTAGATGACTTCTTTGACTCTTTTGGTGGCTCTAGGCAGCGCTCTGGTTTAGGATATCATGAGGAGAAACCACGGGTAGCATCTAGACAAGGGGAGTACCGATCTTTTGGTAGATCGTTTCGGAGAGGTCTAGGTGGTTCACGTGTGCATTCTTATGATTTTGTTCCTAACCGTTTTACTACTGCTTCTTCTGGTTTGCCTAAGCATCATGTGACTCAGTACTGGATTCCCAAGTCTTTTATCACTAACCCCAGTACTGAGGCACATATGTTTCCTGTTCGTGCTCATTAGGTTCGGCGTGCGAGGAAGGAGGACATATGGATTGTTGACTCCGGGTGTTCTCGACATATGACTGGGGATTCTAGATGGTTCTCCTCCCTCACACGTGCATCCGGCAATGAATTGATCACATTTGGGGATGCTTCTACCGGGACCGTGACAGCAAAGGGCACAGTGCGCGTCAACAACAAATTCATGCTCAAGGACGTCGCTTTGGTAAGTAAGCTGAAATATAATCTGCTTTCTGTTTCTCAGCTGCTTGATGAGGGTCTAGAGGTGAGATTTAAGAGTGGTGAGTGCAGGGTTTTAGATTCCTCTGGTGAGCTTGTCTTTAAGATTTCCAGGTTTGAGAGGATCTTTTGTGCTGATTTCTGTATCTCTTCTGCTTCTAGCCCTAGGTGTCTTGTTGCTTCTGATTCCCATGATCTAGTTTTGTGGCATCGTAGGCTTGGTCACATAGGCTTCGACCACTTGACTAGAGTCAGTAGCAAGGACTTGATTAGAGGTTTGCCTAGGCTGAAGGCTGTTAGAGACCTTGTGTGCACACCCTGTAGACATGGTAAGATGGTTTCTGCTTCTCATCCTCCTCTTACCTTAGTGATGACCGATGGACCTGGTCAGCTCTTGCACTTAGACACTGTTGGTCCTTCTAGAGTCCAGTCTGCCGGTGGTAAGTGGTACGTGCTTGTGATTGTGGATGATTACTCCAGGTATTCATGGGTTTATTTTCTGGTTTCTAAGGACGAGGCATTTGGTTTCTTTAGAGATTTGGTCCTTAGACTTACTGTTGATCTTCCTGGAGCTTTGAGAGCCATTAGGAGTGACAATGGGACAGAATTCAAGAATTCTTCCTTTGCCACCTACATTACGATAGGGGCTAGATCACCGATTTTCTTCACCTAGAGTTCCCCAGCAGAATGGTGTTGTAGAGAGGAAGAATAGGACCCTTGTAGAGATGGCCAGGACCATGCTAGATGAGCATTCCACACCTAGGAGGTTTTGGGCTGAGGCTATCTTTACTGCTTGTTATATTTCTAATAGGGTGTTCTTGAGATCTGTTATTGGTAAGACTTCCTATGAGCTCAGATTTGGTCATAAGCCCAAAGTTTCTCATTTCAAGATTTTTGGTTGCAAGTGCTTCATTCTTAAACATGGCAACCTTGATAAATTTGAATCTAGATGTTCTGATGGCATATTTCTTGGATATCCTGCTCATTCTCGTGGCTATCGTGTATTTAATTTTGACACTAACAAAATTGTTGAGACTTGCGAAGTCACTTTTGATGAGGCTAGTCCTGGTACTAGACCCGATGCTACAGGTACACAGGTTCCTGATATTCGAGAAAGCATCTTCGTCGACGATGACTCTGAGGATGAGGACCCAATCCATCCTCTAGTCATTTCTGAGAGGGTTGGGGAGCCTGCTTCTACTACACCGACTTGGATGAGCGGCCTCTTCCTACCTTCACCGACGATCGAGTGGCTCTGTTCCTACCTCCTGACCCATGAGGTAGAGGCCATACGCACCAGGAGCTCCTCTTCACATTCAAATGACAAACATCCACGAGCAGATTATTGGGGATATTCATGAGCGAGTCACTCGCTCGAGTTCATTCTTCGATTCTCATGCACATTACGCTTTTGTCGCTTCTTTTGAACCCCGAGATATCACCCATGCTCTTTCTGATGCCTCTTGGGTCAATGCCATGCATGAAGAACTTGAAAATTTTGAAAGAAACCAAGTCTGGACCTTAGTTGAACCTCCACCTAATCAACATGTAATTGGAACAAAATGGATTTTCAAAAATAAGCAAAGTGAGGATGGGTTGGTAGTTCGCAACAAGGCTAGGCTTGTAGCTCAAGGTTATTCCCAGGTAGAGGGCTTAGACTTTGAAGAGACTTTTGCTCTGTAGCTAGATTGGAAGCCATTAGCATTTTGCTAGCATTTGCGACATCTAAGGGCTTCAAGCTTTTTCAAATGGATGTCAAAAGTGCTTTCTGAATGGTTTCATAGAAGAAGAGGTCTTTGTCAAGCAACCACCGGTTTGAAAATCCCAAATTCCCAAACCGTGTTTTAAACTCTCCAAAGCCTTGTATGGTGCAAGCAAGCCCTAGAGCTTGGTATGATAGGCTTAAGAGTTTTTTCTTAGTAATGATTTCAAAATGGGAATGGTTGATAAAACCTTGTTCACTCTTAAGCATGGCGTTGACTTCTTATTGGTTGATTTATATGGATGATATCATATTCGGTGGTTCCTCTCATGCTTTGGTGTCTAGATTTTGATTCTATGAGCAGGAGTTTGAGATGAGCATGATGGGCGAATTGACCTTCTTCCTTGGTCTTCAAGTCAAGCAACCGAAAGAAGGCACCTTCATTCATCAAAGTAAGTATACAAAGGACCTTCTTCGTAAACCCGACATGGGAAGCGAGAGACCAATGTCTACTCCCATTGCCACGACCACCGTCTTTGGACCCAGATGAGGATGGAGAGCCCGTGGACGGAAGGAGTACCGTAGCATGATTGGCTCCTCCTCTACCTCACAAAGCGTCGGTAGGACATACAATTATTTGTGTGTCGTGCGCTCGATTCGAGCTTCCTCGAGCTTCTCATCGTCAAGCAGTGCGTCGCATATTCAGGTACCTCCAGGACACTCTTGACTTTGGACTTTGGTATTCTTCTTCTTCGCTCTCTCTATTAGGGCTTTTTTCGATCTTGATTTTCTTGGGTGTAGAGTAGATAGGAAGAGTACTTCTAGCACTTGTCATTTCTTAGGCACATCTCTCATCTCGTGGTCATCTAGGAAACAGTCCTCTGTTGCACAGTCCACTGCCGAGGCCGAGTATGTAGCTGCAGCCAGTAGTTGCTCTCAGGTTCTCTGGATCTTATCTACTCTTCGGGACTATGGGTTGTTTTTGGGTAGTGTTCCTCTTTTCTGTGACAACACTAGCGCCATTAATATTGCAAAAAACCCAGTGCAACATTCTAGGACTAAGCATATTGACATTCGTTACCATTTCCTTAGAGACCATGTTGAGAAGGGTGATGTTGTGCTTCATTTTGTTGAGTCTGAGCAACAAGGTTGCTGACATTTTCACTAAAGCTCTTGATTCTTCTCGTTTTGCTTTTCTCACGGGGAGAATTGGGGTTGTTAGTCCTCTTGGCCTATTTTGAGGGGAGTTTGCTCTTTTGCATTCATTGTACCATAATGCATTTTAAACTTCAAACAACTTGCATTGTAATATAACCTTATGGAGCTTTGATTATTATCCTTGTATGACATGCTTTCATACTTTATACCCTGCCATGTTCTGTGCTAGCTTGCTAGATGTCTTTTATGGCTTTTTATGTATAGCTTAGCTTTTATCATGCTAGCTTTATTATCTGTGAGCAAACTGAATTATAATATGACTTGTTGGATCTTGTGACTAGTTTTGCTTTAGTGATCCTCTCATGATTCATGCCATGTCATATAGGCTTAATTGAGTCCTGAACTTATTCTGAGTTTTAAATTGAGCTATGCTAATTCTCAAGTCAAGCAAATGAAAAATGAGCTTTTTGTGTGAAAAAACTGATCTCATCAATTCTTTCTTATGAGACTGCTTGCCATTGCACTAGGCATGAACTCAGGGAGAGTTTTGGATGACCCAGACTATTCTCTTAAGCTTGTGTTGCTTGGGATGGTCGTAATGAGGCTTGAGATCTAGCACAATGCTAAGAAAACAAATTGGCAATTGGTTGAAGCTTAGAAGGCAGTTGTGGATGGCTCCTAGTCCAGGACTTGCTTTACTAAGATAAAATCAATCATTTTCAGCAAAGTACTCAATGTGCTAAATTCTAAATGCTTGAACAAATTGATTCAAAATTGATCTCAAAGTGCTCAAACTGACTCATTTTCTAGCTTACGCTCCGTTTTGCTTATAGACATGGCGACTCATTTTGGATACCTTTAGTTAAACTGTGATCTTGAGCAACTGGTCATGCCTTTAATTCATTTAATCTCAGATTATTGCTATTTTGGCCTTAGCTTTCTTTGTACATGTTTTGCCATACTTGCTTATAGCTTCTTCACATAATATGGCTTGGTGTAATACTTATGCAGTCTTCATGGATAATCTTCATGGCTCCTTTTGCTTAAATTACAAACAAACAAACAAAAAATTGAAAAAAGAAAAATTACAAAATTACAGCCATTCCATTACTTTCATGCTCTATCTTCTTCCATGCACCTTGATGAATTCATTGTCAAAGGGAGAAAGATTGGTAAAATGTTGTTTTAGAGCTTTTTGGAGTCATAGGGTTTTATTGATCATAGTGAGTGGGATCATGTCTATTGCATTCTTTTGGTCTTATTTGCCTTTTCGAAGTTGATTTGCAATTCTTGAAGACTCACAATGATCAAAGGTCATTTGAACAATTGTTCTTTCATATGGACCTTAAGTGAGATTTTGACCCGTTTCTGGAAAATGAAGCTTTCTTGCCTTCTTTTGCCGTATCTCACTTGCTGATACTATTCTGGAGCTAGCTTGGTCATTTCCTTTGCTTTTTCTTGCATTTGGACCAAGTTATGCCTTTGATCGAAAACGTCGAGTTCTTACTCTTTCAAATCTCAAAACATTCATTTGTGGGAAATTGCCAATGTGTTCATCAAGGGGGAGATTGTGGATATCATGGAGATATGCTCACGATCTTAATGTGATGGTACAATTGGCAATAGCTTCTTTGGTTTGTCGAAGCGATCGTTTTGGTTTTGTTGAAATCTGTTTTTGACAAGTGTCGGGATAATCGGTAGTACCGGCGTGTAATTAGCGGTACTACCGCGATCTTGATACGGCTTGTGTTTGGCGGTCGTACCACTGGTCGGTATTACCGCAAGCAAAACGGTATGGTTTTTCCAGAACGAGTGTAATTTGTGTTTTGGATTTCTCGAGGAGCGGTAGTACTCTCCAAAGCCTTGTATGGTTTGAAGCAAGCCCCTAGAGCTTGGTATGATAGGCTTAAGAGTTTTCTGCTTAGTAATGATTTCAAAATGGGAATGGTTGATAAAACCTTGTTCACTCTTAAGCATGGCAGTGACTTCTGCTTAGTAATGGAATGACTGTAATACTTGTACAGTCTTCATGGATAATCTTCATGGCTCCTTTTGCTTAAATTACAAACAAACAAACAAAAAAATTGAAAAAAATGAAAAATTACAAAAATTACAGCCATTCCATTACTTTCATGCTCTATCTTCTTCCATGCACCTTGATGAATTCATTGTCAAAGGGGGAGAAAGATTGGTAAAAATGTTGTTTTAGAGCTTTTTGGAATCATAGGGTTTTTATTGATCATAGTGAGTGGGATCATGTCTATTGCATTCTTTTGGTCTTATTTGCCTTTTCTGAAGTTGATTTGCAATTCTTGAAGACTCACAATGATCAAAGGTCATTTCGAACAATTGTTCTTTCATATGGACCTTAAGTGAGATTTTGACTCGTTTACGGAAAATGAAGCTTTCTTGCCTTCTTTTGCAGTATCTCACTTGCTGATACTATTCTGGAGCTAGCTTGGTCATTTCCTTTGCTTTTTCTTGCATTTGGACCAAGTTATGCCTTTGATCGAAAACGTCGAGTTCTTACTCTTTCAAATCTCAAAACATTCATTTAGGAAATTGCCAATGTGTTCATCAAGGGGAGATTGTGGATATCATGGAGATATGCTCACGATCTTAATGTGATGGTACAATTGGCAATAGCTTCTTCGGTTTGTCAAAAGCGATCGTTTTGGTTTTGTTGAAATCTGCTTTTCAGCAAGTGTCGGGATAATCGGTAGTATGGCGTGTAATTAGCGGTACTACATGATCTTGATAGTACCGGCTTGTGTTTGGCGGTCGTATCACATTTGGTCGATATTACCGCAAGCAAAAGCGGTATGGTTTTTCGTAAGCGAGTGTAATTTGTGCTTTGGTTGCGGTAGTACCGATGATTTGAACGAATCGCGTGTGAGCGGTATGGTTTTTCCGAACAAGTGTTTTTGGGAAGTTTTGGATTTCATTGAGGGCGATGCGGCCATGATTATGGGTCTTGATACTATCATGAGGCGATAAGTACCGCCATAACATGGCGGTAGTACCGATTTGGTTTCGAGTTTCGTTTAACTTGGAGATTTATTTTTGGGTTATGTCATTTCCATGTTTGTTAATGCATATATGTTGCATATTGCATGTTTTGAGCTAATGTGGGTCAAGTTGTGAAGAACTTGTTCGGAGGCGATTTCTTGGTCTATTGTCTTTGTGCGGTGGCTTGCAGTCAATGACGGTCAACGGCGAGGAGGATCGGGACTAAGCTAGGAGAAGCGAGGTCGAGAATGATCATGGATGCGGGTGAGGTCAGTGACTCAAGCATGGCATGAATGGGACGAGGTGGATCGAGCAGGCGATTCGATGCGGTGGTTGGATCAAGCGGCTGGGTCGGTGCAAGTGCCTTGGAGGTTCGATGGGATTCGGACGGGAGACTTGCCGACATGATGAGAGCCGTTGATCAACCTACACGCATGAGCGGCGATTGCTTCGACGAGATTGGACTCGGTCCATGGAGAAGGATCGAGAAGGGTATTTTGGTAATTTCACCAAATACCACCTTGGTGACCTAATGCCAACTGCGGCGCAAGGCGGTGCGTCCAAGAAGTGGTTTAGGTCAAGAAAAGTGAAGACGGCGCTTTAAAATGCGTGCGTGTGTGTCCCGTTTGTTATTGGGCCTAACGGAGCCCATTAGGGTTAAGTCTTCTAGAAGCTCTAGGCCTCATATAAATAGAGAGGTCTGCTGTTCACAGCAGCCTCAAGCACTTCATTTGCAAACCCTAGTTTGGTTTTTAGGGTTTAGGGAAGAAAAGAGAGGCATAGGCTCTAGTGAGATGGATTGATGTGTATGCTCTTGGATGGAGCTCTTGTCCTCCTTGAGGGAGTGGTCAGAAACAAAGAACATCATGAATCAATCTATGGATGTTCTTCCAAAGATGAGCTCCCTCTTGTGTTCTTCATTCTCTTTTGATGATTTTGGTGCTTCCTTGATCCATTGGTTTTGGTTGTTCTTGTGCACTCTTATTCCTTGTCTGTGACATGTGGGAGCGTATCTAAGGTCACCTAGATCATCAATCTCCCACGAGCAAGAGTTGGATCAAGTTTTTCGTTTTGCTCGGTTCTTTGCCCTTCTTAGGTAAAACTGAAAAAGATCGAAACTTTGGCGTAGATCTGGACGATCGCCACTTGGAATAGGTTCCTAATACCCATAGGAAGGTGTGTTCCAAATTTGGTGGAGTTTGGCCTTACGGTTTAAAAGTTACGTCGATTTTCGATTTTGTTTTCAGTCATTTACATTCATCGTCGGGACAATTGGTAGTACCGCACTTTTGCTCGAGGTAGTAGCTGATGCGGTAGTATAAGACATTTACTATGATAGTACCGCAATCTTGTAGTACCGCACTTACAATGATGGTAGTACCTTTGTCCCCGATTTTTCGTGATTTCTTGAGGAGTTTGTTGCTATGCTTTGAGGGTTTAGGAGTGGATTCATTCAAGTCTTCCACTGCTTAGGCATTCATCTTCATAGCTCTCATAGCTATTGGAGTGATTTGCGATTTGCGAGTTGAATCCATTATCTTTGCAAAAATGAATTGGTGCTCCTATTCACCCCCTCTCTAGTCGCCTTTCCGGTCCTACAGTTTCTTTTCCAATGGCCTGGCTCTTTGCAGTAAAAGCATTCATTCTCTTGAGTCGGGCCAGACTTAGCCTTGGGATTGGGCCTATTAGTTTGGATCTCATCCGAAACTTTAGTCTTGCCCTTACCTTTGACCTAGATCTTAGCATTTTTCTTGAAACTTGTACTCTTTTGCACCATCATCACATGACTGTTGCTTTTCTTAATGCTATCCTCTGCAGTCTTGAGCCTCATATGCAATTCAGTGAGATTCTTGTCTAAGCCATTCATGTGGAAGTTCAGAATGAACTGCCCAATGCTTGCTGGAAGCGAAGCAAGAATCAAATCTGTAGTCAACTCTTGACTAAGTGGAAAACCAAGTTTTTTCAAGCTCTGTATGTAACCAACCATCTTGATTACATGTTGGCTCACTAGACTACCCTCAGCTAGCTTACTCCCAAATAACTTCTTTGAGATCTCATATCTCTTAGTTCTTTCTTGTGTCTCAAACATGCCTTTGAGCGCTACGATCATATTATAGGCCTCGATGTTCTCAGACTGCTTCTGAAGGTCTGAGTTCATCGCAGCACGCATGAGACAGCTAATATCAAGGGACTCATCACATGCCTTTTTATAGACGGTTTTAAGAGTAGCAATAGCATTTTCAGCAGGCACATCTGGAATTGGTTCATCTAGAACATGTTCCTTTTTTTATCTCACCTAAGAACAATTCTTAGGTTGCGTGACCAATCCACAAAATTTGTTCCATTCAGTTTTTTCTTTATCAAGTATCGAACGTAATGCAAAACTGGATGTAGGTACAACAGTCGGTGCCATGATCTACATAAAATATGCAAAGCTAAGACATATGTTCAAGAAAAGTAACTTCTATTAAACAATTTAATAAAGATACTCCCACTAAATACCATATCCCTCTTATGGCATTTAGTCATTCAAGACCCTCAATCAGTCAATCTACTAGTGAGGTTTGGCATCACTGCTAGAAGATTAGTGAATTTGGTAAGCAACCCTTTGCTAATCATATCTCTATGTGACTCTTGTTGTTGGGCAGCATCTCTATGCTCCGGCACCCAACCCTTATGTCCCAAGGTCCATAACCGTTATGACGACCTTGTCAAGTTAAACCAATGCTATGCGTGTAAGTGTTCAACACAAACCCATCAAATCAAGGAGTATTAATGGCACTTTGCTTTAGCAAGACCTACCATTGGAATACATAACTTTGGATGGTGCAGCTAATTGGGAGGGCATCAATTTAACTTAATATTATGTGAGAGAATTTTACTTCTACCATGTTAAAAACATTTAAAGCAATTAAATAACTTACATAGAAATAGATGAACATGAATTTAAAGGTATTCACAGGCAATCAAATTGCACTATGATATAGTATGACCCTTCCACATGGTGATCTCCATCGCCGTGCTTTCTGTTCGCCATGTCTCCAAGTGGTCAATTCCTCCAAGTACTCCTACTAAGCCATTACTCCTAATAGCATTAGTAATAAAATTACATGGAGTGAAGAAGCATCACAAGTCGACACGCAGGCCATTCTACAAATATAGACAGCCTTGGGATGCAATAAGCATGACACGCAGGTCATGAATATTACACACATGCATGCATCTCATACATCATGGGTCATACTATTCACATCAATCCCTGCAAAAACAAGTTATGCATGGAATCCAATTCTATCGGGTGACATGAACACATATTACCTCTAACGCGTGGTACGATTACCCATCATTGCCTTGATACGACCGCCCACTGCGGCATACTCCGATAGCGGAATTCCGACCGGTAAGAGTGTTATGCAGCGTGGTCGTGAACATGGGCAATAAACCATCTAGTCCTTTTAGCTTATACCTCCTTGTAAACCCATCTACTACCATCGAAAACCGATCGATCTTATCGACCATAGCCTAGATCGTTCCATCTAAATGAACTGATCTAGGTTACCAGACCTGACCAGTAATAGATCCAATCTATTATTACCATATATCAAGTATATGCGTGTAACATCCCAAAAATACCTAAATGCAAAATACGGGATTTTTAAAACTTTTTGTATGATTACTCGTTATAACCTTGATTGTATAATTTTTGAGAGCTAATTGATATGTTTTCTTATCGATTCATAAGTGGTTAAAATGAAAACCATAAAATTCGAAACTTTGTACTCAAGTGTCCAAAGGCCCGGTTAAAATAACTCATCTAATATCAGGACTTATCTGTTATCATGTAAGAATTTTCCAAGCTAAAATCATCACTTTTTCCCCAATTTTTCACCTATTCTTTTTGCTGTTTTACTGCTCCTCGGGCTAGCTACTGTTCCACGGGTGCAAGTCGCATTTGGGCTAATTGACTTGGTTCCACCGAACCAACCCGCACGACCCGAGCCTGCTCACCTTTCTTCTCCAGGCAGCTCCTGTTCTCTCTTTCCACCTCGCCAATGTCGCCGTGCGCCAGGCCGCCCCGTTGTCGCTCCGTGGCAATCAAGCCCTGCCACTGCCGCCACGCATCCCACCCTCGTGGCCACGCACTCGGCATGCACGCACCCACGTCGCCTCCGCTCAGCTCCCGCTCGCCACGCCACCAGGCCACACCCACACAAGCCACAACCCCTTGATTGCATGCCCGCCACGCCGTCTCGCCGCCCGTGCCGCCTCCACCTTCGGCTGCCCCGCCTCCATGCCTATTTAGGCCAGCCCACACTTGCCTCGCCCCCTCCTCTGCCATCCCCCTCCCCTTCTCTCTTCTACACCGAACGCCAAGAAGCCCGAAGGCGCAGAGCCAGCGCCATCACCACGCCGGCGAGCCCCCTTCCCCGTCCATGAAGCCCAGATCAATTCCTCACAGATGGAGCGACCCCCGGCCTTCCCCAACCATTCCCGACCATCCATTCGAGTTCCCCTTCCCCGTGGTGCCGCCGCCTTGGCGAGCCCTCCGTGCTGCCTTGGGTTTCCGCCGCCAGCCCGCTCCGGCACCTTCCCACCGCCATGGATAGCCCCGGTGAGTTCCTACCACCCCCTTAGTGCTTGTGCCCCCCCTAATTTCTTTCTTCTCCCCCTCCAGTGCCACCGCCGTGGGAGCCGTGCCACCATTGCCGCCGGGCGCAACCGCACTGCCTCTGTGGCCATCGCCATCGACTCCAGGACTAGCCCCAAGGTCGCCTCACCCGGCCGGCTCCGTCTTTCTCCACGCTGGCCGCCATCATCGCCTTCCTCGCCGGCGGTGAGCATTGCCCAAGCACGCCCGAGCCACCCCCTGATGCTCCTCTGTTGCTCTGTTATCCTCTTTGTGTATGTGTTTACTGACAGTGAGCCTCACCAAAACTATTGGTTGATTAAAGGCACTGTTAATCCTTGGTTTAGGTTAGTAGTGAATTGAACAATGCTGTAGATGAGTATATGTGCATTTTGTTTAGAATGGTTATTGGTTAAATTGAGTGATTGATTTAGGACTATATGGAATTGACAAGAAATGATTAGTGATCTATTGTCGAAAAACTGACAAAGACAATTAGATGACCAATTGATAGATTGTGTGTTCAGACAATAACATTCAATAGATAAATCAAGTACAAAGATAATTCATAGTTAAATGCATCTTTAGCATAAGGATTTCAAGAGATGTTTTGGGCAATAAGCCATATGGTCAATCTGAATAGCATTCTAATGTATGCAGTTAGCAGGTTAAGCGAATAGCTAGCTAATCAGTGGGTAAAGTAATCAAGAAAATAACATTCTGTACAAGTAGTTGGAAATTCCATTGATTCAAACAACCATTTGGACATTTCTCTAAGCAGAGGGCTCAACCCAATCAAGTGATTAGCTCATGATGCTTAATAGGTTTAGATTACAACATCTCAATCCTGAAAATGTTTATATTGTCTGTTGCATGAACATCAATGCTAATCTGATAATATTCCGATTTGTTAATGGACTAATGACCTTCTAAAACAAATAGTTAGAAACTCTATGGTTTCAATTAGCTTTTGAAAAGTATCTAACAGTAGCAACCTAATCTGAAAACAGATATTTTTGTGAGATGCTCAAAACCAACAGTGAACCAATTAATCAAAGGAAAGCTTTAGACCTGCATACCACATGATACTAAGTCTAGTACTTAAAAATGTTTGATAGTGCTTCATAGCTTTGACAGCCAATTGAACAGAGAAGGTGATTCCTTTGAAATGTCAATAGAAACCACTGTAACACAACCATCCAATGCTAACTAATCCAATGACTAATAACTGAACCACTCAATCGAATTAACATGAATTTTTAGTGGGAATAAGCCAGAAGTTTGGTTAAGTCAATACTACAATTAAGCAAATCTTCTCACAATATTTAGAATGTCTGTATAGTATGGAAGACTTAAGATAATTGGGAAGATTAGACTTATCAGTAGGCAAATAATTAATTGATAGAAATGAATAATCCTTAACAAACAAAGAGGTTCTATTAAAGCAACAGTAGGTCACACATACAACTAAAAATTGGGTAGAAAATTGATTAAGAGTTGTTAATTGGATAATTAGTTTGATAATTAGTTAGTAATCAAATTGGGTAGAAAACTGATTAAGAGTTGTTAATTGGATAATTAGTTTGATAATTAGTTAGTAATTTTCCAAACTAGCAGTAGCTCACTATTTGTATAAGTCAGTAAAAGAATTATTAAGCTAATAGCCTTGCACCCAATGGAGTGAATTCAATTAGGGATCATATCCAAATGATATTAGCTACAATAATAATAGGTTGAAATAAATCAATATATCATTATATTTAAAATTAGTTAGTAATATAATGTAGATTAATGAAGTGAGCGTCAAGTGTCATATGCATTTAACTAAACCAAGTAGTTAGATCAACAACTAAGAGGATTCATTTTGACTATATGATCATTGTAGATATATACATAGAATGCCTGGAGAGAGTGCTTGTGAGTATTAGGTGGCCTGTTAAGTAGAACAACATCACCTAGGCCCTAGGTACCATACGTTGTCATCCGATCCCAGTAGCAATACGATTCCTAATCTGAAAGCAGATATGAGAGTATTACCTAGCCAGGTAATCTCTCCCATCCAGTTAACCAGTGAGGAATGTTCCTGTGAACATTCTCTCTCTCTCTCTCTCTCTCTCTCTCTCTCTCTCTCTCTTTCTTAGAATTATCTACTTTGGTCTGAAGAATTTCCTTCATTCCAATTATCAGTAGATATATTTTGCCTGTAGTATTTCCTTCATCAACTCCTTTGGATATACTTTTTTCTATAGTATTTCCTTCATCAACTTCCTCGGTTATACTTTGTCTGAAGTATTTCCTTCATTAGCTCCAGATGAGTATGTTTGGTCTCATCTGAAGCACTCCCTTCTTTCAAGATATCGTTAAGTATGTTTAATTCTGTTTGAAGTGTTTCCTTTTGTTTGTATGTCTTTGGATTTATTGGATTTCATTTGGTTATTTTCAGATGTTCTTGGATTTAATCATATACTATGTAGTTAGACTTTGACACTGTGATGGGACAACAATCCCAACAAGAATGAGGCTGGAATCAAGATTGTCCGAGCATTGAACATGATGATCATCAGCATATTGAGCGGGATGATTATCAGAACCTTGAGCCAGAACAGGATCAGGGTTATCAGAATATTGAGCAAGACGAGTCAATACTTTGATCATATTGCACCTACTATTTGCAATTATATTGTTTTAAATTATGAAATTGCATTGCTATGTTTTAATCAAATATATTGGTCTAGCTCATAGTTAATGCCTTAACAATAATTGTGTATAAGCTTTCAAATCCTTGAATTTGGACACTATCCTTGTCACCCTAGAATTAATGGTTAACATACTAGTTATAAGTCTGTATCTAAGTGTCATGCTTAGCCTTGTTTAGATACATTGTCATTCGGGCATTAAGTTGCTCGACATCAATCAACACTTTGAAAATGAAATTGGGCAGTCGAGGCTGGGAGCCTGGCTGGTATGTTGGAGTAAAGGTTATTTTGAAAACAAAAGAAAAACCTGAAAAACAGATTTCGACTTGGGCGACTAGAAAGAGTGACTAGTGCCGGGGGCACGAGTTGGTATGTGGATGTGCCACCCAAGTCAATTAAGGACCGAATCTGGTAATGACCTCTCATGTAAAACAGTGCAACCACAAGTCTGTAAAACTTAAGACCTGGCTAACTAATTTGTTTCACCTCGGCGTGGCTTCGACGTTGGTGGATGCGGGTGGATAGCCGGGGGAGAACGAAGCCACGAGAACCGTACGACGCTAAAGGGAGACCTCCGGGATTGGCAAGCTGGAGAGTCCGAAGGAGGTGATACCTAGCGGTGCGAAGTTGCAAAGAGGTGGGACATTGTAAAGGCCTTGTGATAATCAACATTAGCCACACACCTACGGAAGTGTGTCGGGTCAGTATAAGTTGATTTATCTCTTGTGGGTAAAGTGTACAAACTCTGCAGAGTAAGAAAACTATCTAGATAGTCGTGCTCACGGTCAAGAGCGATACTGAGAAACTTGCTTGATATAGCTTTCCTTTTTAGAAAACCATTGGTGTGTGTGTGTGTGTGGAATGAAAAGGGTGGGTTTGAGCACAACAGTTGGAAATGTTGAGGTTAGAATCCAGAGAGTTGTGAAAGCCTGGTCGGGGACCAGTGGTAATTATGGGATAGCCTGAGCATTGAGTGGACGTACTCACTCAATGGTATAGGAAATGGAATCTCTGCTAATACTTTACAAAAAAAAATTCAGTTTATAAAACTTGTGTTAGTAAAATGCTAAGTCTCAGGATTTGCTATTACTTAATCTATTTCAAGAGATGGCATTGTGCAAAATAAAAGAACCATAAGCCTTTCCTTTGATTAGCCTTGCATCTATGATAATTTCATTGTGTATTGGCTCGCGAGTACGGTTGTGTACTCATGCTCGCTATTTACATTCTTTTAGTCAGTAAGCACAAAAGAAGACTACAGGGATAAAAATGAGCATTGGACAAGACTGAAGATCAAGAAAGCCAAGAACTAGGTCGCGAGCCCACAGTCGAATGCCGGCGGGCATATCGTGAGGGTTCCACACGTTCTACTCTGAATCTGCTTCCACTGCTATTCTCTGAAAAGTATTTGGCCTGTTCGGCCATTCTACAAGTCAAAAGCCATAAGGTATATTTACATTTTGTTTAATATTATGCAATAGCTTTACATTTTCATGATATGTATTTGAACCAACAATGTAACTGTGTGTGCCAGCTACTGATCCAGAGAATGTCACAAATATACACAATAGATCCCAAGTTCCAAATTTGGGGTCTGACAATGCGACCAATCCAGATCAAAAACTACACAGGATGGCTCTGATACCACTGTGGGGATACGGGTAGGCTACGCTAGCTAACAATTCAAAATTTTTACCACGTAAACCAGGAAGCTATGCAAGTAGAAGATCACAGATCGTTACCATTAGACGCACAGAGCAGCGGAAGAAGAGTTGGAGTAGCCTGATCCAATGTAGAGCGCGTCGATGTAGTGGTCGTAGTCGATCGTCTAGCGTTGAGCACATCGATGTAGTGGTCATAGTTGATCGATCTTCTCCTCCAGCAACCTCTGCAGTTCCTTATGAAGATCGCGGATCGTCCTCAAGCACAACAGCAACCGCAGTAGCGCCTCTACGGTATCCACACGCCTAGAGAAGGAATAACCGTACGCCGGTGTGCTAGCACTAAGTTGCACGGTAGAGCTCTCAGGAAGATGGCGGCTAGGGTTTCGGTGGAGCAACTCACATCAACTCATCTATCTCCCAATAGCCTCAAGCATCTCCTTACATAGTGCCTATGACGGATCCTATCTGAACACGTTTTACGAATCGTATTCGTGTTGGTTTGTTCCAACCCGTTAAGTGTGTGACCCGTTAGGTTTATGCATATTCGGTTGTGACTTGGAAACACCTTTCCGACCACGAGTCGTTAGCGGTACCTAGCAGGACATAACGATTCCCGAATACACACAAATTATATCGGATGAACCTTATTGCAATATGATCTACGACCAGGTCCTCATCACTTACGACCAGGTCCTATCTTTATACGACCAGTTTGTATTTGGTTACGATCAGTTCGTAACTCCTTACGACTAGGTTACGACCACTCTATGATTACGTTCGACCAGTCTATGACCAGTTCGTATCTCCATATGACCAGTCCGTAACAGATTGAACTAAGCGACCTACTCGTGTATTCTCTCTTTTCCTCACGATATCTAACTCCAGATGAGATGTTGTGTCATCCATGGACTGTTCAATACTTTCTCGATCGAGTGTCAGATAACTTCACGTGGTCGAACACTTCGACTACTAGTGGCATGTCCATGCACTTACATTATCTGACCACAACGAGGGGCTTAGAGACATCTCTCCTGTTATGTTAGGAGGGGCAAATCCCATATCCGACCAGTCACATTCCTTCGTATGTTTCAGAGCATACCCGAAAGCTATCTTTATAACTACCTAGTTACGAGTAGCGATTGACAACCCCTAAGAGTGCTATTACACATGTAGGAAACCATGCCGATCTCAGGTCTAAAGATTATACATCATCATTGCTTGAGACCAACTACCGACACATAGAATTGTGACAATCTCAATAGTGTCTCAAGGTGGGTCTTATCCAACACCATGTTCTCTAACATGTGCCCATATTATTGGTTTGATATCTTCATATCCATGACCTGTGAAATATAGTCATCAACCAATACATATGTTAGTCTATTCATATGTGTTCTCATATGTTTCCGACCACGGAACATTTAAGAATAATCATCGCAGAAATATAGAGTTTTACAATCAAGTCACATACTTGATAATAAATATTAACGATATTATTTTAGGAACAAGATAACATATTATCCAATGTTATGAACATAATAAAATATAATCATCTCTATGATTGCCTCTGGGGCATATTTTCAACACTCACTTCATGCCCCTCCTTTCTAACCAACTTGTCTTGTCGGCTCCGTCTGATCCGCCTAAATGTCGCCCGATTAAGCCTATGACCGCCGTGCCTTGCCCTTTGCAAGAATCGTCTTGGATCGACGCTGGTCGCCTAGGAGGGGCGAGCGCCCTAGCCGCCGAGTACCCCTGAATCGGGGCGGTGGCCGCTTAGGTGGCCACCAAGAGGAACACTGGTGTTCATGTTCCTGGAATCATTTGCCGGTGTGAGGTCACTTTGATTCACACTTGCCTAGCAAAAGGGCATATGAGGATGAGATGGTCAACTGATTCTGGCTCCGAGGCAAAGGGGACAAAAGGTTATTTGGCCGGTCTCTAAGCGCTAATTTGTCGGCAGTCAGCACCTTGCCCTGAATTAAAGTCAACCCTGTGTTATTCTTCATAATGACAAAGAATCCTATGCCAAATCAAAGCAACACATGCCCTTCTAAAAGATCTTTTTTAATGCCCTTAACATTTTAGAAAAAAACATGCTCCTGGAGAAAAATTAATAAACATGCAGGACATGAATGTGGTAATTTAAGCTAGGGCATGACGACTAGATATTCTGCTCACAATGACAAAAAAAATCTTATGCCAAATTAAAGCAACACATGCTCTTCTAAAAGATCTTTTTCTAGGTGCTATTAACATTTTAGAAAAATATGCTCTTGGAGAAAAAAGTAAATAAACATGCAGGGCATGAATGTGGCAATTTAAGCTAGGGCATGATGACTAGATATTCTACTCAACAACAACCAAAAGTACAATAATCTCAAGACAAAACCAAAAATACAAAGAGTTGGAGTACATCGAGTCTGCAAGACTCCATGCAATCAACTCGGCGGCAAGCCTGGGAATGGCAGTATGGACAGTGTAAAAGTGGAAGCAAGGATGGAATACGCCACACGAGGGGCGTTGTGTATTCCTTCTCATATATTGCACACGTACAAGAATATCTACAATCAAGGAGATATTTAAGGAAAGCTAGAAACAAGGAAGATTACCTATAACATGGAAAACTATCAAGGGAAATAGGAAACAATCCTATCCTATCCTATCCGTCGTTACCATATATTCTTACATCCCCGCAGTAGAAGCGGGAGGAATTCACACGCAGAGACATGATAGGAAATCCTGAAACAAGGACGTCGGTAGGCCCTTGGATATGACATCGGCAAATTGATGACCGGAGGGTATATGCCAGACGCGAATCTGTCCCAGTGACATTTTTTGACGGATGAAATGAATGTCAATCTCGGTGTGTTTGGTGTGATAATGTTGGACAAGATTAGACGACATGTACACGACGCTGATGTTGTCACAGTAGACGACAGTAGCCGACTCAATGGGCTGGTGAAGCTCCTGCAACAACTGGCGCAACCAGCAGCACTCGGCCACGTCATGGGCTGTTGGGACCTGAATATGCAAGTCTAGATGCTCTGTGTATTCTGCACTAGTCTAGGACCACGCTAATGCACACAATGACAACATCGATGAACATCAATCCATATAAGCGATTGTAAATAATAAATGACTAAATTTGATAAGTAAATAAAGTTTTGACCTTATGGCCGAGTTTACACTTAGTCAGCCATGCAAGGCTTTAGGCAAATAAAGAGAAATAGCAGCAGTGGAATGAAAAGAAACTTCAACGGAATCCATCACTTTCCACAAGTAACCAACCGGGAACAAGACCTCGCGATCAACCTCGTCGAAGAACACCTCCTCCAAAGCACAAGTTGAAACCTCCACTTCTTTTGAATGGTGATTATAGTAAGAGTGAGCACATCTAGTACTCATCAAGTTGTACCACGGAATGCAATTATAGGTGATGGCTTATTCCAAAGGAAATGATTTCTATAGTTATTTTGCAAAAAGCAACAATTACCATTGAATATGAATAATAGATTGAAGGCGTAAGTTACAATAGTAATAATAATAAGTAAACAAGAGTTTTCACAAGTTCGCAAAGCTTAATCCAGTTCTTTCACACAACTTCCCTTCCATGATGGTTTTATAAAATCTACCCTTCGGGCAAATCACCGAGCATGTCCATGACCGAGGACACGACTATTCAAATAGTTATTAGCACTCTGGAGAGGTTGTACGGCTTTACTCACAAGATATAACCAGTGTAGCTAGCACCAATCATAACAAAACCTTTCAAAACTTCATCTCGACAATTGACCCTCCCGATGTGCATACAGTCGACTCCAACCTCCTCGTTGGTCCGACACACACTGTTGGACCTGGAGACGACGAACCGCCCACAAATACGACCCTACCAAGTAGTCCCATACTAGGCTTGTGGTGGTATGATATGGCTTGGTTCAATGACACACAAAGTTAAGTCCTCAATTGACCAGGCGAGATTCCCAAACTACTCTGAATCACCACAATCCATATTTTCCAGTCACAAGTCCACCATGCCACAAATCCTTTCCACTTGCCTCACTCTAAATCTTTTTTCCACCCTGTTGATTTAGTGCATCACATGCAATAAACAGATGACAACATACATCACACATCTTTTCACAACATGTTCCATAATCACTTAGTCAAGTATGATATTAATATTTCGAAAAGATATCAATGGCCCGTTGCAAGGCTAAGTATACTAATCATATCTAACCAACCCATGTTGGTGCTATGATAATACCAAATAGTAATTTAACCAAGCTAGGGTGACAAACGATCATGGTAATACAATTGATAATACCAAATAGTAATTTAACCAAGCTAGGGTGACAAACGATCATGGTAATACAATTCACAAGGGTGACATGTAACATCCCAAACTTTCAGGAGTTTTGAATTTTCAAAATAAAAACAACCATTTGGTTTTGCTGCTTTGCTAAAGCTTAACTTGGATATTTTAGAAATTTAAAGCAATTCAATATGAATTAATTAGACTTCAACTAATTCATTTGGGTTTATCTTGAGTTTATTAGAGTTCTTCGGTATTTAAATCCCTTTCTCTGTTCATTCCAATTTCCGTTGGCCGTCCCTTTCCCTGCAAATCCCGTCGCTTTAGCCTCTCGGTCACGACCACACTTTCGGTCTTGACCAGCCTCTTGGCTTCGACCAGCCTCTTAGTGTCAACCAGCCTCTCATTCTCGACCAGCCCTGCCTGTCAACCCCCACTGCTCACCTTTTTCTTCCTCCCGTCGCGAAAGTCCTCGCGCATTAAATGTCGTTGTTTCACATTAAATGCTGTCACCTCCGATGTGCCTGTTCCCCCTCTTGTCTCCTCCCCTACCTGCCCCCATCCCCTCTTTCACTTGCTGGCTGTGCGCCCATGCCGCGTCGCTGTGGTGAATCTTGCCGCTCCATCTTGTCGCCCGTTTTCCCCTCCTTCCTCTATAAATGAAGCACTAGGAAGCCCTTTGCCTCCTCTTGTTTCCCCCTCAACTCTTCATTTCTCTTGCTCTCACTCTCGCCCTGTTTCGTCGTGCTTCAAGTTTCGCCGTCGAAGAGTTCATTGGAGTGCTTGCGCCGTCTTCAAGTTTCGCCACTAAAGAGTTCACTAGAGCACCCACGCCGTCTTCTACCACCGTTCGTCGTTCGTCGACCTTCTCCAGCCCCTCCTCCACTCTCTCTCTTGGTCCTAGTGAGTTCCCCATGCCCTGTTCTTCCTCGTGTTCCTTTCGACCAGGTCGTTGAACCTCCTTCCGACTAGTCGAACCCCTTTCGACCAGGTCGCTGAACCTCCTTCTGACTAGTCGAACCCCTTTTGATCAGGTCGCTGAACCTCCTTCCGACCAGTCGAACCCCTTTCGACCAGGTCATTGAACCTCCTCCCGACCTTATAATTTCAAATCTTCTGAGGGCCCATTCTCCTTCGCTCGAACTCCGATTTGAGTGATTCAAATTTCTAACTTCATCTAAATTCAGTATCTTTCTTTTGGTTCTTGTTTGGTTCATTTTGGATTTTATTTGGATTGTGTTATTTATCTGGCTCTTTTTGTGCGAATAGATTCTGACATTTCGGAAGGGTTCTTGGACCCGACAATCGAAGCATATCAACTCTTCAACAAAGGCAAGTCATAGACCTTTGATCATGTCATACCCAGTTTAAAAATTATACTGCTTTGTGTCAACATGCATGGCTAGTTGTATCAAAATGGTTTTGGGAGTAGTTAAATACCTACTTGGCAGTATGACTCCTTGAATAATTATGAATAACATGTTGACATGTACCCTTGGATACCATAGGTTGGGTATTCTTAGTTGGACATTATTGTAATACCAACATGGGGGTGTGCTATGCTTAGTCTTGCTTTAGTTATATGATGTTTCGTGATCACATGATTCAATGATGATGAATTTGACTTAATGATATATGGAATTGTGGCGTCGCCACTGTTGTTAAAATTTGTTGTGCCATGGCAAGGGTTGCTATTTGGTCAGGTTGAACCAAAAATGATTTCATACTCGGGCGAGTGATCGTGCAGTAAAGGGGAGAATTTTAGGATGTGGTTGCTTCGCCTGAGTAGTCTCTAAGTTCTTAACTTTGTGCGCCATTGATCTGAGCCATACCGTGCAACCACATGTCCAGGATGGGGTGGACCTGGCCAACTAATTAGCAATGCTTTGATTCAGTTCTGTTTTGGTGGAAGTGTGAAACCTGGGTTAGACATTGACACTTGGCGCAAGTGGGGGCCGATCGACTGGGTTGTTGTTTTGTAAGGTGGATACTGGGAGTTGTGAAGCCAGTCGGAGGCAAAAGCTAAGTGAATAGAACCGAGTTAAAATAGAACTTTGTAAAGGCCTTGTCACATGCTCTAGACTGCTTACCTAAGGTAGTGAGCGGTGGTATCGACAGATACCAAACAAACTAGAGAAGTTGTGTCATGTGGGTAAAGCTGTACATCCTCTACAGAGTGTAAAACTATTCAAATAGCTGTGTCCCCGGTTATGGACAATGCCTGGTGATTTCACACGAGGGGTAGGTTTTCTGAAAATGTGGTCGTGGTGGTTGCGAGCTGTTGGAATGGTTTGGTTGGTAAGCGGCCTAGTTGTGGTCGTTGGTTGGGAAGTGAACAGGGTGTTCACGAGTTGTTTCAAAGAACTTGATTACTTATGTATTAATCTTTCAACATGTGCTTTACGATCTACTTACTATATTTGCTGACAATATTGCTTTCTGCAAATTAAACATAAAGCTATCCTTATCAAGCCTTGCATGAATACTACGCGCATACTGTTCCCTACGACTTACTGAGTACTTTATGTACTCACAGCTATACGTCCTTTTGTTGATCAGTTGTCGAAGAAGACCTGGGGAGCACCGAGTTCTATGAAGAGGAGTACTTCAAAGACCATGTGAACTAGGAGGCGTTCTCCACTCGATTGCCTGTGGGCATGTCGAATGGCTTCTATGAGTTTGTTTTGCTCCGCTGCAAGTTTACCCTGGTCATAGACCTGGTCGTGATTTTAGCCCTGCGTGGCAAGTTCTGTAAAACCTTGACCATAAGGTCCTTTTGCTGCCAAGTATTATTATTTCAACTGCTTCTCTAGCTGTTCATTGTATGGATATGATTTAATCTATGTTGCAACTGTGTGAGCTAGCTACTGATCATGGGACTAGTTCAGTTTACACAGAGGGTCCCAGGGTTGCATACTCGGGGTCCCGATAGAGGTGGTATCAGAGCCATGTTGACTATAGGACGCAATCATAGTTAGCATGGTCGTGTAGTCAAAGACTTCAAAATTTATTTTTTAAATCAAACCCAGTCAATTGATGAGTAGTTATTCTTCTCTCATCTTACTCTAATTTATCTCTCATCTTATTCTAATCTTTCCCCATATCATCCCTAAGTTCTTATATCTTATCCCTTCGGAAAACTTTGTTTCTAAATTCAAACTGATCCTTCTCACCTCAGTCATCTCTATTGGATTGAGCCTTGCTTCAAGCCGACCGTCCGTATAAGTTAGACTAGAAGTGCTTTAGCTAGTTGCCTTCTTAGTTTTTGTATCGTTTAGTTCGAGTAATAGGACCTTCGGCTTGAATTTTGCTGCCTCTTAATAGCTTTCCGGCTATTTGTTCTATGGGTTTAACCGACTTTCCCCAATTAGATTGCTCTGTCTTTCTCCCTTGTTCTCTCTCGTCTATTAGGCTTTTCCCTCTCACCTACTATGCTTTCTTCTTCTCGTCTATTAAACCGGGGAAAATTTGTGCAGATGGTTCAGACTCGCAACTCGGTAAGTCAAGATGAACCAGTGGATCCATTTACACCCCCACCACCACCTCCTCCAGCAGCAACATTAGATCAAGATTTGGGTCGGTTCATGGCAGCCTAGACCTAGTTGATGAGCGCAATGATGCAGAATATGAACCAGATGACGATTCAACAGAACCAGACTGCTGCTGCCCTAGTCGCAATGCTGAATAAGAACAACCAAGCAGCTGCTATGCCACCCCCCACCAGCCTTTCCTCAGTCAAGGCTGGCAGAGTTCATGAGGACCCATCCGTCTACTTTCTCCAGCTCCTCCGAGCCCTTGGACGTAGATGGATGGCTGCGCTCTATTGAGAAGAAGCTCGCCATAGCCCGGTGTGACGACTACCAGAAGGTTCTGTATGCCACGCACCAGCTTGAAGGTACTGTCGCGGAATGGTGGGAGAATTACTGTGCGGCAAGAAAACATGTCAGTGAATGTCAATGAGTGAATATCTCAACAAGTTTACTCAATTCTCTCATTATGCTCAAGAGGACGTTGCCACAGATGATGCATGTCAGAAGCGTTTCAAGCAGGGACTCAACCCTAGCTTGAAGGTTCAAGTCGTTGGCAACGACTATGCAGATTTTCAGCAGCTAGTAAACAAGAATATGCTCATAGAAGATTCTCGTCGTGAGCTTGAGTCTTGTAAGAGGAAGATGATACAGCATGGTGCTCGTCAAAATCAATCGCAAAAATCCAGAATGAATGTGCAGCATCCTACCCGTTCTGCTCCTCCTGTTACATTCAGGACCCATGTGACCGCACCACGCCTAGCTGCTCTAGGATTCCGCAGCTTCAGCAACAACAACGACGACGACACCAGCAACTAGTAGCCAAGAAGCAACAATCCTGCTGCGGGAGTCACCTGTTTCAACTGTCACCAATTGGGGCACTTTGCCAGCAACTGCCCACAGAGGCAAGGTCCAGCGCCTGTCAGATTCAACTTGGGAGCTAATCTGACTAGGACCCCCATGCCAGGAACTGGTCGTGGAGCATCGCCGACTCCAGCTGCACCAGCCAAGACCCCTCAGCGTATTAAGAGAGGTCGTGTGAACCATGTCACAGTGGAGGAAACCCAGTCAGCCCTGGACGTCATGCTGGGTAAGTTCCTTGTTAATTCGGCACCTGCTACTGTTTTGTTTGATTCTGGTGCTTCGCATTCATTTGTTTCTCGAAGTTTTGCTACAAAGCATTAGTTAGGGGTTTTGACTCTTAAAATCGCTTTATTGGTTCAATCCCCCGGTTCGGAGTTAAGTACGAACCAATGTTGCCCGAAAGTTCAAGTGACCATAGAAGGGGTAAAATTTCTAGCCAACCTCATCATCATCGACACCAAGTCCCTAGATGTGATTTTGGGTATGGATTGACTTGCTAATCACCATGCAATTTTGGATTGTGGTGGTCGAAGCATCACCTTGGTCAGTCCGGTCGGAACCAAAGTGAAATTTGAAGCCTCCACGAAAAAGCATAACGGAGCTTTAGTCTGCAGTGTCAAGACTGCATTTTTGGAAGATGTGCCAGTGGTCGTAGAGTTTCCTGATGTCTTCCCTGACGACCTACCTGGAATGCCATCGGATAGGGACCTAGAGTTTGTCATCAACCTAGTTCCGGGAACAGCACCCATTTCCAAGAGACCATACCGTTTGCCGGTTGATGACCTAGTCGAGCTGAAGAAGCAGATCAAGGAGATGCAAGATAAAGGTTTTGTATGACCAAGTTCTTCGCGTTGGGGAGCCCTAGTGATCTTTGTTGCAAAGAAGGATGGTACCCAGCAGATGTGTGTAGATTACTGCTCACTCAACAAAGTCACCATCAACAACAAGTACCATCTACCTAGGATTGATGATCTGTTCGATCAGTTGAAGGGAGCCGGAGTGTTCTCCAAGATAGATTTGAGGTCGGGATACCATCAGTTGAAGATTCGTCAGGAGGATATCCCCAAGACAGCTTTCTCAACTCGTTATGGACTGTACGAGTTCACAGTCATGTCTTTTGGATTGACCAATGCCCATGCGTACTTTATGAACTTGACGATTAAAGTATTCATGGAGTATTTAGATAAGTTCGTCATTGTCTTTATTGATGATATTCTAATGTACTCTAAGAGTGAAGAAGAACATGAAGAGCACCTTCACTTGGTCTTGAATAAGCTTAGAGATCATCAACTCTATGCGAAGTTCGGCAAGTGTGAGTTTTAGATGAAGGAAGTTGTCTTCTTGGGACACATCATGTCTGCAGAAGGAGTCGCCGTTAACCCTATCAAGGTCGAGGATGTGCTCAATTGAGAGTCACCCAAGTCAGTGCCTCAGATCAGAAGTTTCTTTGGTATGGTAGGATATTATCGCCGGTTTATAGAAGGATTCTCCAAAATAGCAAGACCTCTCACCCAGCTACTGAAAAAGGAGAAGAAGTTTGCTTGGACACCAGAATATGAGTAAAGTTTTCAAGAATTGAAGAAACGTTTGACCATCGCACCAGTGCTGATCTTACCAAATGTTCGAAAGGACTTTGAGATTTTCTGTGATGCCTCACGTCAAGGTCTCGGTTGTGTCCTGATGCAAGTGAGGAAGGTAGTAGCTTATGCTTCCCGTCAGTTGAAGCCTCATGAAGCAAATTACCCCACTCATGACTTAGAGTTGGCAGTCATAATGCATGCTTTGAAGATATGACGTCATTACCTTATTGGTAATCACTGTGAAGTTTGCACTGATTATAAGAGCTTGAAGTACATTTTCACTCAAGCTGATCTTAATATGAGGCAAAGAAGATGGTTGGAGTTGATCAAAGATTACAACATAGGAATTCATTATCATCCAGGCAAAGCCAATGTCGTAGTGGATGCTTTAAGTAGAAATGTCTACTACAATACTCTGAAGATCAAGGAAAGTCAGCCAGTGCTGCATGAAGAATTTCAGAAGCTCAAGCTTGAATTAGTGGAAGAAGCTTACCTAGCTACCTTAAAGGTGCAACCTACTCTTCACGATTAGATCAGGAAAGCTCAGGCAGAAGATGCAGATATCAAGGAGATCAAGAGCAACATGAAGAAAGGTAAATCCCTAAGATTTTCAGAAGATGAGCAAGGAACCATATGGTTTGATAAACATATCTGTGTACCGGGTCAGAAAGAGTTTAAGCAGTTGATACTCAAGGAAGCTCATGAAGCCTTACATTCCATTCACCCCGGAAGCACGAAGATGTATCAAGATCTCAAGGAGTTTTATTGGTGGCCTAGTATGAAGCATGAGATTGCTGAATACATAGCTCGGTGTGATGTTTGCCAGTGAGTTAAAGTCGACCATCAGAGACTTGTTGGACTCTTGCAACCTTTGAGTGTACCTGAATGGAAATGAGAATAAATTGGTATCGATTTTATCACCGGTCTGTTGATGAGGACATCAACCCGCCGGATACGACCGCTACTCCACCTCCAACTGGGTTACTCTACTCCAACAGACCGACGAATTTACTTCATGTATGTATGGTGCTGCGCCACCTCACTTTGGGCTGAGGGCCTTGTATCAATCATTGGACCCAAATGACAGTTACCACTTTAGTTTGTGTGGGCCTGCCACCTCCTTGGCCCGACCCCCCTTGTGGCCATACTGTTCATGGGTATTGTTCACGTGAACAGTACCATGAATAGTTCCACACCCTTCTCTCTTAGCTATATGCAGCTTCCCCTCTCCTATTTAAGGAGGCCGCATTCCTTTAGTTTTCTTTGGATTTTGTTTAGTTAAAAGTTAGCTTTGTTGCAACTTTGTGTATTGGCTTGTGTCGACTATACCAACCATAATACTACTTCAAAATCCCAACTTGAATCAAATATTTCAATCCTATTTGCAATTTCAGATTGTTATTTATCTCGTTCTTGTGTGCTTCTTCAGTGCATGCAGAAATCGATCTTCGTGGTTAGGTCATCTGGGTATTCGTGCATGGTTGATAATGACTTGTCAATCAGTTCAGCGATTGCGTGGTTTCGGGCCTTGCGAGTTCGTAGCCAGGATCATGAGAGTTGAGCAACTACTACCGAACTTATCTTCTCATCTAAAGATCGGGCCAGAACAGGACCTTCGTGGTTCATCAAGTGGTATCAGAGCTTCAGTTCATCGGTGAGAGTTTCTAGTTTTCTGGTAGTAGATTCGTTTTTCATACCTAGAGAGTCCAAAAAATTGCCCCAAAAAACATTTTCGCATCTATCATCCACACCGAACCAATCTGAGCCTTTGCAATTTTCTTTTCGGTATTTTGCTTGTTGAATTTTTTGATTGCATCATCGTGTCTAGTTGTTGATTTCTACTTTAGTTAGAGTCTAGTTCATCATTGTCTAGTCGCATCTCGTGTATCCTTTGCGTAGCTTCGTCTTTGTCTTTTCGCATCTTGTGTCTATTTTCTCCCTTCCATGCCACCATCCACAGATTGCTGCCACAGCAACCGCACTACCCTCCCATCCCCTGCCGCAGCCTCCACAGATTGCTGCCATAGCAACTGCACCACCCTCCTATCCCCTACCGCAGCCTCCACATATTCTTTGTCATGGCAACCATCGCTCCTGCCAAGACTACCCTCCCATCCCTTGCGACCACCACAGATTCTGTTGTGGCAACCACTACTCCCGCCGCACCACCCATCAACTCCCTACTGGTGGGCGCTTGAAAACCTCTTTGTGGTTCAAGAGGAGGAAGTAAAAGGAAACCCTAGATTTGAGTGAGTTTGGTTTGCAAGAAAGAAGAAAAGGAAAGCATATTTTGGTTGGCCAAAGAATTGATTTTGGGCTCCAAAAAATAGAAAAAAAGAGAAAAAAGAAGAAACAAGAGAGAGCTCATCTTTTCGAAATTTGGAAAGTGCATCAAACCTTCGCCAAAAATAGTGAAAATTGGTGGAGCCGTTCTTGATACATCCACAAGCCTCCACGAAACATTTGAGGAAGTTTGGCCCACGAGATCAAAAGTTATAGCAGTTTCAATTGAGGGTGAAACGAATTCGAGTCTATTTCCGACACACCTTCAGTAAAACGGGCCTAACTTTTGCATACGGAGTCAGAATTCGACGTTTTTAGACCTTTCGAAAGCTAGCGATGACGCGCATCCAATAAAAGCCAGTCGTTTTTATTGTATTCAATGAGAATATTGCTTTCCGCAAATTAAACATAAAGCTATCCTTATCAAACCTTGCATGATCCTTCGTACTGTATTTACCGACAATATTGCTTTCCGCAAATTAAACATAAAGCTATCCTTATCAAACCTTGCATGAATACTACGTGCATACTATTCTCTACGACTTGCTGAGTACTTTATGTACTCACGGCTATACGCCCTTTTGTTGATCAGTCGTCGAAGAAGACCCGGGGATCAATGAGTTCTATGAAGAGGAGTACTTCGAAGACCATGCGAACTAGGAGGCGTTTTCCACTCGATTGCCTGTGGGCATGTCGGATGGTTTCCATGAGTTTGTTTTATTCCACTGCAAGTTTACCCTGGTCGCGGACCTGGTCATGATTTTAGCCTGCGTGGCAAGCTCTGTAAAACCTTCACCATAAGGTCCTTTTGCTGTCAAGTATTGTTATTTCAGCTGCTTCTCTAGCTGTTTATTGTATGGATATGATTTCATCTATCTTGCAACTGTGTGAGCTAGCTACTGATCATGGAAGTAGTTCAGTATACACAGAGGGTCCCGGGGTTGCATACTCGGGGTCCCGACATGACATAGGCAAGTGGGTTGCATAACTAATCCCAAAATAATTAAAAGAGTTGATGATTGAATTAGGAATGCAATAATTTAATTCAAAGTTATTTTTTAAAACTAGGTGCAACATGATCAAAGAACAACTTGCCTTGGTACAACTCTTGCTCTTGACCTCGGTCTTGATCTTGAGCCAATCCCCCCCTTCCTTGAATGCTCCCAAAGTATCGATGTCTAACATAACGAGAAAGATGAAACACAAATAAATACCAAATAGCAGTAAAAAACTCCAAAAGTTATAATAATAATACTAGAAGGTAGAGCTCGATTTTAGATGAATTTAGAAACTTGAGCGAGCTCAATCGGAGTTAGTGCGAGGAAGAACAAGCTCTTGGAAGTTGATAGACCAAGAAATTCGGGGAAAAGAAAGCGAGAGAGAAAATGATAGGTGGGACCCATTTGGAAAAAGAATTTCCTAGAATTAAAATAATTCCTAAAAATTAAATGAGTCACTAACAGTGGGACCCATGGTCTATGGGCCGGTTCCCGGCTCGACTCATGGTCTCTGAGGCGGTTCTCGGCTCGGGCTCGACATGTAGGGTCCACGTCGCTGGCTTGGGATCGTGGTGGGTTGGGCTGAGGCTGCGGTGCGTCGTGAGGAATGGAGTCGAGATTTGGATTTCGATCCAAAAGCCTTCTAGGTATTTCAAATTAGTTTTTTTAGACCATACCAGAAAATAGAAAAGGCAATTAAAAATAGCAAATGGACTTGGAAAAATTCCATAAATATCTGTAAAATATTTCCAAGCATAAAGAACCTAAATAAAATAGGTTTTGAATTAATTGATGTTTGAATTATTCATATTAAATCATTTTTACTTCTAAAATTCCCATTTAAGCTTTTTAAATTCAAATAAAATCTGGTGGAATTTTCCAAAGGACTAAACTACTGAAAAGGGATTTTTGAAAGCCAAAAAATGGGATGTTACATGGGCGATAGTGCGATACTCGGCCTCGGCACTAGAGCTTAACACGGTGATGCGTAAGCTTGGAGGACCATGAGATCAACTTGCCAGAAGAAAATGTAGTAACAAAGATGGGTGACAAAAGTCTAGGTAGTTGACTCATCGGCCTTTGGTGTAGGTCGTGAGACCGATTGCAAGCGAACGAGTGAAGCCGCAAGCCAAAATCCATGGTGCCCTAGATATAGAGATATAGAGAAGGATGTGCTTCAATAGGTTCAAGTGGAGCTTCCGTGGTGCATGCATGAAGAGACACGCCTGTTGAACAGTGTAGCAATGTCTGGATGGGTGAGCATCAAGTACTATAGCACCCCAGCTATACTCTGAACTCGGTGGGATCAGACACTGGTGCACCATCTGAAGCAGAGAGTTTGGCGCGGGAGTCAATTGGAGTAAGAGAAGGGCTGTAGTAACTTATGTCAACATGTTGAAGGAGCTCGAAAGCATACGTGCGTTGAGAAAGAAAGAGACCATGGGAGGACCGGGTGCTTAAAAAACCAAGAAAGTAATGTACGTCACCAAGGTCGGTCATGGCAAGCTCATTGTGGAGGGACTGAGTGATGTTACGAGGAAGTGCAATAAAGGAAGCGGTGAGGGTGATGTCGTTGACATAAAGAAGAAGGTAAGATATGTCCATGCCTCATTTGAGAACAAACAAGGAAGCGTTTGAGGAGGAGGCCACAAAGCCAATGGTACGAATATATTGAGCAAAACAATGATACCAGGAACAGGTAGCTTGCTTGAGACCATAGAGGGACTTGAGAAAACGACATACATGTGTTGGAGAAGAAGGATCAACAAAGCTTGCGGTTGTTGATAGTAAATGGTCTCATCAAGCGTGCCATGGAGGAAGATGTTAAGTAACATCGAGTTAATGGATCAAAAAGCACGAGAAGTCGCAATCTTTGAGAACGACTAGAATGATGGAAGGTTTGACAATAGGATTGAATGTCTCATTGAAGTCAATCTTGGGGCATTGGGAGTAAGTAGTTAACCCAACAGCCTTATGGCGAGTAAGGGTGCTATTGGAGTAGAACTTGTGTTTGAACACCCACTTGCCGGTAACGACATTAACATCCGGCGACAAGGAACAATATACAAAGTATTGTTGTCAACAAAAGCTTGGTACTCCTTGTCCATAGCCTGATGCTAATGGGGATCGGCTAGGGCCACACTACTGGACGTGGGCACATGACAGATGGACGTGGTAGTGATTGAAAGGTTCAAACGACCCACGAGTTTGACAAGACCAGACTTGGCCCGGGTGCACATGGAATGAGGACCGGAGTGAGGACAGGGCACCGGTTGACCATGGACAGACAGGACAACAGCTGGTATTGCGGCATGAGCGGCGAGTGCCACGGTAAGCGTGCGATAGTTGTGGCGACTAGAGGCGGTTATCGCTGCGAGCATTGTGGCGGCGACCAGGCGAGGGGCGGTGGCGAAGCGCCCGGAGAGGAAAAGGAAGGTGCAGCTGTCGGAATGGAATGAGTGCTAACTAAATCAAGGGAATTAGAAGGAGAGGATTTTGTGGCACTGGCAAAAGGAAAGACAGACTCATCAAATATGATGTGGTGAGAGATGAGAACACGATGGGTTTCGATATCAAGGCAACAATATAATTTGTGATCCTGGGGATATCCTAGAAACACACATGCCGAGAGCGAGGAGCTAATTTGTTGGATGCGGTTGTAGTCTTGTAGACATGTTCGAGTAGCATAAGCATCCAAAGGCGTGGAGATGGTGAACTAAGGAGAAACGCAGTACAAACACCCAAAAGGAATGGAAAATTATGCGGAGGAGGTGGGGGTATTTGTAATGTCCGTTTTTAGGACATAAATAGTAATTACCTTTTGGAGTTAGATTTTTGTTCATAATTCAAATTAACCAACTATGTTCTAAAACTTTTAGCTTCTATCTAGTTCGGGTTTGTGTTTCAAACCTTTTTGCAACTTTGGAATTCAAATTTATATTTGAATTTCCCTTTTCAGGATTTTGGGCCCCTTTCTTGCCTTGTCTTCCCTTTCAGCTGGGTTCAGCCCGTTTGTCCCCTTGGGCTTAGCCAACTGCTCCTTCCCCTTTTGCCGGCCCAGCCTAGCTCCTCTCGGCCCATTTCCCTTTTCTCCTTCTGGCCCAACATGGCCCGGCCTGCCTCCTCCTTCCCCCTGCCTTGCTTCTCCCTGGCTGAGCTGGTCAGCGCCTGTGCCGCTGCACCCACGCCGCCTCCTGGCCGCTCCCACCCCGCGACGTGGAGCCCGTGCCATGGCGTCCCACAAGTCGTCGGCCGACCACGCCCCATCGGTGCCGCGACCGCGCGACGTCACCGTCGCAACTCTGGCCCGTTGCCTTGTTGTCTGCTGGCCGCTAGGCCAAGCGCCGATGTGACACCCAAAGCCGACGCCACCGCCTGCGCCAAGCTGCTTCCCCCTTGCCTTGTATTGTCACCCACGCCGCGCTTGCCTGCATCAGCGTGGACCCCGAGCAAGCTTCGTCCTCATGATGCCTCCCCGCTCCTCGCCTGTTCCCTCCGCGTGCAAGCCGCCCACACCCACGCCGCCTCGGGACCACGCGATGACCATGCCTTCCCCCCTCTCCAGCAGCTCCCTCGCCTCTAATGGCCGCCTATAAGAGCTCCCCTGTGGCCCTCCTTCGTCCCCACGCCGTCCCCGAGCTCCCGGTAAGAACCACCAAACAAAGAAGCCGAAGAGGACTCACCTTGGCCACGCCGCCTCGCCGCTCCGGTGAGCTTCCGCCTCTGGTGACCGCGTCATGAGAAGCTCGCGACGCGAGGATTCCAATCCCCACCTCCCTGCTCCTTCCCCGTCACCGAGACGTGCCGCCACCGCGCCTCATCCTCCTCCGCCCATGGCCACCACCGGGCCAATCCAGCCACCCTAGGCCAACTAGGTCATCCCACCGGCTTCCCCTCGCTGCCGCGTAGTTGGTGCGTGCGCCGCCCTCCTCCTTGTGCTGCCGCTTCACCGGCGTCGTGTGAAGCCGTGGAGTCGCCGCCGCCTCCTTGCTTTGCCACCGCTGCGCCAAGCCCTCTCCGGAGCCGCCGCCACCTCCCCTGGGTCCGTCGCCTTGTGGAGGCCCCGCTCTGCCCACCGCTGGCCTCCCTGTGCCCCCAATCGCCGGCGCCGCCACCGCCACCGCCACCGCCCAATGCCGCTGCCGAGCCTACTCTGCCCCCCCTTTCTTTCTCTGTGCAACCGAATGGGATGGGAAGAAAGCCAAGGGCCCACCGGTCATTGCCTTGACCCTCCCTCCCCTTTGACTACCATTTGGGTCCCTCCTTCTTCTGTTCGGTGAGACCGGCTCGCTCTGTCTTGGCGTGGGCCGGCAGTGTACCGATCTTGTGGACCTTTACTCTCTCTCTCTCTCTCTCTCTCTCTCTCTCTCTCTCTTTTAATTCCCGTTCGATCTTCGGAAGCTCCGTTCTCCCTCGTTGTAACTCCAAAAATTATGAAATAAATTTCTAAAAATTTGTTAATTCAATATCTTTTTAATGGCATAGGTCTTGTTTAATTTGGAGTTCATTTGTTATCTCTTGTATTTATTTTCTCTCTTTGCTTGTTTGTGTCTTTTTTCGGTACGATCACTCGATTAGGATTCGCAGACGCGGAGGATCTCCACTTTGATCATGCACAAGATTATCAAAAATTCCCTTACCTTTAATCCAAGGCGAGTCAATACTTTGATCATATTGAGCCTACATTTTATGCAAATTATATTCATTTAAATTAGCAAAACTTGCATGCTTTAATTCTTTATCAAATGTATGTTAAAGCTTAAGGTAGTTAACCACCCACTTGTTGATTAATTAATTGTGGATATCATGGGGATATGCTCATGATCTTAGAATGATGTTACAATTGGCAATGGTGTTAAAGGTTTGTCGAATCACGTGTTTTCGACTAGCGTTCAAAATTTGTCAAGCAAGTGGCGGTCTGATCCCAAGCGGTGGTGCGATTGGCCACAGTGGCGATCGAGCCGGCTTTGGGAAATCGGTCGACCGGCCTTAATGAGATTTTGAGTTTTGGAGTGGGCCAAAAATAGAGGGTGTAGGCAAGAGAGGATTCTCCTACACTTAGTTTCATAATTTTGGAGCTTCTAGCCAAAAATTCTATTGGTTTGAAAATTCTAGTAGGTTTGGATTTCAGGGAGAAAATTTGGCTAAGTCGGTGGTGGTCGGGCCGACCAGCAGTGTGATCGGGCCAGGCGGGCGGTCGAGCGGCCAAAGTGGCGATCGGCCGGTTTTCACTTGTCTCATTGGCCAATTGGTGGCAATGATTGCTTGGTTAGGTCAAGTTCACGGGTTTCATGGCATATGTGTTGCATGATGCATGTTTTGACTAACGTGGGTCAAGTTGCGAAGAACTTGTTCTCGGAAACGATTTCTTGGTCTATTGTTGTGTAGGTTGCTTGAAGATCAATGACGGTCAACGGCGAGGATGATCGGGACTAAGCTTAGACCGCTGAGGTCCAGAACGATTGGGGATGCGAGTGATGTCAATGGATTCAAGCATAGCATAAAGGAGAAGGATGACCGAGCAGGCGGATTCGGTCTGACGGGTTGGATCAAGCGGGCGGGGTGATGTAAGTGCCATGGTGGTCTCCGTGGGAGCCGGATGGAGAGACTTGCCGACATGATGAGAGCCGTTGATCAACCTACACGTGGCGAAGCATGAGGAGTGCTTCACGAAGATGGGACTCGGTCTTTGCAAAAAGATCGAGAAGGCGTATTTTGGTAATTTTACCTAAATTCCGCCTTGGTGTCCTTTTGCTAACCCACGGCGCAAGATGGCGCAAGGAGAAGCGGATTAGGTCAAAAGGAGATGAAGACGACGCTTTAAAATACGTGCGTGTGTGACCCGTTTGTGTGTGGGCCTTAACGGGAGCCCATTAGGGTTTTGCTTCTAGAAGGTCTAAGCCTCCACTATAAATAGAGGAGGGAGGTGGCTGCACCCCCTCAACCCTTTGGATTTGGAAACCCTAGCTTTTGGTGTTAGGGCTTGGAGAGATTAGTGGGAGGTTAGGGTTCTAGAGAGATGGATTGATTTGGGTGCTCATGTTTTGAGCTTTGTCCTCCATGTTGGAGTGGCTGTAAACATACCATCTATCAAATCAATCTATGCAAGATTCCTTAAAGATTAGTCTCTATTTGTTCTTGCTCTCTATTTGGTGATTTTGGGTCTTTCTTTGATCCGCGAGTTTTCTATTGGTTTCTTCTCTTGATCTAGCTTGCTGTGATATGTGGGAACCTATCTAGGATCATCTAGATCATCAATCAACCACGAGCAAGCTTTTGGATCTAAGTTTTGTTTTTGCCCGTTCTTGTGAAAGAAAGGGTGATTTTAGGGGTTTTGCTCTTGAGGATTTTGGCTTGATTCTTCCGTGATTGAGGATTCTAGGGCGTATGGGAGACTATCCTTAGCCATCTTGGATTGATTCCTCCCAAGAAATCATCTCAATCACCGTTTCAGTATTTGGCTCGGTTTTGAAGCAACCTTCACTAAAATGGATAAAGGTCGGAACTTTGGCAATGATCATGATGATCGTTGATTGGAATAGGTTCCCGACATCCTAAGGAAGGTATGTTTTAAGTTTAAGTGAAGTTTGGAGTCACGAATCAAAAGTTAGACCTTTTTGTGTTTTGGAAGTTCGGGCTGATTTCACTGTTCATCATTTGGAGGTCGACTGCCACAGAGGTCGATCGCCCCATGGAGCGGTCAGACCGCTAGGCTGAGTAGTCTGACCGCCAACTCATTGTGAGTTGAGTTTTTGGTAATTTTGGTTGTTTTTCTTCGGGGTTTTGATTGGATTCAATACAAGTCTTCCACTGTGCTTGTATATTGATCTTCATAGCTTTCATAGCTATTGGAGTGAAATTGGTATTGAATTCAATTAAGGTGAAAAAGTTTTCGTACTCCTATTCACCTCCCTCTAGTCGCCTTTCTGGTCCAATAATTGGTATCAGAGTCAAGTTTGCTCTTTTGTGATCTTCACCGATCTTTGAGCATGGCGACTAATATGAGGACTTGTGAGCACTTCTTTGCATCTTGTCGTGGTTCTTTTGCCGTTGATGTCCATTGTGACAAGAGGCTTGAACATATGATTTTTATGATGTCAATTGAGGAGTAATTCACCTGCGATATTTGTGTCGATCCCTTTTGTTTTGATTGTCCTAGTTTCAGTGAGATTCGCTTGGAGCACGAGGAGGAGTCTGTTGGCATATGCACGATAGATTTTGAGGATGGCGTGATGAAGAGCTTTTGAGCATGATAGTGATGACTCTCGAGGGCGATCCCTACTCAAGCTAACCGAGGTGAGCAAAGAAAAACTCATTGATGGCTTGATTTAGTATGAATACAAATTGCATGCTCTTAGGAAGAAAATAAAGTTGCTAGAAAGAGAAAAGGGTGATCTGTGTCATGAGCTCTCCAAATTGAAAACCTCCATGAATGCTTATGATTCATTGCTTGTAGACATGGAGAACTTGAATAATTCTTTTGCATGCCTAAAATCTGAAAATGAATTATTGAGATCAAATGCTTCTATGCCATGTGATTCTTGTGTTTGCCTTCACTCCGAGATTGATGTCTTAAAGATCTCTCTTGCTTCTTTACATTCGGAGTTAAAGTCTTCTTGTGCCAAATGTGAGTCACTTGATGTTGGTTTTTGTGCCATCACTTTAGATAGCTCTTCTTTGGGAGGTTCGACTCTTTTGAACTCTTCTTGTGTTGTCCAACAAATTTCAAAAGATAAGGGTGCTTCTTCTTCAAAAGAGAAGTATCATTGCACCTTTTGTAAGAAGAATGGACACACTTTTGAGTTTTGCTTTCGGCGTATGAAACATGAGTGGCGTCGTACCTCTAGGAACACACATAGTCTTTCTCATGGCATCGTGAGCCTAGTATCGACACGAGGGCGAGTCATGATGTTGATTCTTCGGGACTTCCTTCTTGAGTGGTAATAGTGCTTCGTCCTCTCGAACCATGTCTACTAGTAGACTTTTGCACCATTGCTCATTTTGTGGAAAGAATGGACATCTTGTGGATTTCTGCTTTCGGCGTGCAAAATATTTGTGTCGAGCTCATGCTTCTAAGTCTCCCGATGGGCATAGTCTTTCTCATGACATACACACTAAAGAGCCTAGCACGAAGACTCGCTTTGTTGATGGCTTCTTTGACACCTTTTCTAGTGGTGTTAGACGACATTGTGGACTTGGCTTCCATGGTTTTGCTTTTGGTCCACGAGCTGCCCCGAGGCAGGATTTCTGCCATTTTCCAAGAGGTGGACCTCGTTTTGTTCATCGAGGTACACACCCATGGCAAGGTTGTGTGAGTTCTTTTGATGCTTCTGTTGGTTCTCATTATTGTGCTTTCAAGCAAGGCCATCGTCACTTTTCTAGAGATGGACCTCGTTTTCCTCATCGAGCTGTCCACTCGCGGCATGCCTCCAAGGATGATGTTGGATCTTCTTGCATGGACCATCATTCGCATCATGCTAACTTATATAATGGTTCGATTGCCTCTAGTGGTGGTGTGTCCAAGGTTTGGGTTCTCAAGTATTTGCTCACTAACCCTTCGAGATCCAAGACTTGGACATCTTGCCTTTCTCATGTGTAGGTATCGAGAACGCGGGTTGGAGAATATGGACTTAAAAGATTCTGATTTTTTGCTTCATTACATGATCGGGACACTTGATGGTTCTCCACCCTCATGATGGCCTCCAAGAGGCATGTGCTTTCATGATCGGCGTCTACACCTGTCTTGTGAGCTATCTTATACCTTTATGCATTTACTTTCATGATTATTTATTCTTGGCATGTTGTGCTTGTTTTGTACTCACTTGTACCTTATTGGCATGTGTTACTCTTTTGATATATTTTATCATGCCTTTACCTTTACCTTACTTATATACCCATGTATTATATTGATGCTCATTATTTCCATGGTTGTATGAGCTTAGTTTTGTCATCATGAGCATGTCTTTGTTTTGTATATGATTTATCTTGCTCATGTTGATTTTTCTTATGTCTGTATCCACATGCTTACTTGATATCCATGTCAGCATTCATTATCCATGATTTGTTCTATAACATGCTTTTTGGTTACATGGTTGTTGTGCCTTACTGTTGATTGTGGATGCATGAGCCTTGCCATACCTTTCATTAGTATGCTTTACCTTTGACTGTATATGATGTGTGATATGCTATCTGCTTGTTTGCTTGCTCCTATGCCTTATTGTGGATTAAGGATAGTTTGAGCTTTATCATATCTTGGATAGCATGTCTGCAATTGTTTTGTCTATCTCCATACTCATGTCTTAAATTGTTGATTATATGCTTCCATGAGCTTTGGATCATTCTTTGCTATCCTTGCTAGTCATGTGTCTTGTTCTTTGTTTTCCTAGATAATATCTTACTAACCCAGTACCAAGGCATAGACTTCTTCAGTCTCTTTGGTGTAGTCTTTTCAGTTGAGAAGAAGAACATGAGGTTCATGATTTCAAGCTGTTGGTTCTTCTTCATATGTGCATTCAATGATGGCTATAACTTCTTGGAGACAAAGGAATTTGAGATGAGGATGATGGATGAGCGCAGCTACTTTCTGGAGCTTCAAGGAATGGATCTTTATCCATCATGACTACATCTCACTGCCAAGCAGTGTGACTTAGGTTCGAGCTTCTATACCTTACTTTTGTGTATGTTATCCCTAGTCTACCTTGCATAGCATCTGGTTTATGTCAGGTGTTGGGCTTGTTGTGTTCAGGGTAGATAGGAGGCTCAGTTCTATGCGTGTCCTTTCTAGGCACTCTTCTTATCTCATGATTTTCTAGGATGCACTCTTCTCACTACCTAGATTGAGCTTGTCTCCCAATCACTAGTTCTTAACAGGTTTTGAGCTATCTGCAAGCTTTTTAGTGTTGGTGTTTCGCTCCTTAGTCTTTGAGTTGCTTTCCTAGAGATCGTGTGGAGTTTGAAGTCTTTGTGCTAGTTTGTGGAGTCCAAGGCACCTTTGGCGATTTTCTCTCAAAGCTTTTGACCCAACAAGGTTTGCCACCTTGAGAAGTGAGTTGGGGATAATTTATCCCTTTGGGTTGGTTTGAGGGAGTTGGTTCTTTTCGAACTTTCTTTGTTCATCTGAACTTTCCTTGTTCATTTGAATTTTTTCTGGATCTTTTACGATACCTTCTTCAAGTGGTATCTTCTTTGGATCTGTTTGATCTTTTTAGGCTTTTAAGTCTTTTGTGCATCTCATTGTATCATATTGCATTCATATGAAAATCTAAAAGATGCATTGTAATATAAGCTTTACTACTGCATCTTTTAAATTGATGAAGCTTTGCTTATTACCCTTTGGAGCTTTATGTTTCAATTCTTGCTCAATGCCATTTCTAGTTCTTTGACTTGTTAGAATTATCATGCTTTCACATGTGTAGCTAAGTCTTTGTTGAATGAGCTAGAACTCTAAAACAACTAGAATCTAAAAGCGCAATTTGTTGATGTTTTAGCTAGTTGCTAATTAGTGCTCCTTTTGTGACATTGGCCCCTGTCAAAATTGCTTTGTTAGCCCTTGAATCTAGATTTGATCATTACTTGAGCTTCTTGTGTTCTTGAAAATCTAAACCGCTTCTTGTGAAAAATGAAAAATCACATTTCAAGATTGTCTTTTGCTTAAATTGTGCCAAACTACTCTTGCAAGACTGCATATCATAGACATGAACTTGGAGATAGTTTGATGATCCAGACGATCTCATGGGGACTACTTGTCAAAACCGACATGAACCTCAAGATGTATCGCCGGTAGAAGCTTAGGAAGAGTTTGTGGATG